>JBBPLC010000004.1:0-408567 GCA_038089535.1 Hemileccinum rubropunctum | reverse complement strand
AGAAGAGGTGAATCTTATCGTCGCCGATCGTAATCGTATTCACCCATATATACAGGAATCGGGCATCCGGCACACCGAGTGGCAGCAGTTCTCGCAAGAGCGGCGGTGCTGGGCTGCCAAAGATTGCTGCATCCAGTAGACCTCGTTCGGCCACCACGAATACTATTCCCAATGGGATTTCAGGCATGCGTACGACACCTACAAATCGGGGGATGAATGGGGCTTCGCAGGCTGCTGGAACAGCGGCGGTGAAGAGACAGCGGCGGACGTCGACAGGGTTGCTCAGTTCGCCTATAACACGTAAAGGAAACGAGCCCGGTCTTTAATGTCAAGCATCATGGTACCTGCGTGGATCTATTTTCTTGGCTTGCTCTGAGCTATGTAGATATTGACCGACCATAGATTATTGTTTCTCTCGTCTTTCCATGTTGTAGTATGCTGGCCCATAATTTTATGCCACCTGTAGAGTAGGACGATGTAAGAGTACGGCACATGTGCAGGGTTGCGATTAGTCGAGTCGAGGTGTCTTCCATTGGCTTGACGAGCGACGTCGACGACCCACCTTTGATCGTGTATATCACCTTGCTGTCAATCTGGCATCGTTTTTCAAAAATGCGACACCCTCACCGCGCACTCCGGTGTACACGACGAGTCTCCAACCCGTAGCATCAAAGGACGTCATGACAAGCAACCGAAGGCTCTCGCGAACGGCACACGACTTTGAGCAGGCGTTGCGTACGGGAGGGACCGTCGTCATTAGGGAGAGCTTGGACGTGAACGCTCTCGGTACCGTGGACACCCCCGCTAATCCCAGGCTTGCATCGCCTTCAGAGAAAGATCAAAGGACCATTCGCGCTGTCCAACGACCTCCGACTCCCATCATCGTTCCGCCTACCCCTTCTCCCAATCCTGCTCCCTACTCTGCACAACCACACTCTTCCTCTTCCTCTAACGAAGTCTTTTATGACGCTGAAGACCCTGATATGCAGACAAAACGACGATCCATCTATCGATCTCCCGGCACTTCCAGTAGCCCCGACTTGGCCACGCTCCTCCGCAAGGCAAAAGAGAGAGGTGGAATGGTCTCCCCAACACTCGCCGCAGCCCAAAAGGAAAAAGAAAAGCGACCAGAGCTTCCTCCGCCATTGCCGACTTCTAGTTTACGACAACCTCCATCCACCCGACCACGTTCGGCGACGAACACGGCCTCTCCTGTGCCACCCAAATTGTCGATCACCGCGGCGTCCTGCAAGCAAGCCAAGCCTCCCAAGGATCCCGTCAGCCCCAGCGGATCAGACTGGGTCATGGCTAGCCCGCGGTCGAGAACCACATCCAGGGTCGATTGTGACAAAGTGCGCCCTTTTTCTGTAGCTCGTTGGCGCGGTGTTTGACTCGACGTCTCTTTTCTTTTCTCCTCCTAGTCGACTAAAAGCTCTGTCAAGGCCAAAACGAGCGCGTTTTTGGGTAGAATGCTTGGACAGTCGACGACGCGTGATCGTTCTGTATGTCATTCAACATTTTCGCCGACGGGATTGTGTGTTGACTGTCCGGCACAGCGCACGGATGCCTCATTGCCGGGCTCATCTCCGGGAAGACCGTCGTTGTTTAATAGTTTTATACCCCCAGTGCCACCGTTGCCCGGGGATGTACTATCTCCCATTACAGACGTATTCACGAGTCCACAGCCACCTCCGCAAAGTGAAAAGCCTTTGCCGCCCATACACGCCGGCCCGATGGATCGTGCCAGCAACGATTCTGACGTGAGCTCACTCGTTGTCGTTGATCCGATATCTCGGATGAAGGGACGTACACCCTCGCCCGACCAGCGGTCCGTGGAGCGGCCTTTGACAGGAGATGGGAAATTCGTTGGTCATGCAAAGCGCCGCAGTATGAGCGTCAGTGACCTCGATATATTCAAAGTTAATGTGGAACCCCCTCCCGCGCCCACTCTACCTCCCAAGGACCATGCTGTTACCGGGCAAGCCTGGGAGGAGTCGTCTTCGCTCCATGGGATACTAAGCGATTTCAAAGGTGTACTGTCGACGTTGGATCCCGATGCGAGCTCCTCGTTGCTCGATCTTCGGGACCCATCTATGCCTGGTCGTAGGGCTGCGTCATCTCCTCTGTTCGCATCTAGCAGTCAGGCACCCAGCGTGTCTCACTTGGCCGTAAAGTCCCCAATGATGCCACCTGTGCCGCCCATCGTTACCTTACCAACGGAATCGTCATCGGGGTTTGGAACAGATCAAACCTCGCCGTCCAAGGATTCTTTGATTGCCGAGCCGATTGTGCCCCCTCGAACATCTTCCCTCCGGACACCTGTTCGTTCTCGTTCGGGGTCTGGCCCGCATCAACAACAGCAGGCAATGGGTGTTGCTTCGCCGCGCGTCGGGCAGCTCAAGTATGGCTCCAGCCCATTGCGGTATAAAGGATACGGGAATCAAATGCCGTCGTCTTACCGCGATGGCTCGAAACTCCGAGTTCATCATTCTACCGCGTCGACATCGGAACCTTCGTTGATCCAGACCAGTGACGACGGGACCTGTGCGTCTTGCAACTTTGCCTCTTTTTATCTTGTTTGCTAATGGCGCCCTGATAGCTGTGTCGTTGACCGGTTCGCACGAGCTCACGACAAACGATCTCGTTTTTACTCGGTTTGTGTCCAATCCGACATTTTCGCACAAGGATAAAGAGGAAATGCAAGATCCGGAAGAGCATGGCAAAGAGTTGGCTGCGCGATGTTACCATGAAGACGAGGGATTCTTGGCCAAGGACAAGATCGCCGAGTGGCTTGGTGGCCAGTACGTGTATCCTTGCTATTTCTTGAGGAACGCGTTCACTCTCTCTTTGATAGTTCGTTGATCAATAAAATCGCGCTTCGATATTATATGGATTATTTCGACTTTGCGGGATTGAGATTAGACAATGCGTTTAGGTGCGCGGTGGCGTTTGGGAGGATGGATTGTCGGAGCTGACATTGGGACGTGTAGACGATTATGCTCCAAACTTTATCTCAAGGCTGAGACACAACAAGTCGATCGTATTCTCGAGGAGTTTAGCAGACGTTTCTGGGACTGTAATCCGGTTCGTCCGTATGGGAGCGCAAGTGCGTTTTATGTCGTCTGATCTCTGTTTGGTGGCTCATATGCTGTGTGGCGTAGGTGTTGTCCACGCAGTCACTTATTCACTCCTGTTGTTGAACACCGACCTTCATGTGGCCGATATTACCACTCGCATGTCCCGAAGCCAGTTCGTCCGAAATACCATAACTGCAATTCAGATGCAACTTCATCCTCAGCGATACAATTCGACGACGGATCTAGACCTGGATGATGCCAGCAGTGGACCCGGTACTAATTCGGAAGGGACAGAGACCCAATCGGTGGCGCGATCCAAGCGAAGCGGAAGTATTGCGAGTTGGAATAGCATCTCCAAGGACACGTTTGTGTCTTCGGCTGCGTTATCTGCGGTGCAGCCGTCGTTGAACAGTAGTACCACGTCGTTCCAGCACTCACCTGGCGCGGAGTCCAAGTCGCCCAGTGCCGGATCTTTGCAGGTCGTTTATGACCGGAATTGGGAGGCGGAAATGGAGGGGTTGCTCAAGGTATGCCGTTGGGCCTTTTTTTCTATTTGGAATTCGTTTGAGCGATTCGGTGGATTTAGGATATGTATGGGGCTATCAAGAGCCAGCAGATTCTGCAGCCGACCGGTATGGTGTTTCTTGATTTGCTCTTTGTGGTGCTCATCCAGGGTTCGATGCAGCTCATCATACCATGGCACGCAGCCGAAGTTGGCGAGGGCCTCCCGATCGACTGACAACGCTAAAACGGGGTAGTATCAGGGGAATCCAGTCCATTCTCGGTGCACCGTATAGCCCGTACAGTAGCAACAGCAGTATTGACGGACGTGCTAGCCCGTCGCCCAGCTTTGCGACTTCGACACACGAAGTGAGCTATACTATCCCACCGACGCTCTTTTGCTGACCTCTATTCTAGGGATTGCACAGTTCCATGGCCGCGTTCCTCACGCCTGCTCTCGGTTTCGCGTCCAATTTGTCCCACACGATCATACGTGAGACACAGGAAGACGAAGATCGGAGCTTCCACAGTCATGAATCTAACTCGACCACGATCAGTATTACGGACGAAGAACTTGCTTTGCTTGGTGCGCCTTGGGCAAAAGAGGGCATGCTGTGCCGCAAGCAGTACTGGGAATCCGCTGGGAAGCGCGCCAAGTCCAAGAATTGGCTCGACGTTTTTGTGGTCATTCAACGCGGCGAGTTGAACATGTTTACGTTTGGAGAACATGGTGGGGGTGGGTCTGGTATCGTCGGTGGTGGTAACTGGCTTGTACGTCGTTGGGTTCTATAGAATGCGATCCGCGACTGATGATCGTACGTAGGAAAGCGCGACTTCGGTTGGTACTGTCCACCTCGCACACTCCTTGGCGCATGCGCTACCACCGCCGGGTTACAATAGACAACGACCTCACTGTATGGTGTTGACCCTCGCCAACGGTGGTGTGTATTTCTTCCAAGCGGGTACAGAAGAACTCGTCAATGAATGGGTCTCGACGTGCAACTATTGGGCTGCTCGGACGAGCAAAGAGCCGCTCGCGGGAGGTGTCTCCAACATGGAATACGGCTGGAATCGCGTTTCGGATACGCACCCTCGATCTACCTCGGACAATGACCTGTCTCGTGAGCTCGACCGCTCAGATACCCTGAGCGTTCGTAGCGGTCGGAGCAATCGAAGCAAGTTTGGTTGGCGGGAGGGGGTGTCGACCGTGCGCGCGCCACATTCGCCATGGAAAGACAGAACGACGATCAACGATTGGAAGCCGCCTATACCGCCGATGATATCGAGTATACATGACGAGGAGACGCAATTAGAGGCGTTGCAAAAGTATGCGAGTATGTTGAAGAAGGATCACAAGGATCACAATGAGTTGCGTGAGCCGATGGCTGTTTTGGTGAGTTGGTTTTGCGATTCTTTTTGGGACTGTTTGATTGACGGGTCGATGGTCTAGTATGAACCTCGTTCGGCGAATGGTATCAGGGCGCAAAGCAATTGGGAGAAAAAGTCGCAGTACTTGTTGGCCGAGATCGTCAAGTACGAGTCCTATATTGACTCGCTCCAATCTGGGATGACGCTCCGACTGAAGAAGAGGGGTGAAAAGGCGCTGGAGAGGGCCCTGGGGGGTGTCCTGCCGGACGATGATCTCGTCCGTTCAAGGACGGTGCGACGGAAAGAACGCGGTGCTGAGGAAGACACGATCTCCGAAGCGGACGAGCAGTCGTCCGCAGCTGCTCTCGGTGGATCGCGTCTTCATCGTCGAGAGACGGCAGAGGGCGGTCAGTGGCAGTAATATATTACTCGATTTTCACTTCTTAATAGAGATAATCGTTTTTTCTTCTCCTTTATTTCCTCTGCGTCGGCCAATGGGAGGGTCATGTGGATTATTTATGTAGGATATCTCACCTTACTTTTCGTCGTCTTTTTTTCTGTTTACTCTTCGTGGACGTTTTGCTCTTTCTCTTTTCTCTCTCAGATGAATGGATATATAATTATTCGACTGACTAGAAACTGAAACACTAGACAGACCAGCAAAGTAGGATAGATTGTATCCGTCGTTTTGAATCGGCTTCAGCGTAGATATGAGACCGCTTGTGGCATCCGTTCAGATCCGCGGTGGTTTATTTAAAGCGTACCACCGAACCCACGTACGTCGCGTTCACCGCGTTGCGACACACTGTTGCGTACTGCGACCACACGAAATCACTATACTTGGTCATGATCGACGTGTTTCATCCATATGCCTGTCATCGATCATCCGTCGTGTCGTCCATCGTCATCGAGGGGGTGATGAGATGCGTTTGTCTCATGTTGAATAGTTGCTTTATATAAAAAATAGAAACAAAACGAGCGGGGTGGCTGGAGTGTCGGTAGGATACGCGATGGATGAGCGCGACGTCGCGCCTGATCCTTGTCACAGAGGGCCGAGTACCGCCGGACTGGGTGTATCGTCGCATCCAAGCTGCCTTGTGTGCGTTGTAACAAGGTCGTGTTTGAATGATCGGCAACGTAGAGTGGATGGGATGAGGAAGGTATTAGGATATCAGGGCTTCGGGGAAGGGTTGGTAATTCAAGGGGTGGTTTTCAGACTTGGTCATAGGACCATGTGGTCTGACGTGTGATGTGTGAGCGAAAGCGATATCCGCGTGGCTCATACGACCCACCTCTCCGTTGTTCTGGCATGTGCTGAGGCTTAATCCGTCGTTGCACGAGTCATCTGAACCTTGTTTTCCGCTTGCCGATACTGTAGAGGAGCATGGTCATTGGTATGTAGCATCGCTTGGTCGAAGACGTACGCCGTTCGAATTCCTGGTTAGATCGTTAAATGGCTTTTAAACGCGACAGAAAACGATGTTTTTACTCTTAAAGCGTCCTCGAGGTACGTAGCATTCCCGGTTCTCAACTAAGCTTCGGCCGATGTTAGGAGAAAGAGCTCATCGGTGATCGCGTTCTTGTATGTGTGAGCACTCGGCTACCAGCGGGTCGATCAACCAGAACGTCGAATAAATGTGAAGGTCTACCTCCGCCTCTGCAAGCGTCGTCGCAACTATGTTATCATGATATCACGAGGGAACTGGACTATAAGGCGAAGAAATGAGATGAGATGCGGCATAGAATAAACTCATCTAACCACCTACCCGCTGTAAGGCCTGGTTACGGGAAGCCTTGTAGTCAATAATCTTCCACAACGCGAGAGTATGACTCACTGGAAAGCATCATTCGGCGGGGACCGTGACAAGTGACAAATGTCTGTGCGTCGTCATAGCTTCCTCCACAGAAGTCTCGGAGGCTGCAAGAGTCTGGAGTCGTGCCTATGATCTGAGTCCGATTGTACCCATGATCAGATAGACCATCGGAGTTACTGGATTACATACTACTGCCGCGAGCTTGAACGGAGATGAAAAGAACAGAGGCCAACCGTGTCATCACGCACTCGCATTTATGGTGCTGCAAAGATACTACACTTCAGTACGGGATTCCGAGCGTTGGCACGAGTCTGGTGAGTTGCACTTGGGCCCTCTCCCAAAAGTGCATAGTAAGATTTCAATACGGGGCGTGTGCCAGTGGGCTACTTCAAGTTGGGCATGTCACCGCGCGCACCAGTTAGTAATAATGGCACCAATCCCAAGAGCGGGTCACCCAATCGCTACCATATGCACCGGCGGAAACGTGTTCGTCGCTTTGTCCGGAGCGGCCGTATTTCTTCAAACACTGGTATCCACCGCCAAAGAAACGGGCTAATCTTTCTGTGCATACCTCCCTGCTGGATAACATCCTTTGGACAACGTGCAAAGCTTGCTCAGGCTTGAAGCTTGATTGAGGAGTAGGCTCAGTCACCACGTTTGATTCCGTTCAACCTGAGCTCGATTCCCATGCCATTACTATGGGAGATCACTTATTGATATCGTTCTCATCGAATTGGCCCATTGTCACAATCTCAAAATCTATAACCACAACCGTTGTGCTCGTTCAACGCTCTTTGTTGACGTGTAAATATAATGTTCCAAGAATCCACACAGCATTAGCGACCTACTCTTGTCACATCTCACAAGTAGGTCAAGTCCAAAGCCCTTCCAACAAATCAATGTTCCGTACAAGGCCCATCTACATATTATAATCCCCATCAGTGTCGTCGAAGCGTGTGGGTGAACCTAGGGCCTGCAGTACCCACGATATATCGTAACTCGTACTTCCATGAGGGAATTGACCTACTGGCAACCTGAGACACCCCTTGGTTTTCCTCACGGGCTGGCCGCGTGGGCCTCAGGCCTGAGTGCCACGATACTTTCGTAAATCGCAGCGGCCCTTTAAACAATATACCAGTCAAGAAGGTGAGTAAGCTGCTCTTAAAGATATGAGTCGGGACTTGACCGTACATGTCTGTGGATTGGCTAGTGTGGCCCATCATACATTGGCCACCATCGGAGTCCGTGGCCGATGCCATGTATCACAGTCAAAAGAAGCGTCGATTTTGCCAAGCTGTTCTGGATTGGTCTACAGCTTCACGCTGTTTAGCTTTCGCTGTATCCATACCTAAAAATATTGGTATCTTTGTCACGGTGCCCTTCCCAAAAGGTTTCGCCTGGCATCACCTATATAGGCGCCAATAGCTATCACTTTCATGGTCACGCCCATCCCCTTTCTATCTCCATCACTCGTCATGCCTCAAACTATAGGGCAGATGTACCTTACATGCGCGTGGTTGGAGTCCATTTTCTATGGTATGTCATACATCATCGGATCTCTAGCCTCTAAGTTAGTTCTTAGGTGTCAAGTGCGCAATCATCTCGCGTATTTCCGCATCGCGAGTCCAACTAAAACATGTATAAGTTGCATGCTATTTGGTTTCTGTATCCAGGTCTTGACATCAAGTACTACATCATCTCGCAGGTCATCCTTGCTCACTGCTAATTGAATCAAGGATTATTCGCTAAAGGTGTTCCAGGGTTCTCACCGCAGCTATCCTGCAATTCTCACTATCTACCGCTCACGTTATCATCACGCTCGTTGAACTACTCCAAGCTTTCACTCATGGGATTGATCCTGACATGTACTACACAAGTCGGGGCACGTTGTTTATCGCTGGGTTTTATGTCTACATCATAAATGTAAGCTTTCTGTCATTGCATGTATACATCGAAACTAATCGTGTTTAGACCTTTGTCCAAGAACTATTGTTGGTATGTGTCATTCTCTCGCCGGATGTTATTCTACTGATTCTGTATCAGATATGGCGATTATACGGTCTTTGGGGACACAGACTCACAGTCTGCATCATTCCGGTATGTATCTCAGACAATCACTCTGGCCAAATGTTGTATTGAGCACGAACAACAGTTGATTCTCTGGGCTGCACATGTCTGTAAGTGTCTTCCAGGGTGACCGAAGTCGAATATCCAACAACAAAACTTTCAAGGTGTCGCAACAATCGCTGTATCCAGTTTTATACCAACCACAGCCACAGCCACATCCCATAACATACTGACCTTTGGCTTAACTGGATGGGGACTCGAGACTGCCACAAACCTAACGGCGAACTTTGGTATCGCATACCGTCTCTGGAGGGCGGAGCGCATGACTTCTGCATTGGGCGCTCAGCGACTAAATTACCAGAGCATTCTACTCTTGATAGTGGAGTGTGGGGCACTCATCACAACGTGCACGGTCATCATGTTTGGTCTATTTGCATCCGGCCACGAGGCCGGAATTGTGGGGGTCGGTATCGCGACGCAAATTGCGGTGAGCCTTGTCCTTTCGTTATGTCGAATATACTGATGCAGCAGAGGTTGTAGACTATATCACCTTTGCTTATTGTTGTGCGCGTGGGCCTTGCCCAGACTCGGTCACGTCCCAGCGGTCGAACGATGAGTACTTGTCCTCTGGAAATCGGTGTTCGCACGGAAAACACGTTCAGCGACTATAACTTGCATGGGATGGGAAAAGGCAATCAAGGAGACACAGTACAAATATGATTACGCTGGCGAATCAAGCATGGATAACATTATCGGTCTCATTAACGAGTAAGTCCTCGGCGTAGTTTGATACCCCTGGATTCAGAAGTGCGTGAAGAGTTCCTTCGGAACGCTAGTATGTAACCTGGCAACTAGTTCTCTTGCCAATTCTCACACACTATGTCACGTTGGCGCCAATGAACCTGGCTGCAATGCAATTCAACATGTTGTTTGGATGCCGATAAGGTTCTATAAAACGCGGTATTGAGCGATTATTTGGCCGACAGTAAATGTTAGAATTGCTAGTAAGAACAAGAGGTATGTATGTATCCCTCAAAGAACCAAAGAAATTATTAATAATGGGAGAGCCGTATGATGAGTTGGTGGGTCGATTGATACATACTTTCATTGCGGTCCGGCCTGACATAACTCGTCCAGTACTACCTGGGTCACGCGGGGTGAGGACCCGAATAAATTTAGCCGACCTGCCAGAGTCAACCATTGGATGTTTGGGGCAACATATTCCTTTGTGTCAGAATACAACATACGTGCACGGTGGCAGGACGAATGGAGTCCAATGCGGGAAAGTGGTGAAGTGACCGTCGAATAGACACTACGAAGCTGAGTTATGGGATTATTTGCAAGAAATGTAGAAGCTTTGCGGGTGATACGACGGAAACGAGACGGGCCAGATCAGAATCAGGAGACGCCGGTCGCCGCTCTTTCGCACAAGGGAGCTGAATGGATGGGACTGGTCTGTATCATTACACCTGCATGGAATGAATTAATGAAGGTGCTCTACTCGTTGTACAAATCCTTTTTCCTCTCCGGTATGAAACTCAGTTGTGACCAATCACTTTCTTCGGCCTGTACGGTTCCTCCAAGTATTGCCTCTCTTCGGGCGTAAGCGTAATGTTGATGGCACCTAAGGACAAGTGGATATCAGTGCCGTGGTTAGGGTACGTCCGAAAAGCTGACCGAGGAGATCTAGCAGGTTATCCAAGGAGGTGGTTCCAACAATGGGTGCTGTAACAACATCCTGGGCTAGCGACCAAGCAAGTGCAATTTGGGCCATGTTAGCGCCCTTTTTCTTGGCGACCTCCTCGAGGCTATTTGTGGTGTTCAACATCACTAGCTTGGAGACCGTAATAACGAAGCGCACCGGTTAATGATGTCCTTGTCTGACTCGTGCTGAATGTAAGAGTTGATAGACCTGTTGGACGACACTCAGATGCACACACGGCACAATCTATTGATATAGTACGCACAGGTCCGTCTTTCCACGGACTGTTTGCTCGCCAAGAGGACGCGTGAGTAACCCTCTCGCAAGGGGGGACCATGGGATGCATCCGACGCCAAACATCTATCGGATAACTTGCGTGAGGCAGCTTCCAACGTTCGTTCAATCCACCCACCTTCAACGTCGGAAACATTTCTCGTTCCTCCTCACGATAAACCAGACTGTGGTGGTTCTGCATGGAAATGAAAGGCGTCAAGTGGTTTGCAATAGCATAATCTGTATTTCCCGTCAGTGCACGATCCTCTTGGTTTGCAAAGAAGGAATACTTTGCATCGCCTGGACTGGGATATCAAGTCAGCGCGCGACCAGCTCTCCGAGATGAAGACCTACATTGGTACGCCCAGCAAGAAGACATTCCGATGTAGCGGACGTATCCGGCTTGAACCACATCATGCAATGCTTGCATCTAATTTTCACGTGAGAATGATTCTTAAACACCATTCGAGAACTTCTCACTGTTTCTTCAATAGGCGTCTCCTTGTCGAAACGGTGACCTGAGACCACGGATTGAAATTAGTTCATACATATGTGTGGTGGGAACGAGGCATACACTGGAGCACATCCACGTAGTCAAGCTGGAGACGCTCCAGACTGTGCTTGATGGATTGGAAGATGTACTGGGGACAAAAAATACATGAAGTCGGATCGACCGTATGCCAAGAAATTCATTCACCTTGCGACTCAATCCGCGTTGGTTAACGTATCCCAGCTGGTCGGGATGAACTGCAGACCTGAACAGCTTTTCGCCGGGAGTGCGACCGACGACGTTGTAGACCTGGAACCGATGAATAATGTCATACAAGCATCGGGCCATAGACGCATACCTTGGTCATGACCACGATCTCATCACGAGGAAGATTCAGCTTCTTGATAGCCTTTCCCAAGATCACCTCCGATTCACCATTGGAGTACATCTATACACGAACAAGAGTGTCAAGTCGCCGCAATTTCTGCACTAGATTCAGACGAGACTTACATCGGCAGTATCAAAGGTGTTGATACCTGCGTCATAGCTGGCTCCGGGTAAGCAGGTAGACTGAAATCGCTTTCGCAACTTACGCAACTTTGATGTGTTTGATGGCTTCTTCCTCGCCGAGAACCCAATCTTGCCATTCACTTGTACCTTTGGAGCATGTCAAACGAGTGCGAAAGGAGATCACTTGATGCTTACCATACTGCATGGTTCCCAAGATAATCTTGGAGACTTTCAAACCTGAGTTGCCCAATCGGACTAGTGACGGAGCAGGTGAGTCTGGGGTGTCATACGAAAGTGGGGGGACAAACCATAAGGCATAGATTTTTGAGTAGCGGCCATTTCTGGTGTTCAATTGTAGTAAACGCTGGAGGAAATGCAGGGAGAAAAGTTCAATCTGCAACTCATGTTCGAACTTATATATCGCAGGGAGTCCGCATCATGGTCATGTGGGTGGAATGGCGGTATAATTATCTGATCGTGATTCCGTCATCGCCAGAGACGATTCGACTCGAGTAGCCGTTCGATCGGTGTAGCTTGTCGTCCATAATCCCGAGTCTGAGGTCTGGCTCGTTTGAGTCCATTGTAACTGGGGAGAGTTGACGATCTTTCTGGTTGGTATTCTGTCCCACCATGCTCATGGCATCCGGTCGACTCGCCGGTCCGGAATTAGCCAAGTGAACTGATCATGGGAACATTACCTTTACGCGATCTAAAGCTCTTAATCAGCTGGCGGCAAAATTAGTCTCTGAGAGCGGACGGCTTCTCATTTTTCCTCAGTCACACAGATTCAATAAGATAAGACAATACCACGGCTACCCAAGGTAAATTTAAACCCACCGCACGGCATATCACGCTCAGCCCTCGACCACATCCATTTTTGGCGTTTCGGAATGAAGCGGTTTTGGTTGCTGAACAGTGCAGCTGCTCGAGTCCTCCGGGTTATCCGACGGCTCATCTTGGAAATCGATCTCCTTTCCAACCACAGCGTCTTCCTGCAACACGAACGTGCCCGACTGGAAGGACTCGGTGAGTGAACTAACGGTCGTCACTGCCATGTCTAGCACGGCCTCGACACGTTTCTTCAGAGCTTCGCTCGAGCTGGTCACGACCTAGAGACAGGCATCCTGTTATTACATTGATAACTTGACATGTTAAAAGGGTGTACCAAAGAGATGAGATTGATGTGTGCGTCGGCATCATCAACGCGGACGATCAATGCGGGGTCGTGGTTTGTATCTTCTTCTTGCCCGGTCTCTTGTTCTTCTTGGTCGGCTTCCTCGGGCATGTGCAGTTCTACCTCCCCGAAATGCGCTTCGAAAAACCAGGCAAGGCGTTGTATTCGGGTGTATGCCGACTCCGAGTCGGTGTCAGCATGTGGGTGCGGGTGCGAGCATGAGTGACTCGTGACTGTGTCAAAACCGAATGGTCGTTAGGGATAGAAACGAGTGGTATGTTTTGACACGTACGCTTGACGGACGCCGGACTCTTGTCAATACCCGTGATTAAGGCAAGCGTAGAATCGGCGATCATATCGTTGCTCGCACCCGAGTCCCATTCCAGCGTTAATTCGTGTTCGTCCGTGTACTTCACATCAACCATCCCCATAACCTATGTAGAACCTGTGTCAGCGATGGCATTACCTAGACTGGAAAGAAGATTCACCCTCATCGTAGGGACCCCATTTTTGTCCACGCCTTCTTCCACACTCCCATACATTCCCTCTAAATGCCACCGTACCAGATCCCAGCCGACGCCAAGCACGACGCTCTGTCTCTGTGTCACGATCGTCGTCGAAAGTCCAGCAAAGTCTCGGAGGTCACGAGGATCGAGAAGCGTATAGGAGTAATCTTTTGATACGAGGAGCCCGGAGAGAATATCTCCTTCCTGTGGCGCTTTCGATGCTAACGTGCCAATGGCCTATTTCAAACACAACGTCGAGCGAGGTAGGCAGCGGAAGGTCGTGACTCACTTTTGCAACACGCTCGCCACGGAACGAGAGCTCGAGTGTCTCCAGATTTCGCGGAGTATGGATTTTGACGTCTTCATCACGATCCTTGTACCGAGCAGTCATGGCAGCACGCAGACGGCCCATCGCAGTTTGTTCACCATGAACAAGGACCTGAAGGGCACCAAGTGGATCACTAAAGCAAGGGCCACATGACTAGAATTACCACTCACGACATGTTGAGCCTTGACTTGCTCTATAAATTCCGAATTTTGCGAGTAATCAACATGGGCGCTGAAGGAGATGTAATCCACGGAAATTTTACGAGGTATCGGGTGTCCTTTGAGGGAGATAATCTCTTCAGGTTCCGTCATAATATCCTACAGTGTTGAATCAATGATAAGCTGAGGTTCTTCGGACATGAAGTTGGAAAAGCAACATGTGACATTTCGGCGATACGATACACGACGGGCGAGCGAGACGTGAAAGCGAATTCCACTCCAACTACCACTCACCCGAGCGAGTGTGCCCTCAATGGAGTATCCGGTGATAATAAGTCCGTTCCTCGGATCCGGAGCCCACAGTTCGAGTAGTTCGCGACTAGGACCCGTTTGCAGAAACCCTGGGCTAGCAAGTACAACACACGGAGGGCCCTCGGCGATCTTCCGTTCCCACCCTCGTGGTTGGGGCAGATTGGAGATATGTCTACGCGAGGCAGAAACATGATGGAGTGAATCACGACGACTAGAATACTCACTTGAAAACAAACGGATTATCCCGTTTCGCGAACCTTGATCGAATGTTTGCATTCATCGTGTGTATATAGGTCTGATAGACCGCCATACATTTTCTGGCAAGACTTGACGCATAGTATATCGGAACGTTGTGAAGGTCGGAATGCTTTTTCCAGTATTCGTCTAGAATGAGGAGCAACTCCTGTGCTCTGCCCAGAGCAAACGCAGGTAGCAAAACATGTCCCCCACGTCTGATGATAGAGTGTACCAGACTCGTGAAACGTAGCTCTTTTTCTTCCCTTCCTTCCAGACTTTGTACTCCATACGTGCTCTCGACAATGAGTACGTCTGGTCGAATGGGAGGAATCTCCGCCTTCACTAGGTGACGATCCTCTTCGCGAGAATAGTCGCCAGTATAGAGGATTCTGAGGCCTGCAATGTCAATCAAATACATACAAGCTCCTAGCACGTGTCCTGCGTGGTAAGGTGTAAAGGAAACACCTGGACACGGCGTGATTAACTGATGTGCTGAAACTGGGATGATGGAAGAGAGCGACATGGATAGCTCTAACGGAGTAAACAGGGCATCAGACGAGGAAGAACTAGATTGTTTACATTTGAGTGCAAGGTCTGTGACAAACATAGACAGTCGACGAACCCCATGCGAACAAAGTCCTGCATCATGAATTTGTGTACAGCCTTTGTTGGATGCGTCATGTACACTTTGCCTTTACCGTCCCTGAAATTGGTCTAGGAAGATGTCAATCAATGTTAGACGCGAACGGTGCATCAGACTCGACCTTCTCCATAATATAAGTAAGTGCAGCGGCATGATCAAGATGAAAGCTGTGTGCGTCGCGAATGAGTGTTTAGTCCAGACGATGACGCACGACGTACTGCGTGATCAAAATGGCATCCACGGTGCTCCAATCAAGCTCATCGACGAA
Source organism: Hemileccinum rubropunctum (assembly GCA_038089535.1). Taxonomy (NCBI): domain Eukaryota; kingdom Fungi; phylum Basidiomycota; class Agaricomycetes; order Boletales; family Boletaceae; genus Hemileccinum; species Hemileccinum rubropunctum. Next base: position 393,139 of record JBBPLC010000004.1, on the reverse strand, counting down.
TGGTAGGGACGCCATTCCGCTATACGCAGGATGAACACCGGCATCGCAGACTATAGTTTTTCCTCTGTATTGGAGTACACAACAAGAGCGTCCGACCTCTTGACCAGCACCAAGCAAAGTCACGCTCAGAGTCGGAGTGTCTGCCATTCCACCAAGTCCTGTTTGGTCGCGATTGCCTTGAATTTAAAGAAAGACGTGTCTTTTGTGGTCTTGCGTTCGCGTCAGATGATAGTAGCTAGCAATACGAGTAAAGTGGTGCCAGTGAGACTCCCTTCACATACAGAGCTTCAGAAGACTCCTCGCTGACATAAGCGAGTTATCTTCTCCAGGACCACATCATCATCAAATGGGAAGCAACACGAACTGCCAGTCCGTTCCCACCAAAGCTCGGTCCAGTACCAGCAAGCAGAATAGAAAGCAGCACACCGCTATCAAACAGGCCGCGAAGAAAAAGCACCAGCAGTGGTCCAAGGATCGATCAGAACGCGTCCGCGATGCTCTGAATCGCAACACAGACCTCTTGTACAACGTACGCGGCGAGAAAACTCGATGGTGATATATGACACGAATTAATTTTATTCCAGGCCTTGGAGAACCCATCCAGGGTGCCATCATCCATTCCCCAGAGAGATTCTGTCATCTCGTTGGCGGAAACGTTGCAAGGTCTAGGGAGATAGCAATGTGAGCCGCCAACGATTAGCTCTGGAATCTCGCGACGTTGCGCGTTGGGGTGAGGTTGAACCATTTGGCCCTCGCTGTATCACCGTCGCGCCGAAAGGCAGGGTGATCTTATTACGCAAGACGAGGCCGAGAAGGAAGGACTGTCCTCTGCTGAAGTACTGGGTTTAAGGTGGATCATAGCACAACACCTTTGTTGAATCAAAAGGAAGTAAGATGATTTTCCTCGAATCAAGTCGCTTTCAAGCCGATTTATCCCAATCTATCTTAAAACCAATCCTAGCACTTCGAGATCGGAGATGCGTACGATGCGTTCCACCCAAGTGCAGTGCAGCGTTTATCGAGTTGTCCGTGTCTCATTAGCTTGCACATGGTCATTGATCTATGTTCTGCGACGATCTATTAACACACTCAAATAATATTCACTCGTCATTCCCAAGGCCAATGTGATTCAAACAATCTCCTATTGTACGCGTACATGTATCGGGGTCACATCTCATTTATCATCCAGCAACAGTAAAGTAATCCCCACAGTCGTACGTCGCATGAGTAGTAGCACAAGGAACAGCAAAGGCGTGAAATCAAAAAAGAAGAAAAAGAGAAAGAAAAGAGAAAGAAAAGAGAAAGAAAAGAGAAAGAAAAAGAGAAAGAAAGAGATCAGGCAAGGTCGTACATACATACAACAGATCCACACGAAGTAGACAGAAGAGGTGGTGATATATATTTTAAAAAAAAGAGAGAAGCGTGCCTGGTCGTCCATCTTACATATCCTCGTAATGTGGCTTGGGTGAACTGATGGTCAGTTTTCCTTGCAATTTCCGTTGTCGTAGGTTTTTCACTTCTGTGTTGATAAGATCGCGAAGGCGTTCGAGGTCGAGGCTCCGTTCGGCCCGCGAGCCCATTAATACGTTGCGCCAGATGCCAGCAGCGGCGACTGAGTTGTCAATATTGAGTTGCATCGGCCGGTGGAGGCGGACCATCTTCTGCATAAGGTGGTCGGGGTTTGCATAGATCGCGCCTGGCCATGCAACTCGAATGGCAAACCACCACCCGAGGGGCTAGACCAAAGTTAGCAGGTGCAGAAGCGGAATCTAAAAACACACGTACTCGGCCATCGGGGAGTGTCCGCTCAGGGTACGAATCGTATGTAGTCAATGCACCGTCTGGCAAGGAGAATCTGCAATACGAAAGTTGGCTTGAGAACTCCATAAAAGCAAAGATGAACTGCTTACCTATGTACGACCCAGTGGTTCGCGTCCGAGCGATGCTTCGCAAGTACGACGATCAACCGCGGAGCACCATCAAACCCGAACGGAGCCCAGAGCTCCCTCAGCATTCCACAGGCATCTCCGTGTCGTCCGTTGAACACGGCAGTGCTGATAGCATCTGCCATGTTGGGGGGCACGAACAGTCTATCCACTTTTCCTCCAGGAACATCCGTCATTCGACTTCTCACATAGCGTTTGTACGTTTGTGTCGACCAAATGCTGAGAGCGACCTCATCGACTTGTTGTCCTCGAGTGGTGCTCGCAAGGGCCCCATCTATCTCGCTCATTGGCCAGATGATAGCCCAGTTGAGCAATCGTTGGTGAATACGCTGCCACGGGGGTGGCGTCATGTCACCATTTTCATGCCCCGGATTCCACACCTGCGAGTTCTGCGAAAGAACAAGGTCTCGCCTGTTCGCTTCTTGCGGAAGAGGTGGCAAAGGAGGAGACGGAACTCGGCGTTCGGTATAGTTACCGCTGTCCGGAATCTCTGGGAGGCCAGACTCGGTAAACGCACCATGGCCCTCCTCGTACTCGTCTTGGTCGTCTCGAGCAACTTCCCACGTCTTATGAGTGATCGCGGACTGGCTTCCTCCAGGCTTCACTCTCAACTTGTACAACTCTTCTTCTAGGAATTGTTGTCCAGGAGAATCATCACGATCCGCGGTCAAAAATTCCCGAGTCTCCGTCACGGTCTGTGCTCCAAATCGCTGGGTACTGTTCTCGCCAGCGGTATATTCCTCGTCTGCGCAGAGCAACCAACATGAAAATGTGCCCCACAAACTTGCTCGTCATTACTTACCAACTATTTCGGTCGCATTGGCCTGGTACATCGACTCTGCCAACGTCCCCGTCACTTGCGTGTTGATATTGACAGTCTGCGTGCGGGGCGTTTGTCCGTATTGGTCGCCCCCTTCAGTGTATTCTGTGTCCCCACCGCGGTACTGCTGACGCGAATCGGAGGATTCTGCATATGATTGCTGGCTGCGAGGTGGTATAGATGCATTGAACGACTGAGGGCTCAAGACATCCAGGCGCTCATGCATCTTAATCATTCCGTTTATCAGTTCCTTGGCCCACTCAGGAGGTTCGTGCTGAACAACGGGGTCAGCATACTAACAAGAAAGCATGCTTGAAAGAGCACCTACCGGAATCGTAGGTTGCCAGTCACCGTCGAGATGGACACTCGGGTCGTGGTCGTGGAACGACTTACGATACTGCTTGATTGACTGTAGAAGGCAGATAATCAGCATCCGTTGTCAAAAGGGTAGAAAACCTTGATACCTCGACATCGTACTTCATCCCCAGCTTCTTCACACGCTGGCGAACAGCTTTCCGGAGTGCCTTCTTGACAACCTCATGGGTGGTTAAATCGTCCATCTGGTGGAGAAGTATGCATAAATCCATGTCATGGAAGTGAGAGTTCACGATCTCAGGTTCCAAAGTACTCGGGGCATAAGAGGTGCGATCACCAGCTCCACGCGCTGCAAGGGCTTGCGCAACCATCTCTTCTTCGGCCGCGTTGAGTGAAAACGATGGGGAGGGAGGACGTGAAGGCGTTGGAGTAGCCGCACGGTCCTCGTCAACGGGAGCTTGAGAACGTTGAGACTGAGATTGACGAGACTGGTGAGTGCGCTGGCTCAATTGTGTATGATGAGACTGCTGGGTAACGTATGTATGGTGCGAAACATGCGAAATCTTGCTTCCTCCGCCATTCACCTGTGAATGAACCTGGGAAGCGACTTGAGAACCGACCTGAGACACTGCTTTCTGTGCCCGTGTCGCTGCTGCTGCTGCGTAGAGAAGATCCTCGTTCGTCGCAGCATGCCGGTAGGGTGAGAAAGGCCTGCTTTGATGCGAAGGTGACATGGGGCTTCCGGAGATGATCGTCGGGCTACCACGTTTCGACGCGACACCGTCATCGTTGACTTGGGACGTGCTAACGATCGAATGAAGTTTTTCTGCTTCAAGGGCTTTGCGCATCGCCTTTAAGGGTGCCTGACTTGGTGAATCAGAGGGTGATATGCTAGGTGCGCGGTGACGTGATCGGGGGGATATCGGGAGTTGGTTTGTCTGACCGGATGGGCTCAGTAGGGTACTGGGTGGCAAAGGGGGATAGTCGGCAGCAACGCGAGACTGTGACTGGGATTTGGAACCGGCACGGGACCGCCGAGAGGGGGACATGGGCGTCTCCTCGGGAGCAGCGCTGCGGACAGTTGGCGCCTTGCTCGAAGCTTTCATTTGCTTAAGAAAGAAACGTGAGTGGGATATCACCAGACGCGGGAATTACGAAACATACTGCACGTGCAGTGATTGTTTCGCGAGACTCGCTCTCAGCAACGGAGACCACGGATTTCTGGGACTTGTACTGTGCAGCGCTCAATTGAGAACGGGACTGTGACCTTGAACCACTCGGGGTCGAAGGTGGCTCCACATTGATTTGCAATGGCGCAGTCACCGGAGAAACCACAGAAGTGGGGAGAGGGACTCTGGCCCCTGTATATGCGGTACCGTTGACTTGGGACTAGTAAATAGATGTCATGAGCATGGTGTTCATATGACGTACAACAAGAAAAGAAGTAAAAATACATCGAAACATACCTCCCATGAGTTCCCCCAAGGAGGACCACCGTTGCGAGAGGTACGATCATGATCCGGCAGTGGGCCAAAGTTTCCAAAAGAGGGGCCGGAGTCAAAAGACTCGTAGCGAGGGCCAGGTGGATCATGAGGACTAGGTTCATGCTATAGACACGGTCGTTGAACAGTGTGCGGGAATGCCGAAAGAAGGGGAGAAAGAGGAAAGAATACGCACGACGCCGGAACGACCGCCGAGGGAGAGTTCTGTTTTACGACCATCTTGCACGTTTGAATTTATATCATCGAAATCCTGATCGTTTTCGAGAGCACTGAGCTTTGAAGATGGATGGGGGAGGTTCGGAAGACGGGATGAACTGGGTGAATCGATTGATTGGGATTCTCGGAGGCCCTCTAGGTAGAGTAGAACTTGAGAAGAAGGGTCAGAAAGTGAAGCAAGTGTAAAAGATGAAAAAGTGAACCTTTCTCGCTGGGAGCTGCGAGAAAAGAAGGGTGAGTGAATTAGAATGGACCCGAACGGAAGCAAGACTGACCAGGAGTGCTTGAACGAAGGAGAATTGGTCTGAGAGATTCTGAACCAGCGTCAGCAAAGGACATGATAAAGATAAAGAAAAGAAAAAAAGGTATCGCAAGATATTCAAAGGTGATAAAATGTTCATGTTCATGTTCAATTTCATGCCCATACCACGACAGAATACAAACACGCCCAAACACTCCCCATGGTCCTAATCATTGTACGTCTTGTAGTCGTCCAGCGACCCCACCGTCAGCTCAGCCATCCCAAGGACGTGCTCAACCCGCGCTCGAACCGTCTCGTTCACGCAACTCACCACCTGTCCCAGTCTGATCAGTACGTGTACTCATACCAACCTCCAACTTACCGAGGACATTAAATCAACACGCACCTCCTCCCCGTTGACACGAACAGTCAACATGGCGTGGCCCAGCTCCACCTCGCCGAAATGAGCTTCTAGAAACCATGCAATCTGCTCGTACCGCGACTCTGCCCGCGCGTCTGCATGAACATGCACGTGCAAATCTGACGTCACTAATAGAAGCTCGTTCATCACCAAGGCAAACGACAGCACGGCATGAATCTTACGCCTCACAGATGCCGGGCTCTTGTCTACTCCGGCTAACAAACCCAACGTTGCATCAGCAATCATATCATTATTGGCGCCAGACGTCCATTCGAGCGTCACTTCGTGCTCAGCCGTGTGCTTCACGTCCACCGCGTTCATGACCTTGGTCATCATTAGCAAACGTACACGTCAAACTCGGGTGAACACAAACACGTATCGTTTCCACCAGGTCGTCGTCTCGGTCCTCGATCTTTCCAAACATGCCCTCTAGGTGCCATCGCACCAATTCCCAGCCAACCCCCATTACAAGTCTCTGTTTCTGCTTCACAACCGAGACCGATAGTCCTGTAAATTCATGCAGATTCTCCGCATCGACAAGTGTATAGGAGTAATCCTTTGCGATGAATACGCCAGACAAGATGTCACCATCCCTTGGCACCTTGGTGGCGAGCTTTCCGACAACCTAGCACGAATGTGATCTTGCCTAACACGATAAACTGGATTGGGAAGACAAACCTGGGCGGTACGTTCTAGTTGTATCGAAAGCTCTAATGTTTCTAGATTCTCGGGAGTGTAGATCCTCCGGTCGATACCCCGATCTTTATACCGAGCCTCCATAGCTGTGCAGAAACGACCCATGGTGGTCTTCTCTCCGTGAACCAGAACCTGGAAAGAAGGACATTACTCCACGTCCCCTTAGGAATGAGGAAGGTTCACTTGCCACATGCTCTGGGTCGACGAGCTCGATGAATTCCGAGTTTTGCGAGTAGTCGACGTGGGCACTAAAGGATATACTGTCTACCGACATCTTGCGTGGAATCGGCACCCCTTTCACTGACAAAATTTCGTCGGGTTCATTGAGGATGTTCTGCAAAGTAGCAGGGTGAGACAGGCAATCTAGAATGAATCACTCCAGTAGAGTCAAACAGTATGCATTGTGTTACATGTAAAATACACGTTCTAACTGTTCCGCGACTACGAAGACCACTTACCTTGGCCAAGGTACCTTCAACAGAATATCCAGTAATGATGAGACCATTCCGAGGCTCAGATGCCCAGAGTTCGACTAGTTCTCGGCTACTCCCAGAGTCCATAAACCCAGGGCTCGCGAGTACGACACAGGGAGGTCCCCGAGCAATTTTCTGCATCCAGCTCCGCCGCGGGGGAACGCTAGAGATATGTCTGCAATGGTCTATGAACACAATCCACGAGCGCGCTCGAAACACCTACTTGAACACAAACGGATTATCCCCCTTTGCAAATCGTGATCGAATGTTAGCATTCATCGCACCTATATGGGTCTGATATACACCCATACACTTGCGTGCAAGACTGGACGTGTAATAGATCGGGACGCCATGCAAGTCAGGATGGTCCTCCCAATACGCTTCCAAGATGAATAGTAACTCCTGCGCCGTCCCCAGCGCGAAAACGGGCAACAACACATGTCCGCCACGTTGGAGGATCGTATGCACGAGCATCGTAAAGCGAAGCTCCTTCTCTGCCCTCGCCTCAAAGGTATGCACGCCATGGGTGCTTTCGACGACGAGTACGTCAGGTCGAACGGGAGGGATTTCTGCTTTCACTAAATGGCGGTCTTCTTCGCGAGAGTAGTCGCCAGTATATAAGATTTTTAAATCCATGATGTCGATCATGTACATACAGGCCCCGAGGACATGTCCTGCGTGGTAGGCAGTGAATGAGATACCAGGACACGGCGCAACCTGCTGATGCACTGATATCGGAATAATGGAAGACAGCGACTGGGACACCTCGGTGACCGTAAAGAGGCTCCCAAGGGAAGACAAACTTGAAATTCTTGGTTAGGGATGAGTCAAGGGAACATCGAATTGGTGACGAACTTGGCGCTAAGTAGGTCTTGCATTACGAGCTTGTAAACTGCTTTCGTTGGGTGTGTCATGTAGACCTTGCCTTTTCCTTGTCTGAAATTGGTCTGTCGGTGGTCAGTGAGTCAACAGATAGGTCATGTACCGCATGGATTGCCACCTGACCTTCTCTGTGATATAGGTCAGTGCGCCTACATGGTCGAGATGAAAGCTAGAGCAAATCAGATATCAAAACAGCCAGAAGGAAATGACACTCGACGCACTGCGTGATTAATATGGCGTCGACGGTGCTCCAATCCAAGTGATCCACAAAGGGCAAGGCCGCCATTCCAGAGCGACCGGGATGAATACCTGCATCACAAATTACAGTCTTGTCTCTGTATTCTAGTAAAACACAGGATCTGCCCACTTCCTGACCAGCACCGAGGGGTGTCAATCGCAAAGTAGGTCTGCTTGACATTGTAGTCGTTGACTAAGAGCAGTCGGTAATTGCCGGGCGACGCGTAGGCCTGAATCGACGACATATACGCGTCACTGACTGGGTCTCTCTCAACGACATCATGGTATGCACCATTTTACATTCATCTCAAATCATAGCTCATCGATCTTTCTAGGCTAGAAGATATGACAGTGCGTAATATCCCTCTCCGGAGCGTACACGACCAACACGATCAATCCACAGGTCGAACAACCATATTCTCCCCAGAAGGTACGTCGATGATCACCTTTACGACCCAACAACGATGGACTCATTCTACCCTACAGGTCGTCTATACCAAAGTACGTCTCCCACCCACCAGGCTGAGCACGATGATAACCTCCACAGTCGAATATGCCATGGAAGCCATCTCACACGCAGGCACCGTCCTCGGTGTCCTCGCCAAAGACGGTGTCGTCCTCGCAGCCGAAAAACGTGTGACAGGCAAACTCCTCGATCTTTCCAGCGCAAAGGAAGGCGGCGGATACGGTGGTAGCGGCGAAAAGATGTTCCTGCTCAACTCGTACGTCCGTCACATTAATTGACTGATCCCAGCCTTTGACGGATCGTCGACACAGAAACGTGATCGGTGGTGTCGCTGGGATCACGTCCGATGCCAACTCACTCGTTAACTACGCCCGGACGGTGGCGCAGAAACATTTACTGCAATACAATGAAGATATCCCCGTCGAGTTGCTCGCACAGCGCCTTTGTGACATGAAACAAGGGTATACTCAATTCGGTGGTACGTCCACATCTCTGCGCGCCCGCCTTCATTCCCTTCACAACGCCTCCTTTTGTTCAGGGCTTCGACCCTTTGGTGTTTCCATCCTCTACGCTGGGTACGACCCACACTATCACTTCCAACTTTACCATTCGGATCCTTCAGGGAACTATTCTGGGTGGAAAGCGACTTGTATCGGCGCGAACAACGGAACTGCCCAAAGCCTTCTCAAACAAGAGTACAAGGATGACATCGGTGTCGACGAAGCGATGGGGCTCGTCCTCAAGGTGATGAGCAGGACTATGGACAGTACTACCTTGGGGAGCGAGAAACGTCGGTCTCGTTTCGTTTCGTCTTTGTTGATCATTGCACTGATACGTTGACGGTCGGCTCGTGCTCGTTTAGTGGAATTTGCTGTGTTAACGTACGACGAGGCAGCCAAGCAACCAAAGGCAAAGATATACAAGCCATCCGAGATTGACGCGCTCCTCAAGGCGCATGATCTCGCGAAAAAGAACGAAGATACGGAGATGAAATCATAGGTAGACACTTGTACTTTTTACTCACAGTGACAATGTGCCCATTTTGTTGTCTCGACGCCAATGAGATTGACATAAATTATAGAGTGGGGTGAGAATCATTGAATGTACAATGGGACAAGAGAATCCTTCCGTCGTAGCTTACACTAGTGACACGACATACCCTTGCTATCGGATTCTACGAATCCACTAAAAAAGTAGTGCCCGATACCAGCGCCAGCGACGACCGCAAAGATAAGGTATGCCTTTGGACGCGGCATTCAGAACCCACACAACGAAACGACAAAGAACGGGACGCACATTGTAAGTCATGAATACCAACATGAGGAAACACGACAACAGCGCATAAGCGGCGTACAAGACCGCACGCAGCGTACGATAGTGCACCGGAATTGCCGCGGGCCTATAACAAGATAGATCAACACTACGCTTCGCTGGCCAACGTCTACGACCCAGCTCACCCATATTTCGCCCTTCTGCCGCTCAGCAACCCGGCATCTTCCCCACGCTCGGGGGTGCTTCGCCCGCTTACGGGCACGGGACTCGCCGCTCTCTTGCCCTTGTTCACCCTCTCCCGAATGCGCGTATCCACGTCGCGTTGGAACAAACGGAGATATTCGAACAGAACGCTGAGGAGAACGATGGCGACAAACGACAAGACGAATTCGGCGTTGGAGCGGATGTGCCAAGACTGAAAGACGATGCAAGTATCAATGGTCTGAGTGTTCCAGAGCATATGCATTGAACACATCGGGGGCATGTCGTGCCCATCGTGTCCGTGGTCCATTCTGAGTGTGCGTTGATGTGTTGGTGGTGTCAGAACAAGGTGTTATCGTGGTGGCTATACCGTGGTCAATAGATAACTGTCAGTACGACCCCCAAGACTCGAACGTATCAACGACCCTCCGAACCTGCTCCTCCGTGGACATCTCCACCGACACCGACACCACCCCAGGCTCACCCTCAGGACTCTCCAGCGTATCCAACTGGCTCTCCAACATACCCGCCTTCATGAAATGCCCCTTGCGACTCAACATACGCGCCATCAACACCTCCCTATCGCCCTTCAAATACACGAAATACGTCGACACCGAAACCGCGTCTGCCGTAGACCCTGAGCTGCCCCGCAACACTGCACGGTACGCCTTCTTCAGCGCCGAACACGCGACAATCACCCCCGGCCGCCACTCCGACTCAGTATGGGGTTTCCCCGCTTCCTCGCCGACCCCGGACCGCGTTCGCTCTACCTGATCCAGCACGCGCGCAACGGCGGTCTCCCGGATCGTCTCCAACCAAGGCTGGCGGTCCGCATCGCTCAGAGGCACCCCATGCGCCATCTTGGCAACGTTAGCGGCGGGGTGGAGAGCGTCCCCATCGATAAAGGGGATATGCATCGCCGCGGAGAGGGCCTCGCCTAGCGTCGACTTGCCCGTCCCGGATACGCCCTGTGATAATGCATGCCATGATCAGTGATCATGATCCGACCGTGAGCGACATACGCCAGAGACCCAGAAGAGGACGCAGACGCCCGGACCTTGCTGTATGATAAGAAGTGGATACCTACCATCAAAACGATGAACCTTGATCCGCTGAGTGAAGCACGTTGCGAGGGGGGTAAAGAGCCTGAGGCGAGACTGTCCCTCTCTTCCGTCGTGGTGCTCGTCATGATGGTTTCTATGATTTCTTGATGGCCTCTCCTTTGAATCACACGTGGTTGGTCCCACTCGGAGGTACCCTGCGAAACAAACGTAACATTAAAGATCTGTACCGATGGCATAAATCCACTCGTATGCATACGTCTATAGTCTAGAGGTACAGAGATGTTAGATGTATACCGCTGTCTGGGCCAGTATTAATCCGGATGCCCACATCCAACCCGGTCCAGGATGTACAACGAGGGCCGGGTAGAAATGAATAAAATGCAGGTATGTATGCTATAGGGAGGTAAATGGGTAAAATGCAAAACAGATATAATTCAGTCAAATGAGCAAAAACATTATCGTGGTGGGATACATCGGCGGTGATTACGAAAACATGCAAGCAAAGGGATCCGGCTCCCAAGAGAAAAGAAGAAAACAAATGGAGAAATCAGTGTTACAACATGTCCGTTCAACTTTCCGGGGGTGAACGTGCCTGGGGAGGCGTAGAGAAGTCGATAGCATTGTACGCTGGCGGTGGAGCTTCGTACGTGGAATCTTGTGGTCCAGAAACCTCATCGTCATCACCTTCTAGGGCCCGTCGTCGGTGTGCACGAGTGATGTTACGCATCCAGCCAATAACTTCGTCAGGATCTTTTTCATATCGCACCCGTCTCCCTCCCGCTGCTCCATCATTCTGTGCTGCAATGGCTGGCCCCGGATGGACAGTCAACGGCCGATTCATGATCGAGGCTGGCGGAGACTGAGGAACTATCTCCTGCGATAGTGAGTGCGCATGGTGTTGTGTCGATGACGATCGAGAGACCGACGCCGGCGTCGGTGGTAAACTGCGTTGATGCGTTTGCGATAACCGCTTGACCTCTGTTGGTCGAATTTGTGTCTGCGGTGATTGAGTAGGCAACTCTTGCTGTGGAGGTGTTGGCAACTGCCGCACATTCATGCCCGAGGTTATACGTGTGAGCAGACTCTGGTTGGTGTGATCATCTCGATCATCTACAGATAGCGTCGGAGATTGGGCGCGGTGGCTGAGCCTCGGTGATGAACGCGACCGATGCAGCCAAGGTTGAATGGACAACGGAGGTTGGTAAGATGACGGAGGAGACGGCAATTCGCGCCGAGCCCCGGGTGGTATCGAGATGCGAAGAGGTGAAAGTGGCATACACTCCGAAGAAGGCATGGGGGAAAGAGTACCTGAGGAGAGCGCCAGCGGCGAAGCAACCTGTCTAGTATCAATGGCACTACGAGAAGTATTCCTCTCTGTGTCATCAAACAGCGACATCCCATCATAAAATCTTGTTGAGGGGGCAGAGGAGGGGGTGCGAGGGGAATAAGCCGACTCGGATGAAAAACTAGTTGCCGTACTGGGTCGTGGCGGAAGATCGAACCCATCGGCTGACTGTGGGCGCAAAGAAGGGTAGAGTGGTTCTCCATACACGATCTTCCGCCACTGCCGTGTTGACGTTGACAATTGAGGCGGTTCGGAAATATCGAGAACGTCGGCATCTTCGCCGCCGTTGACAGCGCCTTTGTCGAATGCTGGCGTTTTAAGCGACGGATACAAGGGTTCGCCGTACATGATTTTCCTCCATTGTCGATTAGAGGCGCGGCTATTGGGGGCCGTCCTGAAGGACACGGGTAAGTGAGACGACAAACTGTCGAGAGAAGTTGGGTTGCGAGAGAGTATCATCCAATCTTCGGGTTCAGTGACAAGTAAGAGGGCGGTAACGAAAAGGTGGTCGAGGAGAAAGAGAGATATACCCGCATGGTCAAGCTGCGGTACAGATTGATGGAAGCTACCCAACGTTTCGAAGACCCTTAGTCTGGTTGCTGTGTCGGCACTGTTGAAGGAATCCAAGATGGCCACAGTGCCCTTGCAAGTCGGTGTCGTGCACTAGGATAGATGAGGAGATAAATCAGATCACGCAGGTACTCGACTAGGAGAGACATACGGTGTATACACTGCCCTCTCGCTTCCATTTGAGTGCGTGTGGATGATGTGGTATGTTGAACTTGCGGGAGCTAGTACAAGAAGTAACAGTAATGAAAAGCTGTACAGGAATACGCAGAATAGTGGACACACACCTTCCTAGACCACTGGACTTGAGTAGACTGGTTGTTTCTCTCCAACGAAGGTCATCCATTTGGATCATGGCACCTTGAGTATGATCCCTGCCCTTTCCTTTAAGTGGAAGATCCTTGGGCCAACGTATGTCTGCGACTTTGGCAGAGCCATCCCAAGGATCTGAGCGCCAAACTGTAGTAGATGAGCCGACGGTCTCGATGGTATAGAGAGGTTTGTCGGCGTCGGTGTCCATGGCGACAGCTTCGAGAAAGGAGGAGGAAGAGAGTTTGAGTTCCAGGAGAGGGGGTTTTTTCTGGTTGCTAGCCATGTCATCGCCGATTTCGAGCCGGTGCAAGCGCGGAAAGATGTTTGAGGGTCTGGAAGAGGAGGGTTGGGGATGTGAGGATTCCATGACGTTTGGCGCTCTATTGGGACCGCGGAGAGAAGAAGTTGATTGCAAAGGGAGGAGTGAGGAGCGATCACAAAGTGAAAGGGACTGGACGGGAATGCCGGAGAGGGAACGGGACAACCTCTTGATTGGGGGAGGAACGAAGGACGAACTTGCGGGTTTTTCTGAATCACCGGGGGGCGGCGAGACGGGCGCTCGAAACATTGGTCAGAAAGAGGTGATAAGGTGGGTAGGGCGATCACGCTCGCGGGAACGGGGAAATTATGTCGGCGTTTGGAACTAAGCCAGAGCAGTGCGAAGGCAGGACGGCGGGAAAGAGAGCGGTCGGACGCTGCCAAAGATACTCGTTCGTCGTCGTAGAGGAGAAGGAAGAGGTGATAGTAATGACACACTCGGTTACCGGGCAGAAAATACGTCCACGGAAAGTGACAACAACTCTATATCACTCTTGCTCGCACGATCATCGGACGGTGATGTCCGCAACTCGACAATGACTAGTAGTATGTATGTACGGAGACCCATCACCGGCCCAAAGTGAGCTCAAAGGGCACCACGATCATCATCGTCATATGCATTCTCGATTGCGCCGAGACCTTTGTTCGGCTCTCTTGTTACCATACGTAACTGCTCATTCAACTAAAATGACATTTTTTGCTTGTTTCAAAACACACTGGCAGTACGATATACTTCACATCATCTTTTCATCTCTTCCTCATCGTCCTCGTCCTCTGGCTCTGGTTTGAGTCCAGCCTTTTCGAGAGCTTCCTTGGAGGAATAATCGACTCTGGCACGCTTACGACGACCGGTAATGATCGCGGCAGGGTCAATTTCAGAATCTCCTTCAAGTTCTTCCTCTTCTTCGTCGTCCTGAAACGTGTGACATGAACAAAGACCCGCGTATGATTGAATGCAGGGAACAAGCGAGGAGATGGCGCGTACCTCATCCATCTCTTCGTCTTCGTCCTCATCCTCATCGTCTTCTTCTTCTTCCTCTTCCTCCATGGACACGTCAGGTGAGGTGATGGTGTTCTTTCCCTTTCCCTTGTTTTGGCGCTCGGGTGAATCTACGCCTGCGCCTGTTCCATTGGAGGGTGCTCTGGCAAATTGTGCCGAAATGACACGAGGTGCGGAGAAAGTAAATAATTATACGTACCCAGCTGCGGTGGACATCCTATCGGAGAGTTGAACGGTTGGTGTTTGTTTTGGAAGTTGACTCGATGAAAGACGCCACAAATAATTAGCTCGTTTATAGTAACATCCTCATTTGGGTTAGGGTTAACAACCCATGTTAACAAGGAGTCCACTGTACGTTATTGCTGATTGAACAGACAATTGCCATAAGACTTTGAAACACGAGCGCTCTAGCCGATTCACGTTGGGAATAATATTTAATCGCTTTGCTGTTTCACGTCACCTGCAGCAGTAAGTTAAGCTTGCCATGGGTTGACTCACGGCCTCAGTAGGGAAAGCTAGTCTGATGGTAGAAACACTTGAAGTAATCCCATATGATCGCATCCGCGATATTGTTGGCAACCATCATGATCTTTTGAATCGGGAGACGACTAGATTCGTGAAAATGGAAAATGCGCATGTTGGGTTAGATTCAACCGCTAAGCATGATTTCGCCTGCCAGTGGGTCACGCCAGTATCGCGATGAGTGTTGAGCTAGATTTGACAGGCTTCGGGACCGACTACCGCATCGAGATAATCATTATCCAACAATTACAATACTATACAGCACACGGGGGATGGTTCTAGGTATAAACCTCATAGCAGACACAGATCTGAGCTCCTCGTCAGCACACCTGCATCACAGTATTCATTGAATCTACAGGTTAATGCAGGGAAATTGCCATCACATGGCAACAGCTGCACCCGTTCGCATGTCTCCATGGTACTCGTGCTTGGCATCACACAGAAAATGGACATCAGAAGCAACCATCGTATATTTGGACTAACTACAGACCAACCGACCAACGCATCAGATGCCGCGAATGAAGCGGTAAAAAGGTAGAGCCCATACCACCAATCAGAAATCCTTGCAAAGTACACATACATCCCAAGCGCTCACCAGCGCACAACCACAATCATTTCATCAAACCCTGACGGGGAGAAACGAATGGAGGGTTGTGGCTGGGAGAACAGCATCAGGAGTATGAATTACTTCTGGAGGAATTCAGAGGGGGAAAGGGGGGAGGGAGAGAATGGTGAAAAAGTAGGACACGAAGGCAGGAGAATCCGAAGGTCGTGCACGTCCACGATAAGCTGAGTACTTGATGTCGATAAAAAGATGACGAAGAGAGACCAATAGGACAAGGTAGAGTAGTGAATAGATAGATCCAACTGATGAGAGCGATTTGGGGATGCATAGTCCATGCGTTCGATGGAAGAGAGAAGCAATGTCCTAGAAATCTAGAGAGACATACAAAACACAGCACGGAGCTGCGTTTGATATTTTGACATTCCGAGCGCGATGGAATCTCGATGCGCTCGAGTGATAGGAATCAAAAGACGCTGACCCCATCCCACGTGAGGGCGCTCGAGAAATCCATGTCAACATCCAGATTGGCGCTGGGATTCAGGATGGCATCAACAGCAACATCCTGCACGTTCGGAAGCATTTCTAGAAGCTTCTCCATCTCCATTTCTGCGCGGTCTTGATCCACCCAGTCGACAGTGTCAATACCACTCGTACCAAGCCCCAGGCAAAGCTCATTATGAGCCTCTGTCACGGTCAGCGCCTCCTTGTTAAATGCATCTTCCGACGAAGTGCTAGCGCTTGGAAGAGCGCTACAGCCAAGCGGCGGTGACGCGAGGATCTCCGCGAACAGCCGCGAGATGTCAGCATCGGACGCTGTTTCGTCTTCGAGCTAGAGGCAAAGTTAGCGAGATGAAGATAACTGAGCACAGGGTAAGAACCTTGGTCGCATCACTGGCCGATACCTTGTTGTGCTCGCCGGTCCCATCACTAACTGTACACTGCCCACCCGCTGCAGGGACACTGCTGAATGACTAACAGTGTTCACCACCCGTGCTAGGTGGCGAGTGGGAGAGTTGTTGGTTAGGGAGAGGTCGAGCGATTCTTGGGGCAAGGCAAGCGGTGTATCGACTGCTGGGAGTGCGGCATTTGAGGGAATATCGAATGAATCCCCGCTCGGGAAAAGGAGGGGGCTATCGAAAAGGGTCGAGTTTGAGGGTGTGGGTGAGAGTGGCAATGAAGTTGCCGAGGATAAAGAAGAGGGATTTACGGGAGAGGGGGATAGAATCTCGGAAGACTGTAAATCCGGCGTGGACTGTGAAGAATCCGATGGACGAAGTGGAGTGGGACTCGTTGCTGGGGGTGTGGGTATGCTTGAGGCAACAGAGAGATTACCCTGTGCTGCCAGTGCTCGCACCACGGCCTCGTAGCCTTTTTCCAGCATGCGTATTCGTTCGCGCAGTTCCTGGTTCTCGCGCTCACGTTGCTCGTCTTCACGTTTGCGTTGCTGTTCCTGTTCACGCTCGGTGTTGATGTCCGACTCTGAAATGGTGGAGACAGACGGAGACGGGGCAAGGATGCCGGCGCGGAGACGTCTATTCTCCTCTTCTAGCTCTGCAACTCTGCGCTCGAGGTATGAGAATTGTGCCTTTCGCCGGTCACGTGAGTTTTGTGCGGCGATTCTGTTGCGGTGAGCACGAGCTTCCTTGCGCTCCTCGGGGGTGATGGCGGAACGAGGGCGTTTGCGAGGAGGTTCGTCGGAGGGATGAGGACTGGAACCATCGGTGGAGCAGGCGGGGGAAGGGGGGCGTTTGAGGGAGGGAGAGGGGAGGGAAAGGGAGGAGGGGTCGACGAAGGCGCAAGGTTGGGACATGGTTGGAAGAAGAGTAATAAAGTTAGTGTCAAAGAGGACAGGGTATAATGGCGGAGAGCAAAAAGACACGTACTCGACACGTAGCACTTTATACAGCCAATACAATCGCAAACACGACCAAATTGATTACTATTAGCCTTTAGGGGCAACGGAAGCATATGCCACCACCATGTTGGCCAACTTCAAGAAAAGAGTCTGTGCACAGGAGCATGTTTGTCCATCTCCATGCTCACAATATTCTCTATTCATTATGATCTGCATTCTAGATTGATGTGGATCTGGATGATGAGACCATCCATGTGACTGGTCCTAGTACCCCTATGCCCTCTGTATGTATTATTTTAAAGTCATCCAACATACTTCTACTCATAATCCTCAAAGGAAACCAACAACAATGTAGCTCAGGCTAGACCCCATCCACAGAGTGATCCTTGTTCTTTGTTGCCTTCATCTCGCAGTATCATTCAAGTATCATATCCTCCCTCCTATCTGGGTATTCACATCTCTCTTCCTGATCCCCCTCCTTATCCTATTCAGGAGGATGATCCAGGAAATTCCCCATTGACATTCTCATCTACAACTGGCATCCAGGAAACCCATGATTCCCCAGATCCTTTAGCTGAGGATTCCTCACTAACAGGTATACCATTTCAAGGTGCTTGTAGCAGCATCCCCTTGACTGAACCCAACCTTCCCACCATTGACTTTGTAAATGATTTGGACTCAGAAGACACTGAACTACTTCCTCCTTATTCACACTTTGATCAGCGTCGGCCACGATTTCCTATTGCATCTGATGTCTTGGGGGCACATCCTTCATTATCCATTTGTCACCAAGCTATGCATTGAAGATATAGTGACACAAATCTAGATCTATTTATATGTCATTTATTGTTAGAAACTGCATAGTACTTGTAACATGAGTTTTTTACTACTAGTACATTGGCTACTTTCAAGTTTGCCATTGGATGCTGCCTGCTTATTGGCTCCGAGTAATGATGTCAACCTTTGCTTAGTCATTGACACCCCGATTCTCCCGCAATGAAAGTCTAAACAGTCTTTGATGTACTCTAAGGTATCTATGTCAAATGTCTTGGCTGCTCGAGTCCGTTGTATGGCCACTCAGCACGGCCCTTCAGTCAAGCACAAGAGGTATGTTCATCAAATTTTCTAAGTCGTCTCACCATATATCTCGCCTGTTCCCATAGTCCCACAGGTGCCCAGATCGTTCTGTCTACTCCTTGTGTAATGTCTCTGACACCTTGCAAGCTATCGTTTTGCTCACTATGGGTGGACCATCCACGGTACGCAACCAGCAACTTCGACCACGCGTCCAACTCACTCTTTCGTATGGTCTCTCACAGGTACCGGAAACCCACGACTTTCTCAAAAACCTTTTCATGGACGGAGACCTCATACCATTGCCGTTCCAGCGTGTTCTTGCCCCCCTCATCGCTAAACGGCGCACGCCCAAAATCGAAAAGCAATATGCCGAAATAGGTGGAGGTTCCCCTATCCTTCGCTATACCGAATATCAGGGCGCCGGAATGTGTGCGTTGCTCGACGAGCTTCATCCAGAGACCGCCCCACACAAGCCATACGTTGCCTTCCGTTATGCGAATCCTCTAACCCAGGAGACTGCCCGCCGCATGAAAGTGGACGGTGTAAGGCGTGCCGTAGCATTCTCACAGTACCCCCAGTATAGCTGTAGCACGACTGGAAGCAGCTTGAACGAGATTTTTAGGCGAGGAAGAGCGGGTGACATGGGTGACATTGAGTGGAGCGTAATTGACCGCTGGGGCACCCACCCAGGCTTCGTCGAGGTGCGTATGGAAGACATCACTCTTTTCTGATTCACTACATATCCCTATTCAGGCTATGGCGCAAAATATTGAGGCTGCGCTGCAAAAATTTCAGCCGTCAGATCGCTCAGACGTGGTGCTACTGTTCTCAGCGCATTCGATACCCATGTCAGTGGTCAATCGCGGAGATCCCTATATTCTGGAAGTGTCGGCTTCAGTAAATGCAGTCATGGATCGACTAGGGCACTCGAATCCCTACCGTTTGGTTTGGCAATCTCAAGTTGGGCCCTCTGCATGGATGGGTATGCAAACTAGTGAAGCCATCAAGGGACTCGCCCGCCTTGGAAGGAAACAGGCAATCCTTATTCCGATTGCCTTCACGACTGACCATGTCGAAACACTCTACGAACTAGATTTGGAGTACATGAAAGAGGGAAGAGAGGTAAAACGCCCCGCATTCCCCAAGTTCTCCCGATCGCTGATACGCGTGTGCTCCCCGTTTTATTGTGAATCTTTCTCAGCTCGGGATGGAGATGCAACGTTCAGAATCCCTGAACGAGTCGCCGGTGTTCATCCGTGCCTTAGCTGACATTGCAGCGCAGCATCTTCGTGACTATTCTTCCGGAAAGAGTGGACCGATGGGTGTACAAATGGGTCTTCGTTGTCCTGGCTGTAGAAATGCGACATGTGACCAGCAAAGGCACTGGTTTGCTCGTGCAGGACAGTCGTGATACATGATGTATCCATAGTGCACATTTTTATCCGAGTTTGATGCCACTTCATCTCCTATCATGATTAGTCAGCTAACACTATGACACGTCCAGCTGAGGCGATGTAGGTATCATGTCGTCCACCACGGTCGTTTCAGCTCCAGGAAAGGTTTTAATTGCAGGTGGATATCTCGTGCTCGATCAAAATTTTACGGGCTTGGTGATATCGGCTTCATCTCGCTTTTACGCCGTTATCCAGAACTGCTACCAACCAGGTCAAGCAGGCCAGATCATCGTCCGATCACCTCAGTTTGTCGGAGCTCAGTGGACGTATTCTGTGACAGTCCACGATGACGGAAAGGTTAATGTCAGTCCAGTGTCAGAAAGGCAAGTTTTGCCGCCGTACATGTCTCGCTGGAATAACCCCCTGCCTATAGCAAGAACAAGTTTGTGTATTATGCCCTGAAATATACATTGATACTAGCATTGGAACGCTTGTCCTTCGTTGGCTCCGCGCGATCGCTACGGGACTCGCTACAACACGGCCTTGATATCGCCGCCGTAGGCGACAATGATTTTTACTCTCAGCAGACCAAGGTGACTGGGATCGGAACATCTCGACGTTCGGCGTTTGTTGACTGACGCCCTCCCGTCAGCTCCGGGAATTGAACCTGCCCTCGACGGTTGCGTCTTTGGCCAGCATCACCCCGTTCTGTCCCCAGGATGTCCAACTAGACAACGCTAACAAGACCGGAATGGGATCGTCGGCGGCATTGATCACGTCCATCGTCTCTGCCTTGTTACTCAGGCTCGGTGTGATCACCCAGGAAGAATTCAGCCAGCCTGACAGCGACGCACGCAAGCTGGCGCACAACACTGCGCAATTCGTACACTGCTTCGCGCAGGGCAAGGTCGGCAGTGGCTTCGACGTATCCGCCGCCGTGTTCGGAAGTCAGCTATACACCCGGTTCAACCCCGCCTTGCTGGATGATCTGATGAGAGGAGGCGACGTAAGCCCGTAAACATGCCTTGGTCACGCTGATCGCGACGATGACGCTGCGTTTTTTTTTCTCAGGCTGCGTCCGGAACGCTCTCGTTATCATCTGCGCTCAGTCCCAGCGATCACTGGGACTATAAGACCACTCCGGTCCAACTCCCGCCACTTGTCAGGCTCGTGTTGGCGGACGTGTCTGCAGGAAGCAACACTCCGTCTCTCGTGAGCAAGGTTTTGAAGTGGCGTCAGGAGAGACCCGACGAAGGTACACGCACTGCGCTCTCTCTCTCCCCATTCACACGACGATAACTGACGATCGCATCTCACCAGCGAATGCGTTGTGGGCGGCCATCGACGCATCCAATCAAGCGCTCGCCGCGCACCTTCGACGCCTTTCCGACCTGTACGAATTGCATTCGGAACTGTATGCGTCTGCTGTCAAGAACATGTCTGGCACGCCGTCGTCAGAGGTAGGAGCTTCATTGTCTGGGAGGGCTGAATCGAACACCGACGTCCTTCATCGGTGACATAGTGGCTTGACAGTGCTGGATCAACGCAGTCCATCGTCCAGGCGTTTCTGGACCTCCGAAAAACGAGTGAAGTAAGCACACGGATGGTCATCGGCGCATGATACACCCTGTTCATTGTTGGCATAGAACACACGTGTGCTCATGCGTCAAATGGGCAAGGCGGTGGGCAAAGACGTGCACATCGAACCTGACACCCAGACCGAGCTCTTGGATGCTTCCATCGCACAAAAGGGGGTCATTTGTGGTGGCGTGCCCGGTGGTGAGTGGGGTTGTTTTTTCTCGTGCGTCATGTGACGTGTGTTCCCTCACCGTACGTATAGCGGGTGGATACGACGCGATCTGGCTTCTCATATTCGAGCCCAACGATGGGACTTTGAAGGCCCTGAACGCAATCGAGAAACTGTGGGAGCGATTCCCGAACGTGTCACCACTGCTAGCGACCGAGTCAAAGGAACGGGGAGCCAAAGTTGAGGATATCGACCACGTCCCCGGGTTGCGTGCTATCGTGCAACTGCGTCGATGATGACTTGCCATTTTATGTTCCCCAACTACCCAGAAGGAATTGTACGTCCGTCGCATAGAACAGTCCCAAATAAATAACATGTAACAACTTCTGTCTATGGTATCACGCGCACATCCTGGCTTCGCCCTCAGGCGTCCACGCCTTGTCCAGCGCGAGGAAAAGCGACACGAGCATGACTAGAATCCCAAAGATGAGACAGACAACCGCGGGGAGCTTTGTCCGCGAGTAGAGCGGTATGCGAGGGTCGGTGAGCTTGAGGTAGCACGCTGCGGGGAAGATGAAGGCAAGCGTTGTCGCCGAGACGCCGCCCGTAATCTCAAGTGTCACCCCCAGGTCACACGTAATGAGGGAAACTAGGTCAGGAAATTGAGTGCGGATTCTTGGCGAGTGTGGACGAGACAACGTACGGAGCATTGACGCACAAAGGATGGTGCTAGTGAAGAATAAATGTCGTTGAGGGTTGAAGCTCTCGTGCGAGAAAAAGTATTGTTCGATGACCTGTGCGTGCTTGTTCAGACTACCCATTCGATTCGGTCAAATTGTTCCCCTACCTCTCTACAGACAAATAATTCCAGAGGGAGTGTGGTGAACATATTCAATCCGAAACAAAATCGAGCAACGTTGATCAAGGTATCGTCCTGAGTCATCTATTGAGTGTCTCGAACAGTTTCAATGCATAGATACTTACAGGCGAGAAATTGTTCAGGATGTTGCCTCGCGTTTTGTCAGTAAAGACCCAGAAAGCGGGGACGGCGAGGATAAAGCATGCGACGAGAGAGATTGCGGTGGATATGTGGGTAACACGCGTAAAGCGATCGAGCGTTGGCGTGCGCAGGCTGCCATATATAAGAAGTGAGTTGTGGTGGCAAACGAATGCAAAACTGATGACCCCAATGGCCTGGAATACGCCTGGACCGACAAACGTAAGCCGTTTCGAGGGGTCTCCTTTTAGTTCTGGATCGACGTGCAGGCCTTCGATGAGAACAGAAGTGACGATTATCAACATTCCGATCAGCGCCAGGCCAGATGCTCGGGAGAGCTTGTGAATATCACGATGGAGGGAGAGTGGATAGGATACACAAATAGTGCAGAGTGCTATGATAAATTGTCGGTTGGTGAATAAGGATAAGACGGGTATCTTGTAAAGAGTTGGGAAGAGCGAACGAATGACATGAGGTATTGTGTCCCCTGTGGGAAGTTGTTGGAAGTTACAGTGAAGTGCGAGAAAAACACTGACCGATGATGATGCCAAATGCACACATGCCTTTAATCATGATAATCAAATATCGGTACCTATGACAAAGAGCAGACTTACCGCCAAATGCGAAAGCGAATTGGAACAGGGAAACCGCAGCGCGACCACTTGGGCCAAAGCAGCTGTTCATGATTTCAATGTAGGAGTGTCTACCACTAAGCTTGGCATTTATCACAACGAGACGGATGGTCCAATCCGTGACACCGCAAAGAACTACCAGCAAGATTATTCCGAGAAAGAAACCAGATTGACTGATGGCATATGGTAGACCTTTGTGCTGGATAAGCGAGACATTTGGTCAATCCGAGAATGTACAGACCAATGATACCTGTCGTACTTGTGAGTTTATGACGACATGCATGAGGTAGAGCTTACCAGCCCCGAGGATTGAATTGGCCATGTTTGCAACAGAGTCGATCATGCCACCGCCGGCATGCTGTTTTGCGGCTACCTCACTGAGATCGAGGTCGGATGAGATAGCTTGGTTTCCGGACTCATACATCGGTATGGTCGTGTCGGGAGTCCTCTGAGAGGCCGAGGAGTCCATGAGACCCACCAGCAAGGGCGCCCGTCTTCCCCGTCTCCCTGACCGAGAATTTCGTGATGTCCTTTGCTGCTGACGCTCGATTTCGGCCAGAGTAGTATCATCAAAATCATCCGAATCAAGTTCGTACTCTGTGCCCGCTCCTGAGAGAAATTGAAAGATTCCGTTCTGAGCACGTACCGGTCTCTCGACTCTGCATTGTCGACCTCAGCGGCGGACCTATGACTTGCACCTCCTCTCTGAATCTGACGGTATGTTCCCCGCGGCGTGGTGTGACGCTACGACTTTCAACCTCATCGTCCGGGGCTGCGAACAAGAGGTGTGAGTGATCCTCCGCATCTCCTCCAGGGAGATCTTCATGTGACCCGTTGAGCAAGGGCTGGCTGGCATCCCCGTCGTCGCTCGCATTTCTGTCCCTTTGTTTTGAGCTTTGCGAAAACATTGTTAGCACCGACAGCCTTTGCCCATGGACGTGTACAGTTCTTTCTGGCCAGTGCGGAGGCACAGCACGTGGCTATACAACTGATACCACGTGACCACGATGCGTCCATCTTCCAAACAACGGCCAGCGTTGCTTCTCGTCCTAGCGACATCTCGGCGAGCAAGACTGATATCTCCGCCCAGTATTGTTTCACAATACCCTCTGAGCACCGGCACCACCTAGCTAGTTCCAGCGAACACGCTCGCGTCAACTAACACACAGTCCTTCATTATATCCAGTGGTCCCCCAGCGATGGCCATATCTTAAACGGCGCATCCGATATCTCATTCATTGACGACCCATTTCCAAATGACACTTCCCCCGGATCCCCGGATGTGTGCTGCAAATCACGCATTCTGCCGGGAGTTATTCTCCGAGTACAGGGGGTGCACAGTGGTATTCCTTTCGGAATACGGTCTCCTTCCAGCTTCAACAGTATGCTGCTGTCATACGAAGTCACCCTTGATTCGAATTTCCAATGGGTGGCCCAGATGATAACGGCTGCTCAGGTGGTGCTCAACCAATCGGTAATAACTGTTTTTGTGCACGTTTGATGTGGAGAAAGAATGGCGCCAGTAAAGGTTGGTGTTCCTGGTCCCGAGAGCAACACTCACTGCAATTCAGACTATGGTGTCAGTAAGTTGGTCAATCGCTAAAAACACATGCGAGTCTGGCTCACTGCGGTGGAGTCGAATCACCAGCTCCAGATGTTGCAAATGGCAACATTGTTCTGTAGTAATTAGATTTTGAAATTCGACAATGTTCGCCGCTGCTGCTGACCTCAAACACAGGTGCTAGTGTTGTCCCAATCAAACCTTCAGCTCAGGAGCGCGACGAACCTTGATATCGGTGGTATTTTCTTCTCGTAAGTTTTGATCTTTGAATCCCCGTCGCCCCAAGTGCCAACGTTCCTGCCAGGACATTCTTTGGAGGTAAGTTAGTTCCGCCCTTTCTCAAGAATAGGTCGGCAAGGATCGGACAGTAGCTGGGCAACATCTCAGATCGTCCACACGTACTTTGAAAATTTCAGCTTTCGGTAGCTCGTCACCATCAAACTCGACTGTTCGAGACTAACTTACTGCTTGCATACCTGTTGCTGTAAATTATCACGATTGCCAGTGGACTTGCAGTATAGTTGATGGTCACGCGTCACGCCTTCCTGATTTAGTCGTATTCCGATTTCCGCTCCTTTACCAATTCGTGACTTATCAGCAAAGATCAGGCATTCACTTAATTTCGGGTGAAGCCTTTCTTACTCTTGACGTTGATGGCATTTTCTGGTGCTCTGGCAAGTGATTGACCAAACACGACATAGTGCGACGGAACTCACATCACCCCACATAGACACTCACGGATCTCAATGACTTCATCACCCCATCACAAGCATGCATCAAGCCCGTCGAGCAACTTAATGCCCCGGAGAACGTGAAAAATGCTGGTTCTGCCTCTGTACGTACTCTTTCTCACCCCTTTCGTTCGTCGTTCATGCAACGTGGAAAGACGGAAATCCGAATTGACTCGACCGGATCTTACTACGAAGTGTCATCCACCGCCTCCGCGCAGGACGCAACGGCACCTGTGCGCAAATTGCAACAGGCCCAGATCAATCTCAATGATTGCCTTGCGTGCAGGCACGTCATGTGTACACTTGACGTTATGCCCTTTCCACTCACATGTCCCAAATACAGCGGATGCATTACGTCGGCGGAGTCTGTCTTGATTACGCTACAGTCACACACGGAGGTGCTTCAATTCTTGGAGGGGAACCCACCTGCGAGTTCCCCGACGCACAAGGTTCCGGTAGTGTCGATCGCGCCACAAAGTTTGGCATCGTTTTCGGCGATGTTGTCGTTAACCTCAAGCGGACCCGTCGGACTGAGGCGGGTCATGCGACGAGTAAAGGCATTTTGCACGCAAGTGTTGGGTTTTGAGCATGCCTATGATACGACCTTTGCGCGACATATCTCCCTACTAGAACACGCGCGCGAGTTTTGGGAACGCAAACGGGACGGTAAACTACCCATGTTGGCGAGCGCATGTCCTGGATGGATATGCTATGCTGAAAAGACGCACTCTGAAATGCTACCCTTCATTTCTCGGACAAAGAGTCCCCAGCAAGTCATGGGGACGTTGGTCAAGTCGTGGCTAGGGAATGCGTGGGGAAAGCAGTGCGTAAAATTGGCACCCATCCAAGGTATCGTCGACTCACGACCATACAGGCCTGATCAAATATACCACGTTACTGTGATGCCGTGCTACGACAAAAAGCTCGAAGCATCGCGCCAAGACTTTTACAATGACGTATATTCGACGCGAGACGTTGACTGTGTCATCACGACAGGGGAACTTGAACAACTCATGCACGACAAGGGCTGGGACTTGTCTAACCCTGTCCCCGGGGAAGACGAGGAACAAGAACTGGAAGACATGCCCGAGTTACTGCTTCACCCGGGTACGAGCTCGGGTTCTTACCTCCACTCGCTCATGTCCGCCGTCAGACACGCATCGCAAGAACCATTGGAGCTGAGTGTGAAACAAGTGCGCACGTCCGATTACGAGGAGTACACACTACACAAGCAGAGCGACGGGGAGGTCGTGTTCAAGGGGGCCAAGTGCTACGGGTTCCGGAATCTGCAGAACGTAGTGAGGAAGGTGGGGAAGGAGGCTGGGGTGCAGGTCGGGAGGGGTGCCGCAGGCCGCATGGTGGGGTTGAGAGCAAGGGCGAAGAAGAACGGAGTTGATGGGGACGAGAAACGGTATGATTACGTTGAAGTGATGGCGTGTCCGGGAGGGTGTGTGAACGGGGGTGGGCAGCTGCGGTGGATTGGGAAAGCATCTGAGGGGACGGAGGATGAGGAAGGGTATGTGAGGAAGTGGGAGGAGAGCGGTGTTGTGATGACCGAGCGGGAGTGGACAAAAGAGGTGGAAAATGCGTACTGGCAGAAATGGACAACGCCACTGCCAACGGGCTCAGATGAGGTGGATCATGCGGACCAGATTGCAATGGAGGTGCAGGCAGACACGTGTCGACCGGAGGAGATGGGCCGAAGACGGTGGGATGTAGAGATGGATTCCGGAGCTGAGGGCCGACGACGGGCGCTCTTCCGGACGAATTATCGGGCAGTTGAAAGTGAGGTCATCGGGGTGGCGGTGAAGTGGTGACGACGTCACCGATGCAAACATGTATACATACAAGTGATGTACAACAAAGCAAGGGTGGACAATAGTAGCTCTAATGTACTGTGTGATTAAATGCCGATGGAAATTATGTCGCAGCTCGACGATGTTGGGCGCCGTCCTTGAACCAGTACTTGCACGAGGCACAGTACTCGGGGGTCGTTAACGTGATAGTTTCCTTTGAGTCGGGGCCAAGATACTGGCAAGCGATGCGATCAACATAAGCACGAGCATAATTTCGGACGACGTACCCTTTCGCATTGACAATCGGAGCAGTTTCGAGGATGACGAATGGAATGAACGCAATATGGACTTGCACAATCAATCTTTCTGACCTTGCGGGTCTTGACGACGACGGTCACGACACGCTCGCATGTTCAGTGCGCGTTACTCACCACTTTGTAGTGCTGCAATAACGATGAGCCACGTCTGAGCAAGGGAAGCGGCGTGAGAGACTTACCCCGCAACCGTACTTGGTTCCTTCGCTGGCAAAGAAGACATGGATAATTAGTAGCCTAAAGAGAGGCACAGCCAATGGGATGACGAACGTTTCGAGATTACACATGACGAGAGATTAAACGGCTTAGTGACAGAGGGTCAGTTTGGCAGCGGAGAACAAATTGGCACAGCATACCAGAGGAAATGTGGGGCGGAGATGGGGGGACAACGGCGGGTAGACGGCAGAGTTTATATGTCAGGGGAGTGGGTAGGGTTAAGGATTGTGGCTCGGTGAGCGGCGCAGTCACAGGACCATAGAAAGAACGATCGGACGAGATATGATAAGAATCGCAAAAACGACGTATGAGTATTATATAGAGTTCCGAGATTTGACGGTCGATAAAAAAATAAAAAGAAAAAAAAAAGGGCTGATCCAGGTCGGACGGAAGAGCATCCCACACCCATTTGTCATTGCCGGTGTTTTGCTTTGTTTACACTCCCACCCCGATGACACATACACCCAGAACCGTAGTCCCTCGTCAATGTCCTCGTCATCCCCGACAACCCGCTCGAGGACACTCTTGTTCATATCCTACCGAGACTCGAGAACACCCTCGTCTCGCTTTTCGCGTTCAGACGACCCATACCAGCCCGGCGACGAACATGAACACCTCATAGCCTCACCCACTGCCAGACACGTCACCTTGCCTCCCAAATGGTATCCCTGTCCTATCCCACTCCAGAATACCAATCTCACGTGACCGTAGGGTCGATCTCTCGGACCAGGTCGAGGAAATACTCGCCAACGTCCAGCCTAAAAGTGCGTTCCCTTCCGCTGTCCTTCGTGCCTTACACCAACCACCCCGGCCAAGTCGGTGCCCTTGAAAAACTCCACGCAAAGCATGTTCTCCCTGGATTCGCAGACCGCACAGCCGAAGAGAAGGAGATCGAGGCAGCCACGTCCGACATCACACGAGTACATACCCTTGTGTCTTTCATTTCCCACAATCCACCTTTGACACGCCCCTTTTTTGTGTGCCAGGACTTTCGACGGTGCCTCACCCTGATACAGCGCATCGGCTCAGACCAGGACCATACGTTTCCGCCTTCAAATAGGAATCAACATGAGGCACTTGCAGCCAAAAATATACAGAGAGGCCTTGCAGCCCGCATACAAGAACTCAGCTCAACCTTCCGCAAGAGGCAGCGCGTGTACTTGGAACGTGAGTGCCGTCTGACCAATCACATCTCATACCTACGCCCCCCCAGGTCTTCAAGGCCATGCCATCAAAAACCAAGACCTTCTCATTGCCTCAGGCACCATCATATCCAAAGGTTCAGAGGGCTTGACAGCAGTCGACGAGGACGTTCAAGCGGCAGAAGTAGGCGTCTTGTGTTCCCATCACCTCGTGCATACTAAACTGCCTCGTGCTTCAGCAAGCACAGATTCAAGAAAATGATCAAATAAATGATATCCAGCTTCGTGACCGTGAGCTAGCGGAGATCGCCAACTCCATCGCCTCCTTGGCCGAGCTTTTTAAGGAATTATCTATTCTCGTGATCGATCAAGGGACCCTCCTAGACAGTATCGAATACAATATAGAGCAAACTTCAGTACACGTTGCCGAAGCAGTCAAGGAGCTAGACGTTGCGACTCGGTGTGTGACATTCCATCTGGCTTCCCGGGGTTTAGCTTAGTCAATTGGATAGGTATCAGAGGAACACTGGTCGTCGCAAGATTATTTTTCTTCTCCTGCTCATTATCTTTGGATTAATAATTGTCCTCATCTTTAAGCCTCGCCGCCACCCTCCACCGCCACCTATTTCCTCAGATCCCGTGCCCTTTCTGGATAATTTTGTACCAGTACATTTGTATCCACGGATACCTTGATCAAAGAACTACGTAGAGACACATTTGGGGTTGGCTTATCCCGGCGTCTTCACAGCCAAGTGGAATTTGTCTGGTGTTTCTGCCAAGGTTTGTCGTGACGCCTTCCTTGACATTAGTCCCATGATGATTCCTAGCCAATGGGCAAACCTTCTTGGCTACATCATTACAGGGCTTCGTTTTCCGGCGCTTCGACCACGTTGTACTGCGCATGCTACATGGAGATCTTTTGCTCATCGATAAAGCTGTTTTGACGCTTTTGGTTAATTGCGCCAAGAGCGATTATGTGCTGTTCTCCATATGCGAAACTAACTGCGGCACTCGATCGTGTGGCTACAGATAAAAGTGATGTGCCAGAACATAAACCATGATCAAGACGAACCCCGCTTGGAAATGCATCGTCACGGTTGCGTCACGAATTGCCAACATCCGTCCACATGCACCTCAGCGCTAGCCTGAAAGAACTTCCACGCAAATCTTGTTCCGCTGATCAAACGCCTTTCCGTCTACGAAATCACCGGGCCCAAAAAGTAGAATTTAATCCACCCATTTCAAAGTCGGGACAAATGTTTCCGCGCGGCTTCGTTCCACCCGACCACAACGAAACACGCGGAGCTTCCAATTTGAATCCAATATACATGTCGCCGTGAAACGCGGTGGGCTTTTTTTCGCCCCGTGTTTGTTCTGATGTGCTATCCGGATGAGATGACCCGACGTGACAGAATCAACTTGGCCGACAGATCCGACGGTACAAATTTGAAGAATCAGCTATTACTCGCACAAACTCGGTGGCAGTGGAGGCGTCTATGCTCTCCATTGCTCTGTCGAGCTTGACATTCTTTTGAGGAAAAGAGCTACCTTTTAAACTCACCCCAAGTTGATCAATACGGAAACAGGAGTAGTTGGGACTAGGTTTCAAACCCAGCCTAGGGTCGTAATGACCTAACTTACATACAGCCTCCAAGTTGCCGCCGTAATCGGACTGCTGATTGACTGACATCATGATCACGTTCACCCTTGCAGATGGCTCAAGTAATAGATTAAGAGAGAAAATGGCGAAGAACGTACTTGAGATGACGAATGTGATGGATTTGCCATATCATGTGCCGCGTCAAGTTGGTGCCGGTGGAACAAGGGCAAAGCCTCCTGCAAGCCTGATCACGCGCACCGCCCAGCCAACGTACTGGCCCCCAATGAGAGTAGGCACCCGTGGATTTGTTCCCACTGAGCTCGGACCGCGGGGCATGCATTTGGGGTAACCCTGAAGACGTCAACATCCTGTAAAGACGTCAGAGCCATCCTCATGTGCGTGCCTTTTTTTTTATTTCTCTTCTCTTTTTTCCAGAAGTTGATCGAATACTCGTGAACGCCAGTGCTGCGGACCGCCGCGCCGCCCGCGGGTTGTATCTGTAACGATCGGACAGCGGGGCCTTGTATACTCGTGAACACAAGGTCCTGTGGCATGCCCATCCATCATGGCCAATTTATACTTACTCGTCCATCGAGTTCGGTGTCAATATACATGTAGGCAAAAGATGACGAGCGGTGGGACTCTCCTCTCCCCATCTCGATAGCATTCGATTGCCATCTGCGCATCCAAAACTCTCCAGATGCCCCATCTCTGTCAAACTTTAACAAACAAGATCAAACCCGAACGAGAGAGCTCGATGACAGTGCATGGATCTGGTTCTCAGCCCCGATCCGGGGGGCAGAATAATTTGGACGATGAGGAAAGTTCACGATTGCATCCTGGAGATTGCTCGGTAGCGTTGATGATCAGATTGGTGGACCAGCTCACTCGTACAGCTGCGTACACCGCAGAGCTTGACCAAGTTTGTGGACAAGGCATGTCTCAACCCCCGAGTCCTACGAGGAGGGCCTGTTGTGAGTCTACCTCCATCTTCCCCGTTCAGAGAAGCCGTGCTATCGGCGCTCATGCATGTGGGTGGCTTCGTGACCAGAGAAATCTGGGTAGGGCTTGTTAGTCCGGTTCCTCGGTCCTTTCGGAAAGGCAGTGTGCTGCATCAACATGTCTGATTCTTATGGATGATGCTGTCAAACGAAACCAGACGCGTTATAGTATCACTACATGCTCACTATTCCCCCCAACCCCGATTGCGAACCAACAACGAGGACCTTGCACAAGACCAGATAAACTGACAATTCATGCCGTTTGGTAACCGTCCTCTGGTGGACAAGGCGTGTCCTACGGGGAGAGCCTGTTGTGTGGCTACCTCCATCTTCCCCGCTGAGAGAAGCCGTGC
Source organism: Hemileccinum rubropunctum (assembly GCA_038089535.1). Lineage (NCBI taxonomy): Eukaryota > Fungi > Basidiomycota > Agaricomycetes > Boletales > Boletaceae > Hemileccinum > Hemileccinum rubropunctum. Next base: position 361,342 of record JBBPLC010000004.1, on the reverse strand, counting down.
TATCGACGCTCACGCCAGGGCGTGTGGGTGGCTTCTGGCCCAGCAAAATATGGGCAGACTTCTTCAGTCCGGTTTCTCGGTCCTTTCGGAAAGCCAAATCCGTCGATTTGCAGCATCAACGTGCCTGACTTTAAGGCCACTTGAGCATTCTTATGGACGACGCTGTTGACGAAACCAGACGCGCCATAGCATCGCTACATCCTCATTACTTCCCCCAACCGCGACTGTGAGCATCACCATCATCATCATGATGCGCTTGTATACAAAGTAACTACGCAACGAGGACCTTGCACAAGACCAGATAAACTGACAAACTCGCGCCGTTTGGTAACCGCTGTCCTTTGAATGTCCAAGACAAATCAAAGACGTTGCCAATATCATACCTGGGAAGCGATATTCGAGTTCCCGACAGACGAATACGTGTCATCAAAAGCGTGATGCTCAACTCATGGACAAGTTCTTCGCCAGAATCCATCTACCTCACAACCTCCAACCGATCAGAGGTCCGCTCGTGTCGGCTCGGTTGTCATAAACAATTGTGAAAATTCCGCGCTATAATCGGAGAGGAACAAGCTTGCCTGTCAAGCGCGTTTGGTCACTGCGGGCCGGCCCATCGGCATTTTGAAAACCACAAGAAAGCTCGTTTTCTGCTCGCTTAATCTTCCCATACCCCATTTAGAGTCGCTTATGGGTGTTTCGGCTAATGAGAGACTCGGGAAGTGTCGCTCAGCGAAAGTGTACGTTATTTTTGAGCTGTGCAGATGGTTGGGACAATTCACGTAGTGTTGACCTGCGGGGTAATGGCATGATACTGTACGTTGCCTTGAGACCTGACGTCACATGACTAAGATCCAATTCAATTCCAAAATGAATTATTCAATGAATGGCTGGAACCAAGGTCCGAACCTTCTCATTCAGTTGGGCCCACAGTGACATCACAGGACGGTATCATTACGATAGTACCTACGATACTCCGAGGTTATAGTAGTATGTACGTATGCATAACCCACTCAGAAGATACTCACGCCAACGCTCCCTGTAGAAGTGATCATACCAGTGACCAAACAGCTTAATGAATGCCGTGATTTAGACGTACCATGGGATCCCAGGCGGGCAAAACGACCGCATTACCCGACTCATACACCTTCACAAGGTCCTTGGGTGCAATCGACTTGTGCACGACGACTTGGTACACGAACCTGAACGGGCAATCGCATTAGTAAAGATTAAGCACAGGGTAACATGAAACACGCACTCATCAAACCATTTCTCACTCATGACCATGAAACCCTTGTGTCCGCTGTCATCGCCCCATGAGTTTTCAACCTTGAAACGAACTGGGCGCCCAGTCTTCTCGTCAATGTGTACACCGGTGATGACCATGGCGTGGGTCATGGCTGACTCATTAGTCTGAAGGCGTTGGGCTTTGGTCAACGATAGAGAGATGTTGAACGCTTGCTAGAGCAGCCCGACGAACACTAAGATCAAGCATGACCGCGAGGCACATTTAACTGACCTCAAACTGATGATAGGCAGTGTCCATGATGCCGACGTCTTTCTGCGAGGACGAGAATTGGCCAACATCACACCCAAAGAATATTGGTTGGCCAGCTTTGATCGTCCGGACGACTGCGGCTTTAAGTTCATCGCTCGTCGTGTTGACGTCTAGAGGATAGTTTAGATTCGCATGTACACTTGCGAGTCAGGACTCACAAAGGACAGGGCGGCCACCCCAAATGTTACCAAGCTTGTCGACGGTATAGAGCTTATTATACTCGTTTCTAGGATCGTTGATGAGCGAAAAGCATTCCGCAGCCTATATGATTGCGTAAACGCCACGCCTCGCGAGAGCAAGGAAAGACGACCAACAGGGTGTTTGGAGGTAAATGCCCGATAGAATTCTATAGGCGTTCCTTCCCACTTGGAGTATTTCCCCTCCTCGTTGTAATATTCCCAGGTAAACGGAACATCAGGTTTCGGCGGGACACCAAGCCCCGCGGTCATGACGGTATAGATTTCCTGCATGAGTTGCTCTTTCTTTGCGCGAAGAGTTGCCTGTACCTGTTCGGCTGACAGGGTCGCATCGGCGCGAAGGGAGGCTGAGAGAGCACGAAGCGTGAGGGCATGCTCGCGAAGCTTGGTCTTCAGGAGGGTGTTGAGGGGGCTGGAAGCACTTGAGTGGTATGATTCAGGGTATACCGGTTGAGGAACGAGACCGTAGGTCTAAGATACCATGTAGGTGAGACGACTAACTCGAGGAATGGGATCGTACAGACCTCGAGGATGTTCACAACCATATCCCATTGACCACCATCGCTGATGAGGTCATCTGCAAGGAAGTTGACGAGTCGATCGTCCACGGGGAGGTTAGCGTTCTCGATGGACAGCTCAAGGTAGTAGTTGGATTTGTTAAGCTTATCCCAGAAGAAGAGGTATGACTGTCAAACGTAACGTCTCAAGGCATCAGGAAGGGACAAGAGATGGGAAACTGGTACAAACCTGGGAACACTGAAAGTCATTGAGCTTGAGCTTCTTCATGACCTCATACCTGATTATGTTGGTTGTTGCGAAGAGCCAACAACGGCCGCTCGACTTCTGGTTGGTAACGGGCCCAGTCTTGAAGTCGACTTCGGTGTTGAAGACGTGAGGGATAGCAATTGCAGCTTCACGGGAAACCAGGGTGGTCTTTAAGTTGTTGTTTGCCAAGATGGTGCGAGCGAGCTGAGTCTTGGGATCGGCAGCTGCAGTAGATTCCCAGGCGTCGATGTTGGCAAGCTGAACGGAACCATTGCTAGACCTTGGTAATGACAGACATTCGGTGCTCCTGACGATGCTGCAAGTAGTCTTCTCGTCGATGGACTTGGTACGGTCGGATGGTCTGGAGGTGACTCTTGAACTCGCGGCACCCATTGTGGAGATAGAGTGAGAGGGTGGGATGACATTCGTTCATTTATATACATTCACGTCTTATCTCTTGACAAGTACACGACCCGAGCACGATAAAATGGCTCATTCGATACTCCGAGTCAGCTGATCGACATCGGATCTGTACATTCTCATGCACAGAAAACACGACCACTTGGAGTGGCGCTCACCGTCGCATTCCCATCGTCAACGGGTTATGCAATATGCTATTCTTCAGAGCAAGAGGCTGTCACTCGAAGCCACGAAAGACATACTGGGGGGACCTCAAAATAATTTTGGCGGCACGGAAACACCTCAAGTTGGTGTCTCCTCGTGAGGCTACCCCGTTTCAGGATCTCTAATAAGAACATTCAACATTCCTTCACAGCCTGCACACTGTTAAATGCGGTGACATAAGGCCTCCAAAAAATGGACTCATCACCAACAGCACATCACGGCAGTTATTAGGGAATTACATACCGTGCATGAAGAGTCGCCCTCTCTCCGCATCATACACAGCAGTGGTGCTCCCAGACGCTAACTCGCCAGGGTCTTCAAAGACCTTTCCCAAGATGAGTCAGATGAGTCATTCCCCTTTGCTATATCTAGTATACATGTACCTTGTCGACGTTGTACTTTTTCCCGTAGAAAGAGTCGGGGCCACGGTTGATTGTTATCCTCAATGCGGAAGAGGCGACCAACGCAGAAGGATCATTCATTTGCCGTGCGGCCATGCCAATAGCATCAGACAGCCCTTGATGACAGCTTATTCAAATAGTTCGGTGATATAGGAACGGCCTACCTGCTGCCCAGAGCGCTCCGTGGGCATCAATGGCCAGGTTGTCCAATCCCCGATCTGGACGGGAAAGGAGGTCAAACATATAACAAATGTGTCAAGCGGAACACGGACCAGTCTTTATGACCTCCATGAAGGTCAGGGTGTCGTCCGACTGTCGTTCCAGAACAGTGATGTCCCCAAGGATACAGTCCCCAACATAAAAGGTATCATTACCGTTAGCCGACCCTTTTACTATGCCGTTGCTGGCACGTGATCCGGTGTAGGCAAACTTGCAGCCTAGATCCGCATGACAGAAACCAACAACAGTGTCCGGGGTTAGTGCTAGTGAACTCAAGAGCCTTCTCTAGGAGGATATCAGATAGTGCAAAAAAGGGAGCAAGGGACCGTACAAAGCCAGTTTTAACTTTATGGTCATTGGTGAAATAGACGCTTTTCCCGTCCGGAGAACCTACGACGTCATTCGGAGTGATGATGACAGCAGGGTCCTGGAAAGTCCTAACGTGCCTTAGCGTGGTGCTTCCAATGTAGGTGCTGAAGACCTCGATGACAGAGTCCGCGCCGACTTTCCGTACATTTGCTGATGCAGGAATCCTGTGGTTGACGAGATACACGTAAAGAAGAGAAGGGTCATCAGAGGAGGGCACGACGTCCATGCCGTGCAAGGAAATTCCGCCTAGAGAGAGCCCGGAAAAGGAGAGGCGGTTGATGGTATCGGTGTGGGGGTCATAAGTAGCCACATAGTCCAAATCAGACCTGCCAGATGCATTGAATCGTTCGAAAAAGGGCGTCCAGTGTACGCGGTTGTGTGGAGTGGAACATGCGAGATAAACGAGGCCGCTGGGCCGATGAAGCACGAGTTCTGCGGCAACGCGAGAGTGAGCTGTACCGAAAGGCGGGCTGAGGGTGATAACTCACTCTCACAAGCTTGGAGTTGGGGCACTGTCTTGCAGTCGCTATTTCCGACGGTGTCGATAGTTCTACCGACACCAGCCGCAGCCAAAGCGGGTCTTAGATGGACGTAGAACGCACCCAAAAGTGCGAAGAAGACGACCACGGTGTTGAGCAATAAACTCATGGGTGTAGAAATTACCGTGGGTCGCGGTGTGGCCAGGATGTATGTTTTAGGCGATATCGGTGGATACTCTTGTCAAAAGCCAGGGACATATTTAAATTATAAACCGTTCGTGTTCAAATCGACAGTTTCATCGCTCTCTCTCGACCCTCAAAATGACTATAGATGTCTTGCAAGTCCGTTCATCCATATCATTCTAAATCGACAGACAAACTCGCTCAAATTTACAGGTGTCCCCAGCCAGCTTGGCTTACATATGCCTCGGCGGATTTGTCGTTCTCGTGAGTGATTCTCTGCGTCTTCGCCGCGGGCCAAGCACAATGGACTCGGCCTGAGTCAGATCAACCTTATCTTGGAGCTCACCGCGCGTCACCTAGTTTTCGATGGTATCCCTCCTAGTAAAGGAAACGGTTCGTTTCTGTCGTCGTCGCACTCTTATCTATCCAATCAATTCACACTTAGTTCTACATCAACGAAGTTGTCCTGGGAACTGGATTCGGTGTCATAATTGGCCCATACGTAGCCAATGTCTTTAATCCTCGTTCCTGGGGATCACAAGAGAACGAAATCACTCTCGAGGTCATGCGGGTTGTTCTTGCCACCGGTTTATTTGCCGTGGGGGTGGAACTACCATGTGCTTACATGAAAGAACATACCAAAAGTTTACTTATCATGGTCGTCCCTACCATGGCTTTCGGCTGGGTTGTTGTTTCCGGCACGTGGCCCGATCATAAGATCATTTCATTCTATTAATCTCTTTGATAGCGGTCTTGCATGCACTCTTCCCTGGCCTGGACGAGGTCTCAGCTCTCTGCATCGCCGCCTGCCTCACTCCGACTGACCCGGTCACTTGCGCTGCCATCACCCGTTCGTCCTCCTTATTCAATACCTCATCCTGCCGTCCCATTCAATTTTCTGTTTAGGTGGGAAATTTGCTGCTATGCACGTTCCTGTGGACATTCGTCGCATCCTTTCGGCTGAATCTGCGGCGAACGATGGTCTAGCATATCCGTTTCTCAGTCTTGCAATCTACCTTACTGTTGAAACATCAACTCGCGCGGCTATTGGGAAATGGTTCCTCATTGGGTGGTTGTGTGGGTGTTCATTTCCGAGGTTCACATCCACTTTCTGATTTGGTTGCATGTTTCAGACCAGGTTATCCTGGGCACCACTCTGGGAGCCATCCTGGGTGAGTTCTTGTTCACTACTCGAGAAGGCGGTTGTTTACCTTTTTGCAGGGTTACTGTTTTCTAAATTGATGAAATTTAGTCATCACAAGGGTTTTATCGATCGCGAGTCGTACATCGCGCAGTACCTTGCATTGTCTACATTCACAATTGGTGTGGCCAGTTCCATCGGTGCTGATGACCTCTTGGCAGCCTTTGCGGCAGGTCAGAGGGCTTTTGCAGTACCCTGACATGTTGAATCTCATTCCCTTGATAGGTTGTGCAATTTCATGGGATGGCCACTTCAATACCCAGACGGCAGATGATTCGTTCTCATCCGTAATCGACTATGTCTTAAACTGCGGCTGCTTCATTTATATCGGTGCCTGGCTACCTTTGAATTCGTTCAATTCGCCAGAGTTGGGGCTTACTCCATGGCGATTGGTCGTATTAATGCTTGCGATCCTTTTCCTTCGACGCATCCCTCCTCTACTTCTACTTTACAAGTGGGTACCTGAGATCACGTCTTGGAAAGAAGCGTTATTTTGCGGACATTTTGGTGTGTAAATGCCATATGTGGTACCCTGATTCACTACTCATGCATATGTTTCGCCCACAGGCCCTGTGCGCACCTCCCCTTTGTCCTGGAATGCAACAATGATGTCATGTTTCTTCATGTCTAGATGGGTGTCAGCGCGGTTTTCGTTTCTGCCCTGGCTCGCACTCGCCTGCCAGCACCCGCGAATCCGCCCGAAAACCAGGCCCAGTTGCTTGCTACAGTGATCCAGCCCATCGTGGCATTCGTAGTCCTTGGTTCCGTCATCGTCCGTGAGTTTTTTCTGGTCTTTCGTTTGGCAATCGAAACGACATGAGTACTTTATCACAGATGGTCTATCCATCCCGTCCTTCAACTTGGGAAGAGGCGTCCATCTCACGCTTAGCTATACGTGGACTCGTACGAGAACTGGGCCCACCATTCCTGACTGGGTATTCTACGCCCGTCGTCCCGAGAACAACACGGGTACTCCCACTGCTGATGCCGATGTTGAACGTGGAGTGGAAACCAGCGGAAGGACCGACTCCGTTCCTGAAGTCGGACCCGACCAGATGGACAATGGTTCGCCTTTGCCAGAAGAAGTTGTGACTCCCGTTCCTTCGGCGGAAGGGGTGGAGATCGTGATCGACAACTACGGTTCTGGCAGTGGGAGCGGTGACGATGCAACCGCACCCACAGAAGTCTGTTTCCTGCTTTTCTTAAATCGGTTCATGGTTCACTGAAGAATCTCGGTATCTTTTTTTTTTCTAGGTCGTCAAAGAGAATCTTGATAATACCAAAACAGACGGAACGGGTCTGCGGTCCAAGCTGGTACGATTCCCTTCCGCTGAATAACAATTATCCTATGTCCATATTGGACATGGACTTGATGACTAGACGATAATGAGCTGCGATGAAGGCTTGGTGCCCTTTGGCTACTCAGGTCGACGATAGTTATAATGCACTGCAATTATGTTTACATCCACCCCGTGTTGCGTTACTTTCAAACGTACGGATACTTTTTTAACATCGCCCCTAGCATTTACAGTGTGTTAGAGTCGCCTTATATTACAATATCTGTCCGTTGTGATTCAGCGAACGAGCATACGGGAATAAACATATGAGCCTGGTATGTAGAGAAGAGAACCAAACGAAGGACGGAGGAGCACGTTGGAAAAACCGTGCATCATCTACGCTAAAGATAACTTATGCACGGGTCCATGGCGAGTTAGTCTCCCTAAACCAGACCTCGCGAGATCAGAAGACTAAGAGCGAGTGTGCGCAGAAAGAACGAATAGTATGTGCAAAAACGAAAAAGAATGTGACGAGTCTCCCATCGCAGTCATCTTATTCAAATGGATTCGTCCGACCAGCCTGTGGGTGCGACGCGGACGTGAACGTACGTTCCACCGGCGACGTTGCGGACACACATACCTGATTGTCACCTCCCCGATCGGGACCCTCGCCGCATCCGCACAACCAATCGTGCCACCACCGGACCTCCTGTCGCTCTTGTGGATCCTCGCGTGGCCGCGGCCGCAAAACTGGTTGTGATGTCGGCTGAAGCGGCACCACGCGCGGTGGTTGAACAAACGGTTCCCTGCTCCCTGAAGACCGTCTGCGCGCATCTGCAGATGGGGAGGGTGAAGGCGGGGTAGAAGGCGGTAGCATCGACGTCGGTGTGACAGGGGTAAGCAAGCGCGTGGGCGCGTGCTCGGAAGGGTGCACAAACGGGTTATCCGACGCGCCCGATGTGGAGCGCCTGCCTGCGTCCAAGCTCGTGTTGTGCTCGAATACGGAAGGACTGGGCGGGTGTACGGCGATGTCATCGAGGGGGACGGCGTAACCTTCTCGCGCGACGTCGACGGCTTCGTGTGATTTAAATGTGCGGGTGCTACCTGGCCCAGCGGAGGCACTGGTGGAAGTGCGACCCGAGAGAACAAGTCCGGCAGTGCGAGTGACGCTGGAGAGGAGGGAAGGACCGGAAGTGTATTGTACGGACTCTCGAAGTGATTTCCGGCGCTGTCGTTCGGCAAGTTCCCAACGCCTGAGAGTCTGTCCAATTAGGATCGTCAGCTGGGTGGGGGAAACTTTACGGAGGCAACGCGGATGCGAATGCGGATGCGAATACCGTCGAAAATGGGACAAGGGAGAGGGAGAGCGCGTACCTCTTCGACTCTTCGCGTTTCTGCAGCTTCGTCGGTGATGGGAGGGTATGCTTCGTGCGAGCTCACGCGGTGTTGGGCATCCTCGTCTTCCTCATCCTCGTCCCCGGATATTTGGTTTCCCTTTCCTTTTGTACGACTGCCTGCAGACGCTGGGGAGGACCGTCGCGAACTTTGCAAGTCGAATTCCTCGAAGCGGACGTTCCAAGTATGTGGGTGACTGAAAACTTCTTCTAGAAATGACGGAGAGGGCGGAAGCGAGGGTAGTATGACGGCTTCCTGCCGCTGTGAGAGCGATGCGGGCATTGTGCTCACTATCGTCGTCGTCGTCGTCGTCGTCGTTGGCCCGCTGCAGGACGGCGCGTTGAGTGAGAAACTAAACGAGGCAGGGAATCGGCTGCCTAAGCCCCAGAACCTAACTAGACGCTCGCTAACATCAAATATAGCAAATAAATAGCTTTGAATAGCCTCTATATGATTACGCTAAACTAGTAGGCTTTATCCTCGTCTCCATCAACGATGTAATGACGGAGCCCCGACCCGATGGCTTGGTCACTGCATGCTCCAGCATCGGACGCAACGAATCTTGGCTGTACATTGTACTCCGCAAACTATTCTCGCCGAGAGACACTGGCATGATCGACATCTGCGCCTTCTCCTCCATCTGCTAGTGATGGATATCGTGTCGGAAATTCGTATTCAGTGCGTGAGGTAAGTAGAGAGAGAGAGAGAGAGAGAGAGAGGTGCACTTGGCTGTTTACGCCAATACTTGAGACACTTCTCGTGTTCTATATCGCGTTGACCTCGATGGATCCAGAACAAGCCGAGCTGCGTGGAAAACATTCCTGTTGTCGTCGGTTGCATCATCTCGTAATGATCGTACGTTACCGCCAAAGATGCTGATCCCTGCCAAGATATAGACCCAACACCGAACTCGTTTGGAATATCTGAACTTCGAGCCCACCACTATCGCAGTTCAACGACGCAATCATCTGGCAAATCGGTCTGATCAAACGACTCCTCAAGACATACACGTGGGACGAAGAACGCACCACGATTCGCTTAAAGATTTTGTCTGCGTTCAGAACATCGCAATACAATCCGACTTGACAGCCGTCTCCAAAAGATCGACAATCCAACAAAAAGCCGGTGATTACCGCGACACAATGTCGATCAACTCGCTGGTACTGGTATAGACAATGTACGCGGTGTTTTCTACTTGACAAACTTGACCGAGGCCCACTTAAATAGTGAGATCAGAAAGTACCGTGACGTCTGAATGGAAGAACCCAGGGACGGACATGCAGACGTTATTGAGACATACGGAACCATTCACGTCAACGCCGTAACGCGAGATATCGGCGAGCTCGGGCCAGTTTAGCGGGGGGCTCGCACTGGTCTGAAAGGGAGGTAAATGCGACGAGCACGCGATGCGGATGGAGCGCGTACCATCGCGGTTCAGCTGACATGGACTGCCGACTGAAAGGAGGGGCTGGGAGGCATCACCTTCGTCAGGACAGAACTGACTAGCTGGACAATTGGGAGATCGTCGACCTGAGTGTAGCCAACTTTCTGCAGCTCACGGATGGGCCATGGCCCGAGCAGTAACTCTGAGCATCACATTCGCTGTAGAACTGATTCATGCTCGTCTCGAGACGATTGTTGAGCGCAGAGCAACTCTAACCATGGGTATGCAGCAAGAAGAAAGAACAAGCGTGGGGGAAAGGATGTGCATTGTCGAGGTGGATAGACTCGGAGTACAAGAAACTGACGCACACTTTGTCTCGCCAATTAACAACCACGTAACATCAACCCGAATTACTACTTGCCACACCCCGGACAGCAATGTACCACGTCGTGGACGAACATGTCGCATTCTGTACAGAAATCGTGATTGCAATCTGGACATCGGTACCGACCCAGCGGGCTGATGCCCTCCGAGGCAGGTGCAGTAGACGGCGTGGCTGGAAACGCACGTCCGCATGCATGACACAAGTCCGCCCGCTCTCCTACTTCCTCCACCGACGTTCTGCAGGAACTCATTAGCCAAACCTAGTAGCACCGAAATCAGTCATTTGCTTACACGGCTTGGTAAGGCTTGACGGGAAACAAGTGATGATAGCTCCGCGCAAGATGCGGAGAGCTAACGATCATCAGTCCGCAAATGTCACAATCGGTCGGCACGTCGCACACTTTGGACATGCACCGCGGACAAAGAAAGCCCTCGCTCTTCATGTCCGAGTGGCATGCACAGAGGCTCAATGGCGACGAGTCAGGTAGGCGCGTCGGGAAGCCCATCATCATCAGGTCCGCAGCGGGGTTTGCACCACCAGCGCGAGACACGGCTCGTTGGGCCGGCGGGGGAACAAGCTCGAAAAGCAGGTCTTTAAAGTGACCCTCGTTCATCGCCACACCAAACTGGCCTATTTATTTCGTCAGAGGTGAAAAACAATGCTCGATCACTTCAACCCACCACCTGTTTTATCACACATATCCCTGCATATCTTCATCTCAGCCGCCAAGGCGACCACAGATATTCGTATTTTATTCTTCACGCAAGCGTCGAGTGTATCGTGAATGTTCCCCGGGTCACAAGTCGTCAGCGAGCCAAATATGATGAGAATTTCACGAGATGAGTGAGTGGGGAGGTGACTGCAACGCTCAAAACCCAGAAGGAAGCAGCCGCGAATCATGCTTACCCCATGCTACTCCGCGCCATCTCAATCGCATTCTGCAAGCTCGGCTCGCCAGTAGGTTCCAGTTTGGTACGATCACTGAGCGACTTGAGTACATCCTGAGGATTACCTGCAAACATGCGTGAACGAAAAGACTGCAAGTCAAGATAGGATCCTACCAGACATTTCGCCGATACGTTCACCGATGCCGCCGCGCATACCAACGACGCCGATCTGACCGAGGGGATTCTGGTCAAACCATTCCACGACAAATTCGCGCGCGTACTGCAGAGACAAGTCGAACCGAGTTGGACGCATGTCACGGTCCATCATCGCCGCTGACAGGTCGAGGAGGAGAATGAGATGTCGGATGATGGTACGTCGAATGGCGGCAGCTGGCGCGAGTAGTCTGGCAAACGCGGTGAGGAACGTCTAACGGGATGAGTGAGAAAGTCGGTGTACGTGCCTTCGTCTTCTACCCCTCGCCATCAGGTCCTCGACTGCGCCCTGCAAGCTACCAGTCTCATCCTCCTGCACGGTGTCCCATGAACGCGTGTAAGATGCTTCCCATGTATATGCTTGCTGGATGGACGGGTCAGACGACAGCTAGAAGGTAGTGTAAAAAGAGACGTGCATCCTTTGCTTTCCCTTTTCCCTTGTCTTTCTTGCGCTTGTCCGTGGCCTTGCCTTTCCCTTTGCCTCGGGCGCGGCCTGCATCATCCCCTAGCAATGATATATCGGAATCGGAATCTACATCCATATAATTTGGATCCGTTCGCCTTGGTGGCGCCATCTCGACGAGCTTGATCTAACGCGGGTGTAGACTACCTTGAAGATGTTGTTGTGGCTGTGATCTGTGCAGATCAAGGTACTACTAGTAGGTCCATATACCTATGCGCAGGTTCGCAAATGGCATTCTCTGATACATCAAGTACACTACTGGAGGTGTGAAGCTTGAAAAACCGTCACCAACTATAAGAGCGAGAATGATACTTAAACACCCAAAGATTTCGTGGGCATAACACCCTTCTTTGGTGATTTGCCATCGTCTTTGACATTCACCATCTCAATGACGTCGCTCCAAACACTCTCCACCCACTCCAAGCAACCACTCACCTGTTCAAACACTTCTGCGGTGGCTCGGCTCAACACAGGATCCTCAAATCCCTTTACATCTATGACCATGCGAGGTGAACTATGGGGTGGAATCCGCGGCTCGTCCATATCCTCCAGCACAAGCCTCGGTCGTTTCCCAGCCCGTTCTCCATCCCTCCCAGCCCGTAATATCGCGGGCCCAGCTGCACTGGCGTCTTGCGCACCATCCCCCTGACGGCGTTTCACGAGCAGATTGGAGAGCTCCGTCAGTAGACGACGTTGTAGCAGCTTGTATACTGGATCCTCGGGTCGAAGTGTCCGGTCGACGGCTGCACGAAGCGCCGCCTCGTCCTCCCTGGTCAATGCGGTGGAAGTGGCGGTGGCTTGTATCCGAGCACGGACGACCTCGTCAGCAAGGTTGATAAGCTTGGTGTCACTTGCGTCTGGTTCTCCGGCGATTTCGGCGCGGAGAAGTGTCCAGACGCGAGACATGAATGAGTCAGGATCAAGGTGATCTGAATCGGAGTGAGAAGAACGAGTGGGTGCGGGGAGACGCGTCAGAATCCGCAAGGCGGCAGCGATAACGAGTGCCTGCAGATAATTCTGTATCTTCAATAGAGTCGGACATAAGAAGAAAAATACGGCCGGAAGTATATTGGCATCCCGTGTGGAAGGTTCCGCTGTTCCGTCACTATCGTCACTGGAAGATGCGGTTGGAGAAAGATGGATAGTTTTCGATGGAAGAGGGCAAGACACAGGCGACGACGATCCCAGAGACTGGACAACACGAACAATCCACAAGAAGCCAAGTTCGGCAGAAATGGAGCACAAATGTGCAGGAGGCTGTAGTTTATCCAGCCAAGACGTCCATCCTTGCATTATTCTCTCTCGATGCCAAATGTCGATCACGATCTCCCGCTCTGTTGTCCTAGCTTGTTTTGCAACAATAGAGCTGAGCTGCTGTTCTGTCATGTTTCCGAGGAAGAACTGAGAAAGGTCGTCCTTCATGATCTCGGAGAGCTTCAGAATACTTTTGATGGTCTCGGCTACTAATGTAGCCACGGGACGTGAGGAGCGAATGGGGGGAACAGCGAGTGATCGTTGGAGAGCTTCGATTTCGAGGTCACGAATGGGAGCACAACGTTCTCGGAGACTAGCCAAAACCTCACGGAGATGCATGAGGGCAGAGTTCAAGGGTGAAGACGTGGGGGACAAGGGACTGGTCAATGTCACCAACACAGGGTGCTTGGGGGGCAAGAGGGGTGAGAGTGCAACACTGAGGTCTCTATAAAGGAATTTGATGCGAGATAGCTGAATAGAGGGCTCTGGATTGGAGAGGGTATCCACGGCCTGCATGAACCTCAGCCGTGCGCGTACAGTGAGGGCGATGAGGTTCGCACCTCGTCCCAGAAAGCCTTATGTACTAGGTCTTCGACTTTGTTGTGCAGCGTCGAGTTCGTATCCCCCTCCGAAGAGGTATGGGCACGAGACATGACGGACAGGAGAGACTTTCCCGCAGGAAGTACGTGTGTTGGGTCTGTGGCGAGAACATGAAGAAAGTATGCATTGTTCAGGATGTCGATGAGCTCGACAGGAAGGACGAGATGATCCCGGTTGGATATAAGCTGGGATAGCGCAGTCTGCGCAGGAGGTATGACGATGGAGATCTTTTCGTCTAACGGAGGTCTCTGGGTGTGTTCGACAGGCTCCTGTGCGGATGTGAGCAGGATGTGGAGAGTATCAAGGAGCTCGTTGTTCTCGGGGGAGGACATCCATAAACCGCGATCTCGAAGAGCCTGAAAGTTGGTGTAGAGATCATCCCAAGAGACTGGATATGGACCATCTGGATGTCGCTGAATGTCGAGGAGGAGGGAAATGGTGTCTCTGAGGATGACATTGTCGTCGTCGTCGTGGGCTCTGAGCTGGTCGAGGATGCGCTGCATGATGATGATGACAGTTGTAGTCATCATCGCTTATTAGGAGACGTTCACTTTCAGGCCAACTGCCACCATCCTCGTCGATGGACCCGACCCCGACGAGCCTAGCGCAGTCAGCGACAGAGTCCTCGCCGACTACAGACGGTGCGTCCGTGCACCACGCCAGCCCCGTCGTCGCCTTCATCATTGGCCTCGCCATCATCCTCCTCGCATCTGTGCTCAACGCCGCTGGTCTGAATCTCACAAAGCTGGATCATGTGAGTACCCAAAGGTTCACATCGTAGCTTTCTTGACGCTCGCTCCTTCCCAGGTCCGCACGAATGCCATCCCAAAGTCTGCTCGTCGACGAGATTGGCTACGACCGCTATGGCTCCTAGGAATGACTCTTTACATCTTATCACAGCTCATAGGGAGCACTCTTGCATTAGATTACATGCGAGCGGGTGAGTCCTTTTCTTCCTTATTCACACTTGGGTCGCTCATGCATCCCTGTATAGAATATGTGGCCCCTCTTGGTTCCACATCTCTCATCTTCAATTTCCTTTTTGCTAGATTTTTGGTTGGAACACCTGTTACCCAAACAGATATTCATGTCAGTCGTCTCATTATCCATCCCCTTTGTCGGTCTGATCGTCTGCTAGGGTACAATAATCGTAGTTCTTGGTGTAGTTGGCATAGTCGCGTTCGGTGGCGTCAACAGTGGTCTCTCTTCAGAGACCAACGTCGACCATCTCACAGCCCTCTGGAGGAGGGGTGGATGGCTCGCCTTCTTCTTCTCCATGTCCATTGCTTTACTCATCGTCCTCAAATTCACCTTCTCACTCGACGCCGTCCTCGTTGCCCGTTCCGATATCAATTCGGAGCCCTTTACAGGCATGAGTGTGCGCAGGTCACCACCACCTAGTACTACTTTCCTTGGAAAAGCCAAGAACACCTATGTCTCACTCTCGCTCTGGATCAAGGAGAAACTCGAGATCTGGACTGCACCCATGGATGATAGGCACATTGCTTGGATCCTCGGAATTGGCTGGGCGTGTTGCGGTGGTGGTCTCGCAGGTGGATGTCTTGTGTTTGCCAAAGCTACGTACGTACCTATCCCCCAAGTTATTCGCGGTCATTCTAAGTCCTTGCAGCGTCAAATTGCTCACCGGAAGTTTGTCGCACGAAAATCCAGGGAACCAGTTCGGGCATATTGCGCCTATCTTCACAATCATCCTCCTGGTCATAACAGCGATATTGCAAATCATATGTCTGAACCATGGACTAAAGGTATATGACTCCACGCTTGTCGTGCCCGTATTCTATGGTGTCTACACTGCAACAGGGTATGTCGCTTTCTTTCCCCGTCAGTCTCTACTTACTTGCTACTAGTTTCTTGGATTCGCTCATTTTTAACAACGAAGTCGATGCCTACAAACCTTGGATTCTCATCCTCATTTTCGCATCTATCGTGATCCTCATATCGGGTGTCGTTCTTCTGACCCACAAGAAGCCCGAGCGAACGCAAAGGAATACCACGCTACCACGAACTCCGGGTGCGCGATCTACTACTCAAGGAAATGCTGTTGGAGATGAAGCACAGGCTCTAAGGGTGCCAGAAGAGGGTGAATCAGAGTCCCAAGAAGTCTGGCAACTTGGAGACATGAGTGACGACGAAGAGACTGTTGACAACGTTGGAAAACCTGCTTCGAGGGGCGTGAACGGCTCAGCAGGTAGCGGCATAGAGGGGCGTGAGGAAGAGCGTAGGTTGATTCAGGACGAGGACACGACTCGGCGCCGACGATCGACGTCCTCGGATGCAACGCTAACTCGTACCGATGGCCATGGGTACGATGATGACGGGTTTGGGGAGTGGAATGTGGACGGGAAAGATTATAGTCTATAATATTATGATATGAATAATACCACGGCGATAATGCGTTAGACGCGTGTGTGGCTGAAAGTACACTTTTGGCCTTACACGTCCACGAAACTTTACAACAACAACCCGCGTCCGCGAACATGGCCGACAAAAGCGACAGCCAGGAAAAGGACGTCGACGAGCTCGACGACGATTTCGGTTCGGACGACGACGAGAACGCAGATCCTAACGTGTTTCGGATAAGCAATGCATTGAACCCACCAGCAGCTATAAGCTACAGCGCAAAAGAACTTCACAGTGAGCTGATTGTTATCCTCGACAGGCCACTCTCTCTAACGCGTCACAGACTTCATACACGAGGGATATATTGACCTCAATCCCAGCTATCAACGAGGTGCGTGCTACCCACTAGAACCACAGGATCACCGTTCATCATGACAGGATCCGTTCACAGAGGTAGTCTGGCCAGAGAGCAAGCAGATTGGACTCATCGACTCAATTTTCCGCAACTTTTACGTACCTCCCGTCATATTCGCCGTTCAAAAGGACGATGACGGTGAGACGGTGAGGGTGTGCGTCGACGGAAAGCAGAGGTTGACATCAATACAAAAATTTCTCGATGGTTTGGTGAGCAACCACGCGTCTTCTTATATTTATATCACCTGCCAACCAGTCATATCATCACAGATACCCCGTGAGTGGCACACCCCAGGTTTTCCCGTGTCTCGCCAAACAAATGTTTTGTTGAGATCGCAATACACGCACAAAGAAGAACTTCTGGTTCGTAAGATCCGATGCACAAAAAACAACACGCCTCGAAATTCCCGATCAATGGAAACAACGATTCGCAGAAACGAGGATTACATGCGGTCAGCTTCCTTGCTGTACGAGCGTGCCTCGTCACTCACGTTTTCTCGCCAGTCGAATATCACAGTCTTCCGCCGGGTACCGAGAGAGAAATTTTCCAACGTGTGCAACTCGGGATGAGCTTGACGGCCGCGGGTGCGCATATCTGCAGGTATTAAAAGGCGAGCAACGATCTGATGCCGTGTAGAAAAGCTGCAAGCAATTGCTTCGCCATGGTCAGATTGGATAAGCGATCTCGAATTGCGACACGTCAACTGCGAAGGAGGGCTTGCCGAAGTCCTCGAATGGGATACCCGACGTGGACGCGACTTTCAGTGCATCGCACAAATGGTATACTGTTGTGATCTCTTACCCGAACACGCCCTGCCCACGGCCGCGAAGCTTGAGAAATGGATGTTGCGTGTGGACAAACCGAACGAATCGTTCAAGAACAGCATAGTCGATGTGTTGAACGAGTTTGGGTACATCGCCATGACACCCGAGCTCTGCGCGGCCTTTGAGCAGGTCGACAAGCGCGTCGCACCCGTCGAATTTGTATTTATCGGTACGGATACACTTGACCAGTGACCCCGGACGCCTTTTGATGCTTACTGTCTAGGTACACTACTCTTCGTGCTTCGTGAATATTCGCATCGCGAGCGGGCAAATGCCATCCTGCACATGCGTCTACGGATCCGAGAACAATTCCACGACGTTCGAAACAATTCGAATGTCGGCAAGGCGCTCTGGAATTTCATCGACAGTCTCATGGGACCAATGGGTCTTAAGGTTCTCTCTGCCAACAAAGGCCATGCCATCACCCCATCCAGTTCTCAGCGAAAACGCAAGAAGGAAGCGGACGAGGACGAGGACCAAGATTATCACCCCTCTCCTATCAGAAATTTGAACCAGAGTGTCAAAACGCGAGGCAAGACTCGAAGGAGGGGCGAGTAGTGGTGAAGACAGCGCGAGTCGGTTTATGCTACCTTGATCGTAATTCTCTAAGTTCGGTGTAATATCATCACCACTCAACACACTCATGGTTCCCGGATACATTCTGTACTGAGTAGACACATCAAAAACACATACGTTCAGACCAGGCGACCGTAGAACCAACAGTAGTCATACACGCGTCCCAGGAAATCATGATGCTGCGACCTAATTGCTGTAACCAGATCTTGCGGTGTACCAAGTACCCTCTGGTGTCGTCATCGCGCGCGCGTACTTGAGCAACAACTTGTCTCGCTCTTTCGAATTCACGGCAATGTCTGAGAGGAAAGGCTCGATTTCATCGCTCTTCCACCGTGCACGTGTGAGGAACAACTCTGCAAAACGTGCAGCGGGATCCGTCGGGAGGCTGGAAGCAGGGAGATAACTCAAAGTAGCCCCTGAGATCTCGTTGGGGTTCCAAAGGTAATTACCCTGTCGTCGCATGCATCATGCACGTCAGTCCTCCCGAGAAAGGTTGGAACAAAACGTACCGAGAGCAGTCGTAACGAGGCGACCGACTCGAACGTGTCGCCGACGGCGTTCTTCCATTTGGTCATAAACTCGGTTTCCAAGATAGGCTCGTGCTTTTCAGTTGTTATTTTTTGGCGATGAAATGTCAGCTGGAGAATAGGCAGGTACGACCAAGGGGAAAAGTACCTTGTAGTGTCTGATGATTCCTAATCCAATCTCTGCGACCACCGCATCGACGTCCATCTTCCACGTACCCTCCTCTACCTGCCCGAACCAAGACATGACCTGGTTCGATACTTGTCGTGGGATGTCATGCTCGTCGAGCAAAGCAGAAACCAAGTCGTCCACTGGTGCAGCTTCGTGTGAAAGGTTCAGCGATATGAGATAGTTGAGAAGGAGCTCGAGAATCGTGTTCAGATGTACGGGCGCGATCGGCCGGAGGTAACCTGGGTTCATCAAGGACGTGTTAAAAAATGACAGTCATGGCCGAGGGACGGTACACAGACCGTCCAGGACGAGAATACGCCGTTCTTTGAGACCAAGTCTCAATTCAGAGTCGCTCGCTTGAATCTCGCTCCGTGCCTGCTCATAGCTGTATTTCGGAAGCGTGGCCTAAAGTGTGTGTGTGTGTGTGTGGGCACGCGCGTGTCAGTAGACGGATGCAACAGCGACGTGACTGACGCGTCGATCTTCATCCCCCTCGTCGTATTCCATCCCTCGAAGGAGTACAGACAGCTTATGCAACTTGGGGACAGAGGGTACCAACTCCAACACCTCGTGAAGCTGATCGCGAACGTGAACCGTCCCATCCGGATCTGTCCTGGAAGGCGTCAGGACCAGTACCGTGTTGGAGAGTACTACGGAGCGTAGCGCGTATGTTTTATCCGCTGTGCATACGACGGCATCCTCGGTCGGGTGTCCTTTGATGGAGAATCTGTACCTGATGAAAAAGATGGACGTGCTGGTCGTTGAATTACTTACATTGGCTGGGATATTTTGTTCTCGACCGCCGAATCGATGAGCTTGCATAGCTCAGGCGGGAGTTCTATCAGGCGAAACGTGCTTGTGTCTTGTTCGACCGACGGGGAAAATCTGAGCTCGAGTTCGCTCATCGAGACGCGTTATGGTATAAGCGAGACACAGGAAGTACATACAAGTAACCATAATATATCTAAATCATGGTGTCACTACAATACAACGCCCATGAAACCGCGAAATATACGTAGAAAGCGATACAGAATGTCCACAGACTATGATAAACTGTTCTCAACGGGATGGAATTTGACTCTAACCTCTGAAACCTCGCTCCTAGCATCCTTCAGCAACCGGGTAATCTTCCCCTCTAACTCGGACGTAGCCAAGACGGACATCGTGTTGGGGACATCGACCGCAACGTCGACATTTATCAATGAACCAGCTCGCCTTGCTCTCAGCTCCTTGATTGCGAGCACATGCGAACCCTTGGTGGCGGCGTCACTCGTCCTGGCGCGACGAACCAGAGGCTCCAATGCATGTAAAAGCTTATCTCGCGAACTCTTTGATATTCCAGCATCCGTCAATTCAGCAAATGCCCCTCTGAGCAGTCCTACACCTTGCCAGAGGATCACAAATGACACGAGTAAACCTGTTGATGAAACCCTGCATCAGCGATCGAGTGGTTTTCATTATGGATGACCAACGCACCTCCAAGTGGGTCGAGTGGCACGGCTGGGAAGATGGATGACCCCAGGATGGCAAACAGTGCGACGACGCTCGAGTATGCGTCACTGCGGTGATGTACAGCATTCGCGTACAGTACAGGACTGTGTTCTTCATCGGCAACCCTTTTTGTGATGCGATACAGCCATTCTTTGGATAGCACACTAACCGCTGCAAACCATGCAGCATTGGGATCAAGCACGTCTACATGCGTATGTGCATGCCCAGCGGACGGAATGTGATGACCGATGGAAGCAGTTTGTTGCAAGATATCGTGGAGCTGACCAGGAGGGAGCGCGGAGACGGTTCCAGAGAGTGCCTCTATCAATAGATGGTAAGAATGAAAACCTATGCCGAGTGCACCGCCGATTAAAAGGATCGAAACTGTTGTCGTTCCGAGAGTCTCAAACTTGGCAAAGCCATATGGGTATCTTTCAGAGGGTGGTTTCCTAGACAGTTTCCAGCAAAACAAGGTGACAAAGTCGCCCAACAGGTCTAGAAGAATGGCGATGAGTACACGTGTCGTGACACGGATGACAGCACGCACCACTCATTGAGTGACCTGCGTCAGCAAGCAGTGATGCAGAATGCATGTACCAGCCTGCGAGTCCTTTGGCACTAGTCAAGCCTACATTAACAAGAAGGCCAAGCAGGGTTATTCGACTGCCCCGGTCGCCTACATCGCGCATGTTGAGCCAGAACCGTACACCAAGCACCGGACAACGCACCTTTCCCTTCGAGGACATTCACTATCTGTCCGGCCCCGTGAGTGTGATCGTCGTCATCATGCGAATGCGAATGAAAAATGGAGTGCGAATGCGAGTAGTCATCGGCGTGCTCATCGCTAAAGTCACAGCTCGCGTTTCGCGTTCTCTTCTTGACGTCCCTCTCTCTCACGTCATTACTTTTAGACGTGCTTGTTGAAGTAGACCTTGCTTGCGACATGGATGGGGAGAACCTGGTCAAACAAGGTGGCGGACTGGTTGGCAAATTTACGAGACTCGTACACGCATCGATGCGTACCTTGACAGCACTGATCCACCCTGCCAAGATTTCGGACTTGTGCGTATGCGCTGAAGCACCTCCGACTTGCTCGTGGTAGAGAGTGAGGTTTGAGGATAACTTGAAAGACTTGGCGCTGTCTTGAAGAACCGAACCGAGTTGGAAACCAGGGTGGGTCGTCGTGATGGACAACACCAACGCCGTCCAATAGCCAACTTCATGGATTGAATCGGTCCGTTTGCAAATGACTCCGACGGAGAGAGGCTGTTCAAGCAAGTTTCATAAGTTATGAAACATTAATCATCTGGTGCGTGTTCAGAACGTTCAAGTATGCGTCATTGCAATCTCAGGCTGTCACGCCCAGTAACCTTAAATTCAAGTTTCACTTGAAGGACGTAGACAAAGTGTTATAGAGATATGAACATAAATCCGCCGCAAGACACCGCATATTCTAGCCAACTACGCGTCGTAAATGCTTTCAAGCAAGGCTTCTACTCTGGATTGATGTTCCGGGTTGTCACCTTCCAAGGCCAACTTTGCGATGATAGGCAAGTTGGCCTTGGGGACGTTGTAGGAAGCCAGCGTGCGGTGTAAGCCCAAGCTACGCACGAGTCTGGTTGAATGGTCGTCAGTCCTAGTTGAGCGCCGGAAACAAAGGCATGCATACTCGTCAATCTTGGAGCCCAGTCTTTTGATGTCCCCCTCGACTGAACCAGTGGATGGTTCCCGGAGATAGAACAACGCTTCTGCTAGTGTTGCCTTATCTTCAGGGCTTGCGACATCGGCTTTAAGTGTAACAACAGAAGCAAGCGTCAAACACTTTCCAAGCGTTTAATAATCAACAAGTCCTCGGACCAAGGGCCCCCTTCACTCACAGATGTGATTCCATGCGGAATTCCGTAGGTCGCTCCAAGTTTGTGGCCAAGGGAGTGTGATAATCCGAGAGAACTGCGAAAGGCCGCATGAAAGATTGCCCCTGGTTGGGGTAGGTTCCTTACCCGTATTTCTCGACCTTGAGAGGCCACACACTCATCCACGCCGCGATCAATAGTTTCTGTCTTGCATCCAAGTCCCCAGGCTGTGCCTTGCTCTTCGGGAGATATTTGAAGAGTTCTGATAAAGCGGCATAACATAGAAACTTTAAAGGATAAAGCACCACTGGGTTGTAGAGGTTCTCTGAGATTCAACACGAGCGTTTAATAGGGGATGCCATAGATATGGACCATGGCATACCAACAGCATGATCCAAAGCCCGAAGGCCCGTCGATAGCCTGTGTGGACCTCATGTTAAGCACGAGATGTGAAACAGAGCCTCGAGGCATACCATAGTTCCTCTGGAGTGGACAGTGTCAACTCAGCATCGAGAATGATGCCAGCAGGGGCAGTCATGGGGTCGGAAACGCCGACCTTGTTGCCTTGTTGGTCCGTGTAGCCAGCAGCGCTCTGATGAAATGAGTCATTGATAGGGGTATTAGTGGGTTATGACAAACCCACCCTGTACTCGGCTGCACTCAGGGTGGTCGGAATAGTTATGTGATTGAGAAAGTTGCCTCCGTTTTGAAGATGGAGATGGTAAACGATGGTCTTTGCTGCATCGATGGGGGAGCCACCTCCTATGGATATGATGATGTCGGCTTCCGCAGCTGTGAATGCCTCGATTCCCTGGATGATACCCTGGACGGGAGCATGCTGCCCTATTTCGGAGAAGGTCGCAGCAAAGGCGTTATTATTTTTCAAGATTTCTTCGACTGTGTTGACCACGTTCGTCTTGAAGATGAATTGTACGTCAGCGCGGGGACGGAATGGATGGATATTTATTGACCTGTTCGCGGAGAGACTTGCCGGTGACGACAAATGCCTTGCTGCCACCCAGGACGGAGAGTAATTTTGGGAGGGCTGTGCGCACACAGCCAGGTCCATAGAACACGCCCTTCAACGTGTCATGATAGGCATAGGATCCGTGCGGAATGCTCATCCTTGGTCGATCGATGGTGGTAGAACGTTGTTCGTGTGATTGGTCTTTGGCTCGAATGCGGTGATCTAATCCAGTGATTGATTTCACAAGGAGTCATGATGGATCCAATCATGTACGTATGGCTCCGCGAATCAACGGTGCGTATACGAGTCCGTCGGATCCCCTGCAGAGCCCCAAGTTCATCGTGATCCGCTCGGATGCTCAGTTGAGATGGTCTTGGGATCGTTATTGGAAGATGGAGATCGCGTCAAACAGAGATGAGCATGGACGAGCATCATCGCAAGAATGAGCTGCAGTAGCTCATCCGCCGGCCTTGTTCAAAAATCATGGCAACTCGGAACCAGGCCGTTCGCGGCAGGACCAAGCAAGGGTCTATCCGACTTCGACCCTGCCCCTTTCGTTTTCCATTGACCATGCCCCAAAATTTCGACACGGAGCTCGACAGGGCCTGGGCACACGACTGGAGAAAATCGAATCCGGTGCTGATGTCTTCCAGGTATGTCATCCACGCACTCGTGGAATGTGTCAACCATTACCGGACCTTGAGGGCACAAGTGCCGCACTCGTTGATCCATCAAATTCAACCTTGTTTCTTTGCATGTGGAATTAACTCTAGTTTTCACACAGGCGTGTACGGTGCAGTTATTCCTCGGCCGATTGCACTGATCTCGTGACAGTCTGTGCCATAGGCTGGCCTAGCTTGAGGCTGTCGAGCAAGCCTGGCCGGGTACAGCTAGTGGGTTTCACTGTTTCTCTCCGCACAATGTTACGTAGTGATCCATTTCGTGAATTGGCAGGGTTGCGCACAAACCCCCCCCCTTGTGAGCGAGTCATCCAACGTGACGTGGGGTCCGTTGACGCACCTGAACACGTGGAACATATGGGCCTTTGAGCGGATTGACTATCTTGTTGCTCAGATGACATGTGTTTAAACGTCAGTTTGATGGGTTGAGTGGGCCAGGTAAGTGGGATACCCGCGTGGTAGAACTGTATGATATAGTTTTTTTATCACGATTTCCGAGCCAGAAACGGGAACTGTGACCCAAACGATCGCGTTGGGTAGAGTGTAGGTTGAAGGAAGAACGGCGGAATGGCGGTGGAGGGGGGGCGGGCGAGATTCCATTCTTTAGAAGATCTCGCATATAGAAAAGTGCGATTCCGAGGGGAGATGGAATTAGCAGACGATTTCCCGAGCGTAGGACACGCCCCAGGAAGGCTGATCTGGAGAAATGAAGAGCACGCCGTCTGCCGCGTTCCTTATCGATGAGTGACGCGCTCAGTGAAATAAAGAGACGCAAATCCGCGAGGCAAAGGGTGACATGCGGATCCAGATCATCGACGATAGTTTATATATCTCCCTCTCGTTCATCGACGACGACGACGACGACGACGACGACCAACTTGACTCGCTTATTAGAACTAGTTGTTGCCACGTGCCAGTCCGTTGTTACTCTCTCCTCGGTCTCTCTTTTCTTTCTGCCACCGCATACATCCACCTCGGGTCACTCCCCGCCCTCGTACGTTCTCCTCCTCGTACCCGTTCTCTCATTAACCACCCTCCAACAGATCCCGGGCGCACATGGACAACGACCCCACCTCAGTCGCAGAACAACGCGCCAATGCAGTCGCAAAGCTCCGTCGCGCCGCGTCCCTTCCCCGCATGAAAGACGGCAGACGTCCACCAATGCACATCGAAGCAGTGAGCGACGGGGAGAAGTTTCGGGTAGACGACGAACAGGATGTCATCGAACCCACCACCCTCGACCACCCGTCCACTCCAATTCCCAGACCCGACTCTCCTCTCGAACAGAAACCCGCCACACCCGAGCCATCCTTGTCAGGTCGGAAACGTCGCAACAGGTCCCGCTCCCGCTCCAGGGGCTCAAGAGACTTCAAGGGTAAAAGGCTTCCCCAGTCTCCCGTACCCCTCTCAGTCACACCGAGCAACGACTCTTCCCCGGACGATTCACCCCCTTCCCCTTCACCTACCGTCCACCAACTCCCCCCCGTCGTCGCACCGATACCCTCCTACTTTTCCACTCCACCTGCATCAAGAGTCCTCATGTCCCCCAATTTCTTATCCCCCGCCTCACCCCTCCTCTATCCCGGCACTTCACCCCCAACACCACTGATGCCTACACTGGACGCTATACACAAGGGTCTCTTGCGCTCGAACAGCGTGGCTGCACGTATGCAGGCCCTTCACAAGCTCACCGGTGGCAATCTAGAAGCCCAGGATTCCACACTTCCTTCTCCGTCAAACTCTCCACAGTCAGGGTTGGTCAAGCTTGGCCGTAATAACACCGTATCCGGCGGTGAACGCTCCGCTGCCCGCATGAAACTCTTCACTGCACTCGGTGAAAGGATCAAAGAGGCCGACGAGGGAGGAAATAGCGCAGGCGAAGAACGGCCTGTAATCTCTACACCCGCGAAGCGAAGACGGCGTAGATCAGCGCGGAATTCAGCCAGCAGATCCAACCAGGCCACCGCTACCGACGACTCCGAGGTCTTGTCCACTTCAACCAGTACTCCCACCCACCCTTCAACACCCCTACCCTACACCCAACAACCACTCACAGAACTCATTCGCACTGCTTCTACAACGCCTATCCCTCTCCAACCTATATCCACTCCTAATATCAACCTTGATCAGAGCATTGCAGGTAGCCGTCAAACAACCCCTGTCCGGACCGTGAATCAATGGAAGCGGAGAAGTATAGTCGTCGAACAGGACGACGAAGTGGCTGCCCCTTCACCGTCTACCTATCCTGCACTCCCTACTACCCCTGCTCGCTCTTCTCCTGGGCTCACTCAGCGGTTACTCCACTCCCCTGATGCCCCGTCGACCGAATCAACCGATTCGGCCATGGGTGCTGTTGACTTGCCATTGTATCTCTCTGTCACCCAGAGATCTCCGTCAAGGCAAGATCGCTTCCTCTCCAGTCCATTTGCTACTCCACATAAGGAAGTATCTTTGTCTTCTCGTGATGAGGGCGATGACATGGAGTCCGAGGAGCCTGAAGAGGTTGTATACCCTGCCGAATACCCTCGGCGGTCACCCTACCTTGATGCTTCTGATAGACAGATAAGCTGGATTGCGGACCTAGGTCAGTCTTTTGGCATTCTTTCCTCCGTGATAGGCATTCTGATATTCTCCAGTTCCGGAGTCCAACATAGCTGTCCATAACGAGGATGACGAGGACGAGGAGCAGTTGCGTGGCGTGATCGAGGAAGACGACGATCAGATCCCTCCAGAGTCGCCTCACGAGGAATCCGGACCTCAGACTGAGGAATCGTCACCTCGCGCATCTTCAGACTCCAAGGATATTGTAGTCGATATCGAGCCATCTCTTGAACAACCTCTCGCCCCAAGTCCTCATGAATCTTCCTCACAAACAGCGACACTGAACCCTACTTCAGCACTCCTTGTCAGTGACGAGTCAGATTCCTCGCAACAGGCTTATCCTCAACGTCTTTCTGTCGCGTCACGCATGCAAAGCGATCGATCTCCTTTGACCACCGAGTTCGACATGGACAATTCGCTAACTGTGCCTGAAACGCCGCTGAAACGGGAGGGCTCTCTTGGAGCATGGGGTAAAATGCTCGTCGGAGCTCTTACAAGGAGTACTTCGAGCAATGGTCGTCGATCTCGGACCAACAGCATAGCTACTCGGGAACGAAGACAAAACACGGACTCGAGCATCAGTCGGGAGAGTGGGGGAAGCCTGGCAAGCCCAAAAGCGGACAAGAACGAGCTTGGGTCGACATACCCTCTGGGTGGTCAACAGTCGGTGATGCAATCTTCGTCGGCTTCGGCGTCAATGCAATCATTGGCGCTGCCAACGCCACCGAGAAGTGGCGTCTCTCCGATTCCACTAGCTTCCAACCTCGATCTCACCAAATATAATCAGGATGCTAAATTGTTCCCGTTCCCAGGGATCAAGAAGCTCGAGGAACAACGTATCAATAGTCGGAATCGTCGGGGGCTCTCGATATCGTCGTCTACTCCGGACATCGTCTTATCTCTTCACGGGAACGAGAACGAGATACCGTTGCCGTCAAGCTCGTCGAGTAACACGCCCTCCAACTCTCCCGACATTAAGCGGGATCGGATTCTCGCGCACCAAGCGTCGGACACTCATCTTCTTCCCAAGTTCAAAAGCCTGGGTTCGCCTCCTCTATCGACTGCACCGTCGTCATCGTCGTACGACTACCTCAGCGGGGGGCAGACGCCAAGTGTTCAGTCGCCTGGTTCAGTCCTGCTGAAAACGCTTCCTACCAACCGTGAGGGTGTTCGGAAGTGGCTCAGCAATAGATTCGGGTCGTCAACACCGACCTTGGCAGGTAACTCACTCACCCCGACTTCTCAGACTATTCGCCCCACTGCTCCTTCCAAAAAGCCCTCTCTGTCCGAGATATTAAGGTTAAAGAAGGAAAATGACCTGACTTCAGATTGGGAAGACATTGGTTCTCCGGAGAAGTCGAGGACGCCGACGAGCAGTACCAATGGGACCCTATCGTTTGGGAAGCCGCATAATGGAGAGTCATCCCCCGTTAGCCCAAATAGCAACTCTGCGCACGAGGACACGCAGAAGACACCCCGAGCAAGCAAGATCGCCAAGCCAAGCAGTAGTGTTTCCCCTCCTGTCGAACCCTCTTCGTCCTCCGCTCTTGGAACTCTGACATCTCCTACCCCATCACCACCGGAGCCCGCACCGCCATCCACGCCTGAGCCTTGGTCGTCATTGTCCGATTATCCCCCTCCAACTACCTCGGAGTCATCCTCAAATACGTCCTCGCAATACTCGGAGTTCCCTTCCAAGAGTGCTGTTATCATGGAACGTCTTGAGGAAATGTTGGGACGCGGACAAAAGGGTCCCATCTGGCCGTCAGCGATCGATGACCCGCCTCGGAAGTTGTTATTGGCCGCACCTGTCTTGCAAGTGGTTAACTCCGATACAGTCAAGGATCGTTTCCTTTTCCTGTTCAGTGACATCTTCATCGTTGCCAAGCCCATCATCCAAGAGCCAGACGCCTTTCTCGAGCTGACGAAGCCAAATCCTTCAGACAGAAAATTTGTCGTCAAGAACGTCGTGCTCCTCCGCAATTTACGGTTCAGTGGTGAACGTGAAGAGCCTCCCTCACGCAGCGTGCCGCGCAATGCACTCACTCAGTCCTTTGTTGAGCAATTTGTCAACGACGCCGATCAAGCCATCGTATCTCTATTTAATGGTTTGGGACAGCTTGATGATCCCGTGGCGCTAGCACGGCTGTTATTCCGCACGCCAGAGATCGATCGTGCACAGCTCGGGGATTATCTATCCAGGAGGACATCACGTGTTGTTCTCAAACACTATCTTGATGTGTTTGGGTTCACCGGTGTCAGGGTGGACAAAGCGTTGCGTATCTTTTTGCAGACCATCAATCTCCCAATGCGCGTCACTCAGGGAGTCAATCCTCTAGATATGCTGGTTGACGCTTTTGCTAGCCGGTGGTACGATGCCAATGGGAAGCATGTTGCATACGACAGGGACTTGGCTTACAGGTTCTCCAGAGCAATCGTGCAGCTCAACGAGGTTTTGCACGGGGAACTATCTCAGGAACCTGGCCCGACTAGATACGTCGGGAGAAATGTTACTGCCAGAGACTTCTTGGATGCATTCCGACGTCACGACCCTCGTGGCCTGCTGTCTGATGACACGCTTAGTGACGTTTACGAATCCATCCATCGAGAGCCACTCTCACAAGCGCGGCACCCATCTTGCAGTGAGCCCCCCGAGATCACCGTCACCTTCAAGCGCGCACTGCATTCACGGCTGACTTACAAAGTTCAGTCTGAACCAGTGGTGATCCGCATCCCACAACCCGACGCCAACTTTACGATCGAGTTGTTTGGACACAATCTCATCTTTGATCCGCCTGTCCTCTCCTTTGCCAAGTCATCCGAGGCGTCGTTTAGGGTGACGGGGACGTTGTTCGGCTTGACAACGATGTTGATGCTGCGTTCCGGCTCGAACGCCCTACTCTACACAGGTCTCCCACCGAGTAGTCCGATCTTTGTGGAGCGTGCCTTCATGCGGAATACGTTTCAGGTGGCATTCCTGAACCACAGCAATACGTCGCGAAGATACATGTTCAGCTTCGCTGACCCACTCGTCCGCCATGAGTGGGCGACCTCGTTGAAGAGATTAACGGATGCGTCGAGCGTCTCTTGTACAGTGCCGAATGCGTCACCATTCCAAGCCAAGTTTGCGCGAGCCGTCAGCGATATCGTGTTCAGGGTACTGCAAGAGACACTTATCGGACCAGAAGCCTTGTATGCTCAACAGTCTCCGGGGAAGCTGAACAGCGCTCTAAAACGTCTTGACTCTACGAGCAATGCACGCCATGATTCCCAATTTTCATTCGCTTCTCGCGATGTCACCGGTTCTTTTCGGCCGAAGTCGCGGAGTAGGGTGTATCAGCATCAGGGATCTGGGAAGCTCGAGACGATTACACCTACCCATTCAAGAAGAGGTAGCGAAGACGATGGGGGCGATGCACAAACTCGCACAGAGGAGCGGCTATGGTCCGGAAAAGATCTGGAAATGGTGTGCCATCAGAACAGTTCGATTGCGCAAGTGGTTGAGCTGCTGCTGCCTGCGATTTCCAACCAGTCGATCCAATCATGACGATACTCATTCATTCGCTCGGTAAGTCGGTATCGCAAATTTGTCTGGCAGGTGTTGACGATACCTCGACGACAGGTTTCCCACTCTCGTTATCAATTTCTATCTATCTTACTTACTTGCATCGGTTCATGTATTCATTCATCGTTGTGCAGACACTGCTATGTCGTCCAACCACATTATCAACGCATTTGCTTTCTTTTTTTAATTGTTGAGCCAATCAGATTTTGTACACGACTTGCCGGTGAGGCTGTCCGCCGTCCCTTGCGCGATTACCCTCGCTCTAAATGCCCATCGCCCTTGGCCTCTTGACAAGTCCTGGCTCGACACTGACCAGCCCTAGTTGGCCATGGCCAAAACCTACGCCGACGTGAACGCTTCCCTGGGACATTCCTGGTACGACTACGGTCAGTCACTCGACAGTAACTCATCTACAGATTTCGATAACCCCCGCTGACAGAAAATTCAAACATCGAGTGGAGTTCGCCAGAACGTTATGAGATTATCGAACGCATAGGAGGCGGAAGGTATTCCGAGGTAAGAGCTCCTCCCCTACCCGCCGAGTCTACTAGTACCCATCGCTCGATCGCGCCACACAGGTCTTCAAAGGCGTCGACATGGTCAACTCTGAGACCTGCGTTATCAAAGTCCTCAAGCCCGTAGCCCCGAAAAAGATCAAGCGTGAAGTCAAGATCCTCCGCAACCTGACGGGCGGCGCCAACATCATCGCCCTCCGGGACGTCGTCCAAGACCCTTGTGCGCAATATCACAGTCTCGTCATGGAGCACGTCGAGAACGTGGAGTGGAAGTCGCTCCATGCCGTGTTGAACGAGGTTGATATCAAGTATTATACCTTTCAGCTGCTCAAGGTGCGCAGAGATCGTGTCATTGGTACGGCTCGCCAACGAGTTTGCATAGGCACTGGATTTCGTGCACTCGAGAGGGATTATGCACAGAGACGTCAAGCCTGGGAACGTCATGATCGATCACCGACGCCGAAAGGTGGGTCCTTCTCATCATGATTGAGTGTGTCGTCATCAAACATGCCCTTTGATTCTGTCTAGTTGAGACTGATCGACTGGGGATTAGCCGAGTTTTATCATCCTGGCACGCCCTATCATATCCGGGTCGGCTCCCGTTATTACAAGGCGCCTGAGCTTCTCGTCGGATACAAGCTGTACGACTACAGCCTCGATATTTGGAGCGTGGGATGCATGCTTGCTTCGATGGTGAGCATTGGTCTTGTATCTCCCCCGAGTTCTCATCCACTTGGGCTCCTATGACAGATTTTCCGAAAGGAACATTTCTTCCGCGGTGTAGACAACGATGACCAGCTACTCAAAATATTGAGAGTCCTCGGTACTGATTGCTTCGATGCATGGCTGAGGGCGTACGGCATACCCTTTGAAACAGATCTCGATAGTCTCCTTCAAGTGTCCGTACACGTGCCCAAGCCTCCTGTTTTTTTCACCAGCTGACATGCTACACAGATATCCAAAACAACCCTGGTCTCGTTACGCTAGTCCCGACAACCACAACCTAATCACCGCCGAGGCGTTGGACCTCCTGGACAGATTGCTTCGCTATGACCACCAGAAACGGCTAACGGCGCGGGAAGCCCAAGCCCACTCCTATTTCAGTAGGCCAACAATGTCCGCTCGCTCCAACTAGTGTTTACATGTCATTTGCACAGATTTGGTCAGACTCGAGGCAGCCTCCCTCAAGGAGGATTCCGCAGAGTATATCAGCGATTCCGGTTTTTGTTCCATGTAAAGCAATGGTTTAGTCCCTTTCATTTTTCTAAACTCGCGCAGGGTCAGCGGAGTGTATGTACACTTTTGTGGTATAATTCTTGGGGTAATTGTATGCAAGATATGATCGCGGCAATCGAGCGTTACGCATACCTACCCAACGTGCCGGTGCCCTGTAATCAACCGGTAAAATGCAAAACGAGGCCGTGTACGTAGGCAGACACGCAGTCGCTGGCCATGTTTTTTGACGCGTGTTGATCATGCCATGACAAGGTGTTCAGCCTGCCAGTCCAAGATATAATACACCCTGTCAGGCGTCCCTGAGTCCACATTTCCCTTCGCGTCATCGACCACCGTCGTTTCCCCCAAAGTCAGCTCCCTTGGCCATGGAAGCAGGCTTCCAGTATCGTTCGCGCGTAGAGAGCTCACCTCCGCGCGATTACTTTTACAAGCCGTGCGCTCGCCCAAAGACGAGCGATTCAAGCATGTCGGCGTTTCCCATCACTCGACTGCGCTTCCCTCCGCGGCCTGATGTGACGTACCGCTGTGAGCTCAGTACGCCCAACCCTCCACGCTGGAAGCGTACATCGGAGAACCCATCGTGGGACCGAGAAGTCGCTTTCAAACCTGTGCACAAGCAAGGCATCGAAGAGTGGGTCAATGAACAAATTCATTTGACCGACCGGACCAATTATGAACGAAGAGCGCGACCGATGGGGAAGGAGGAGCTACGGCAGCGGATGTGGGATGAACTGGTTTACGAGTACGAAGCAGAAGCCCAAAAATGGATGAATCATGAGGCGGAGATGCGGAGAAGGGCGCAAGAGCGGGAGCGCGAAGAAGCACGGCGAAGGATCGTCCAAGAAGATATAATCCGGATCCAGGCTCGGGTGCGGCAGAGACGGGATAGTGAGAGGCAGGCTATTGCGGAGGAGCGGAGGAGGAATGTGGAGATGGCAAAGGAGAAAGCGCGGAAGGAACAGGTCCTAACGGAACGTGCGATGCTGGAAGCATGGAACGCGTATGAATCACGGTGGGCCACCATTTCCGCCTCGTCCGAGCCACTCGGATTTCATGATATCCCTTGGCCACTTCTGGTTGTCCCTACACGGGTAGCGGACTTGACGCCCGAAAATATTACCCACTTCTTGCTGCATCCAGCACATTCGTCCAGTCATTCGCGACGGGAACGGATTCGTAATGCATTGCTTCGCTGGCACCCAGATCGGTTCCGTCGCGTCCTCAACAGAGTTGATGACCCAGAGGCAGGGATAGTCGAGGAAGGTGTGGGTGTAGTCGTTAGGTGTCTCAACGAGCTCTTGGCGAAGGAGGGAAAGGCACTGCAGGTAAGTCTTGAAACACGGAGCGTTCGAATTGTTGTGTTCAAACGATTCCAGGGTAAATGAGAGGTGCCGAGTGCACTCGATATAAGATGTTTGATATGGCACAAGTTTTCTTAGCTAGTCGCAGGACTCGCAGGACAGCTGGGTTTCTCTGGCGGCGCCAAGAAACTCTGACGTTGATGAGGATGAATCATGAAGAGTTTAACGATGTAGTACTCACTGGCACCACTAGTGTATTGTATGATATATGAATGTCTGTAACGGAATGTCACGATATTCACGAAGCGAAATGAAATGTAGTTCTTACTGGGGCGCTACTGACCTCGCTGGTCTTGCGCAGGGTTTGCTTCATTGAAGCGCCTTGTCATTATCGCTGAGCTAATGAGCTGACTAAATCCGGCAACACGGCCGGCATGAATTTTGTGTTTTCTGCTTGCTTGCCCGCGACCATGTTCCGTCAGTTTGCGCGTCTCCCACTCCGTAGAAGCCTCCATTCACAAGCAGGCGCCAGTTCCCGATCATTTGCGCGGTATACCCGCTCAGCTTACGCGCTCGGTGCATCCGTGACCATCGCAGGATACTTGACTTGGTCAAACAGTCGGCATATATCATTAGACTCGGAAGCCATCTCTGGTGTGTCTATTTCTCGTCAGGTGCGATGTTCAACGTGACGGTTAATATACACTTAGAACCCAAAAAACAACCGTCGTCACCAAAGCGCGCCTCCGCTCCAAAACCATCCGATGCACTGACACCACAAAATGACGCGTCCGAACCACCAACGATATATCCCGAGGGTCTAGAACCTTCCCCTGCACCGCAAGAAATCCCCATAGAAAGCGAGAGCAGCCAAGGAGAGTCTTCCGGTGGCGCTTTCAATCCGGAGACAGGAGAAATTAACTGGGATTGCCCTTGCCTCGGCGGGATGGCTCATGGACCCTGCGGTCCACAATTTCGAGAGGCCTTTTCATGCTTCGTACACTCAGAGGCAGACCCAAAGGGGATTGACTGTGTAGAAAAGTTCAAGGCCATGCAGGACTGTTTCCGTGAGCATCCCGACGTTTACGGAGATGGTATGTGTACTTGTCCTTGAGAATGTGCCATTATCTCATTTTTCGTCGCAGAAATTATGGACGATGAGGAGGAGGAACCTCCTGCCGGACCTGCGACCAAAGACAAATTGGGAGGTGATGTCGCTCGCTCGGACAGCCTTCCGGAGACGACAGAACAGCCATTAACCCCCACATCATCCTAGCATTATGGACACTAGACGCATCATATAGCAGATCACGTACTGACTTATCGCATTCATAATCACTACTCATACATCATACAGGAAAAGGGTGAGCATCGGTACCATAACACGCAATTT
Source organism: Hemileccinum rubropunctum (assembly GCA_038089535.1). Taxonomy (NCBI): domain Eukaryota; kingdom Fungi; phylum Basidiomycota; class Agaricomycetes; order Boletales; family Boletaceae; genus Hemileccinum; species Hemileccinum rubropunctum. The sequence continues at coordinate 327,017 of JBBPLC010000004.1, read as the reverse complement.
TAGCGGTCAGATCAATTTTGGAATCGCTTCTCGATAACCTGGCCATTCAACTTGTACCCATTGGCAGCAAACAATTTAGAGTGCAAGAATGGCGATATGTCGTAGATGTCGTGCTCCTTTGCCTACACAGATGTGAGCCATGATGACACGTGCCGAAGTTGCCCCTTACCCTTTCTTCGAGTTCGGAGACTTTGATTGTTATTAAATCCGGTTGTTCGTGCCTCTGAAGTTGGTAGAAGCGCGCCTTCTCCTTGACCAGTTGGCCGAGAATGAAAGCGAGTAGCTCCTCGTAGTCCCGAGCTTGTGTCAGATACTTTCGGAAGCTCTGAACACTAACAGTCAGTTCCTCGCAAACGACCTAACACACCCCACACACCCTTTCAAGTGTCTTCTTGATAGTGAGTTTCTGTGTGCTGACAAAGCTACCAACAGCGACAGAAATGGCCAAGTCAATGTCATCAGGACGAACATATTCCCTGAGACACATCTTGGCACTGGCCTCTGCCATTCGAATCATGCTCTCCAGGTGACGTATCGTGATAGGGTATGAGCCTGTGGCTAAGGACTCCCGTCGAAGATCAACAAAGAGCCGTGAAAGTTTTTCCTGGTCCATGTCATACAGCTGGGGTCGGACCCTCTCCCGGGCATACATGATATACTTCCGTAGGACGTCCTGGGGTATAAGCTATTGGCCGGTCAGGTTTAGTTTCTTTGCAAGTATGGCGTGACATACATCGGCATCCAGAGTGGTTCCAACGTCCATCTCTTCCTTTTCGGGGGTAAACTTGGGGTGGCTACGTAGATGGCTCCCCACCACAAAACGCGCAAGGAGCTCATCTTGTACTGGGTCTACGGTATCTTTTACGACGCAGAGCACATCAAATCGCGAGAGGATGGGCTCCGTCAATTCGACGTTTTGTTGGAATGGTATCGTAGGGTTGTATCGTCCACGGATAGGGTTGGCTGCAGCGATGACTGCACACCGAGCACGGAGTGTCGTTACAATGCCAGCCTTCGATATGGATATGGACTGTTGCTCCATGGCTTCGTGAATAGAGGTTCGATCCGAATCATTCATCTTATCGAATTCGTCAATCAGGCATGTTCCTCTGTCGGCCAGGACGAGCGCTCCGCCTTCGAGTGTCCACTCGCGAGTGACGGGGTCTTTTCGAACACTGGCCGTCAAACCTACAGCGGATGCCCCCTGCCCAGTGGCGAAGACAGAACGATGCGCTGTCTTCTCCACGTATTTCAAGAACTGGGACTTTGCCGTACCAGGGTCGCCAAGGAGGAGGACGTTGATGTCACCACGGATAGGATGCTTCCGCTTGACATCCTTGGGAACGCCTCCGAAAAGGGAGAGGGCAAGAGCCGTCTTGATGTCCTCATGACCATATATCGACGGGGCGATAGATTTGATGAGCCGCTTGCGAATGCGTTCATCACGAGCCAGGGCTCGAATCTCCTTTTCATCCTCTTCTGTGAGCCTAAACGCAGCAAAGAGGTCCTCCTTTTTATTAATGTGGTTCGCTTCAATGATGGTGGAGAAGACAGGAAAGCCGTTCTTAGAGTTGAGGGATGCGTCGAAGTTGTTGCGGTATATCCCAGTTACTTCCTATCTTTGACAGTGAGACTCGCCCAGCCATTGAGAACCCGCAGATACACACAATTTCTTCTCCTGGCTTCGCCTGGTCAATCAGATCCCAAAGGAGAATGACCTCTCGATGCCTTGGGAGACGTCCTGGCGGAACAGATCCTGGGGATTCTTGCAACGTCATTTTCTGGTAGTTGCGATACACCGTCTGGAAGAGTGGGTTTGTGTAAGAAACGATAGCCATAGCTTCACTTACCTGCTCCGAATTGACCGGGAAAGGGCCTTTACTCTCGCAATTAGGGCAGTAGCTGATCTTCACTTCCTTGGTTGCATCTTGGTAAAACGGACCCAAAACAGCACCACACTTGCGACAGTCAAATTTCACATATTTTAGTTGAGGGAAGACCCCGGTTCGACGAGTGACAACGCCGGAGACTCGGACGAGATTGTTCAAGCTGGAGCGGCGGAGATCACGAAGAGATGAACTGAGCGGAAGATCGGCTATGCGAACATGGACCTCGGAATGAATACGTTCGTAGGATGGATAGTAAACCAAGATGGCGTTCAGTGCCACTTCATCAAAAATCGATAGCATTGCTGCGGGGGAGTTGGTAAGGAAGTAAGCAAGGATGGGCTTCGAAACTGCAAGGTGAAGGTATGACACTTCGAGTGATTCAGCATTCGCTAGGGGAAGATCGTCAGGACAAGGTAAATTCATTGCATGTTCACCCACTCTCTCCGAGGTTGCGGATGCGTTGTCCATACACTGAATTACCGTTCTCGTCGACATAAGTCATTAAAAATTGGCGGAAATGTTTGACAATTGAACGGCGAACACGGTCGTGGGCAATCCACTCGACAATTGATTTCGCCTTGATGTCACTCAGTTGTTCCAGGGGGATTTCCTGTTGAACAGGGCATTAGCAAGGGCAGCTGCTCTATGTGAAGCATGCTGACATCATCTAGTCCTTCCACATCATCCAGATCCCGGCGTTCATCATACTGACGGCGCGTGCGTCGTTTCATGTGAGCTACGCCGAGACCCCCATCCAATGGATCTTCGTCATCCATGTCGTCGCTCTCCAAAAATCGAGGTGCACGACTTCTGACTGCAACACGACCTCCCGCTCTACCGCTACGCTCCAACCGATCTCTTCGATCCATTTTTGCCTCTGCAGCCCTACGGGCAGCGCCAGACAGAGCTTCAAACTCTCCCTCGTCGTCGACATCACGGTCAGAATAACGATCGAGGAGTTCATTAACGGCATAGTCTCTTTTGTGAATCGATGAAAGGTGAGCGGGGAAGCCATGATATCTGCGTGGACTTACTCCTCCATGCCATCTGCAAAAAGATCTTCACCCTCGCCGTCTTCCTCGTCATCTTCAAGATCCCTCACCGCATCGCGTTCGTCTAGGCTATCGTCTGTGTCCGAGAATGGGGCTGGAGGGGAGGAGGGGGGTAACGAGGATGAGGATTGGCGCCTCTGAGGTGTGGGACGTGGAGCGGGAGAACTGCTAGGTATTCCTGGAGACCTAGCACGCTTATTGCGTCTGGGTGTTTGAGACTGCGACGTATCTTAAAACAAATGGCTGAAGGATAGAAATCTTGCTTACCATGATGATGGCAAGAGATGAGAAGCGAAGAACGCGTCGCGACGCGTTTGTCTGAGTTTGAAAGCGCGTATCTATTATTTTTTTCTAAGAAATAATATTTAAATTTATCATGCCAGTCGATTGGCAGACGGCGGTAAGAGAAGAGGAAGAATATCTGCGCAAGGTGCATCCAGCTACGGACGATATCCCGGGATGCTTGTCTCTTCTCGACGGTTTTCTCCTTTGCCATGGTGCGTGCCCAGCTATCACATCTTTCTTCCGTCTCACATGTCTCGTGCAGTCCTCGGATCCCAGGTGAAATCTCTCTATAGACATGGACGGATGTCCGAATGCCATGACAAGATGGAAGACTTCAAGTTCTGTATGAGCCTCAAGTCTATGGAGCCAGATGCCAAAAGGGATGCCTGGATTCGACGACGTGCAGAATGGTGGGCCAACAGACGACTCGGAAAGAGCAGTGAGAACGTTTGGGATGTCAGAAAGTATGCATTCGATCACTCCCCATCAACACCACTGATCACATTACCCAATGGTTAGGGAATCTCTGGTAAACTGGCCACCCTCCCTTTCGGAAGACGCTGCGCAATCTTCCGATACGATTGCTTGAATCGTAGAACCCTTCTGATGTACAGCTGTGCGAACTAGCTTGATCTCATACCTGTTGAGCGTTTCACATATTCGCAATGTCTATATATTCATCAGCCTGAGACTTCTCCCGAAAAATGACTTTCGCTGAGAGGTGCTACGGTTATACAAACCCACACTCACAACCAGTCATAACTAGGGTTTCACATAAGCAACTGAGCTCGATCTCGCCCCCGTCGTCCGTCCAGATTGGAAGGTCCTGCTGATAATACAAAGACTGTCCATCAAAGAAGGCGCGGTTGCCAACTAGGCAGACGTCAAGTGATGACTCTCTGACTTCTCGCGATATTAGGTGTCCAAGACGAGCGACCATCAAACGCTTTGGACGACTTTACTACAGATACCCTATAGATCTTGGTCTTCCATGCTCCCACTTTCCCCTTGGTCGCTGGCACACACTGTTGCGGCACAACTGATAAGACGTACCGTAAATGTATATTCTGTGTAAGTTCCAGTCTGGTGTTCACCGTGACCAAGTCGCCAAACGTCTTCGCGATAAACAGGACAGAGGGGATTGAGGGTCTGCCCACCCATTACGCCATTTGCCAGCAGATGATGTAGAAACTGTTTGGATTGATGGAACACCACACCTCGTGGCAGCAGCTTGAGGGATGTATGGCCCCAATGCCCGCGATACCAATCCCCTCTAGACAGAGAATATTCTTCATTGATGCGGATACATTCAATTATCCGCCCGCCCAAATCCATGACTTCGAACATCACACACGATCTCGTAGAACCGCTGGCGGAAATCCCGCCCTCGCTCTGATACGCAACCTTGACGAGCGCAACAACTCCACTCGCGCGTCCTTTCCGACACTTCCGGGCCATCTCATATTGCTCTCACACGACTGGCCGGGTTCCTCTACTTCAAACACCGCGGACTACTTGGGATTTCACAACAGTGGACGAACTCTCTATTTCAAGCTTGCATTTCTGGCACCTTTTGGACTCGGATTCGCTTTTGACGATTCATACATCTCGCTGACGTCCAGGTACATTTTGTAGGCTTTCCGCGAACATTCCTCGCACGGCACTACCGAAAGATTTTACGATTCAGCCCAGACTTGAGAAAGAAGACGGCAGCGGGAACGGGAGAAGGGATTGGAGGTTGTCAGATCTCATCTTTCGAAGGCAAAGATGTAGTACACGATATTCTTTCCTTCAAATGGCACCCTTGTCGTCCCGCCGCACTGAACGCTCTCCAGCGATGCCTCATTGCAGCTTAGTATCCTGTTCCCGCGGATGATCCCAAATGGCAATTGTGCACCCTCGTGGATACTCACTGTATGTAAGTACTTGCCGCGGTGTGGACATCATAATTTGTAGATCGATCCTGCGAACAGACATGTCTGCTCCCATCGTAAATCACTTGGGTCCAAGATTAACTCCCAGATTTTGAGGAATATTTGGCTATTGGACACTAGATTCGTCCCCATGGCTGATCCATGCACAGTTCTTTCAATCGATCGATCAGATCGTCAACGCCTTCCACCAATAAAACCCAGCTTATATTTCGTGTTTGCTCCATGCAGCAGAACAAGAGACAATCATCTTCGTCCGGGTTAATCACGACTATTGCGTTTCTATCACACTACTCATCACGCTCACACCGGTACTGAGCTTTCAGCTTGGGCGCCATGATGAAACATCTCCGAGTACTGTGAGCCGTGGCAAATGGTTCCATCGGATTTACTCGACGTCGCCATAGAAAATCATATGAGATATCATAGTTCGTTTAAACACAATACATACGTGGAAGCGAGTCGGAAAGGCGGTCTCCATTATCATTACCCCTTCACAGATTACGGAATGAAACAAGAGAAACAAATAGTGACACTATGGCGGACTTAAGCTTTAAGTACTTACGACTTGATCGAGGATATGAACTAAAAGGAAATGACAAAGGATGCGAATAAAATAACGCGGCCGACACAGCCGATTACTTGTCCTCCGACGAGGATTCCGAACGTTTCTCAACTTGTGCTTCCTCAGCGTTGCGCAACCCTCCCGCTGTCCAGTCACCGAGATAGAAATACACTGCTGGGAGACCAACAAAGAGACCACCAAGGATATTTCCAAGGTATGCCGCAATCAGAGATCTATAAACAAGCCAGATTAGTTTCATTCCCACCAGATTACCCATGGTGATAAATGGCTCACTTCTTGATGTAGTAATCGGTGGTGAGCTTGGGAAAGTAGCGTGGAGATCAATCCCATGCCCAGACAACGATAAGAAACACCCACATCGGCATGGAGCATGATAGCCAATGGTAATGAAAACATGTTAGCAATAACTATGGGAATATTAGCTGTGTTGGAAAACGTCGGGTAAACTGACTTGCCGTGATCGAAACCACATGCAACGAACACCTAGTCAACAATTTTGATTAAGGTACTGTACACTCATCGCAGGTTCTCACTTACCCAGATCGGGAACCAAGTGGCAATAATTTTCGAGAAGGTCTCACTAGCAGCTGTAGATTGCTTTCAAAACAATGAGTGAGAGGAGCCAAATGTTTTGCGTGTGCTTACCCAGACCGCTATACAAACCAACCAGTTACAACCAATGCCCCTAAGGAAGATTTGATACCAAGCAGGGGTTACGGCTTTCTCGCTAAGAAATGTCGACTCCAGGTTTCCATCACAGGAGTGAAATGGACGTACATGGCAAAGTTCTGAATATAACCGAGGTATGGTTGGTCAGTAGCAAGGCCATCATCTGTATGTGACCAGATGTTGAGTGAAGATTAAGCATTAGTGAATCGTCGACCAACATTTCGCCAGAATTGCCGCAAAGAATAAGCTTCCGACCAGGTTTCCGAAAGTGACTACATAAAAGATCGTCAGTCGTTATATCACACTCATTCGAGAAGAAATGTATCACCTATGATCCAATTAACTGGAACGCCCCACCAAGGAATGGCACCTTTGATTGCAGCCATCGGAAAGATCTGCGATGACTCAGGACTTGTGCTTCTCGAGGTTACTGAGCAGCTTACCATCAAATTACTCGTCAATAGATCAAGCCCTTGTAGTACAATCCTGTAAATGCGAGATGAACATAGATCTGATGGTTCTGGGACACTTGATTACATTACGAGACCAACGGGAAACACAAATCCGCCAAGGACTTTCACGAGACCGGGATTGCTGGCGGAGATACCTGCTGAGCCACCGGAGATGATGATATCGAACAAGCCACCAAACGACAACATGACGCCAGCCAACACCTGAGAACATCTGGGTCAAACACATGCAAAACAAATATAGCAGGCGACGAACAGCTTTAAAGAATGTTTTGTCCCAACGAGTGTTGTGTTTTGCCACAGCCATCTGGATGAGGGCGACAGCGGTCTCTGCTGGCTTAAGAGTGGAAGGAACGTCCGTCATTGTGAAAGTTACAGGTAGTTGCAGAGTCTACTTGATACGGGGAGGACAGGTTGCTCGAAGAAATCCCGACAGATTCTTATATCTCTCTTCTGGTTGCCCGTCGGGAATGGTTACGAAACGAAGTTCGCATGTCCGGACCCAATATTCAGATTCTGGGGGAAAGATGAGATCCATTGGAATACACGCCTCACGGTCGGATCCAAACGGAAGGGTAAGCAGCTGACCCATCCTTGGGAACACCTGCAAGTTCTAGGCGCGATCCGACGGTATACTGTTGAATAGCGGCCAGTAATCATTGTGTGGGACAAGGTACCATGTTTAGTTCCCAGAAGCACGGGGAAAGCTGAGAATATCGGAGATGTTACGATTTAGATGGTTCCGCTGGTTACTGGACTATCCGGGATCGCCAGTTGGCAGGGCTAGCAAATATCATAATGGATGGTTGCTGTTTCGAAAGGTTTTTGGCAGGTGTCAATGAAAGATGCAGTGAAAAGAACGTCGCCGAGGTTTCAGGCGTTTTAACGTGTGAAATTTCAGCCAACACCGAGTAATCAGCTCAGCTCACTCTGCTGCTACATGTCCACCATGACTCCACCGTTCGCGCGGAAATAAATGCCAGAGCAGCAACATTATAACCAGTGAGTGTGCTGGCAGATCTTAGACAATAAGATCTTTATCGATGCGGTATTCCGGCCCGGAGACTCCGGTTCACTGGCCCAATCGATGGGAAGAACCAAGGAAATGAGTCAGCCGAATCCTTGGAAAAGCTATCACATTACATTACAATGGACCACCGTGCGCATCTTGAAGGAGGTCCTTATGAACATCCTCCGCGCCGATCACATGATAACACGGCGTCCAGATAGGTATCATCTATTTAACCGTCACCTCTCTTTTACCGCTCTCCAAATTGGTGTGATAGCTTGTGCTACCGTGTTGGCAGCCACTTCCAGATAACCACGCTCCACCTCGTCCGTCACTGCTGCCCATACTTTGCGAGCCCGCCACCTATCTGGATGAAATCTTCGATGACTCTTCTCGACGAACTCCCTGTAATCCTGCGGCCTCATATGACTCTTCACGGTCGAAAAGAAGGTTTCCACTGCAGACCAGTCGACATCTTCAACCGTCAGGCGTGACGGTGCGTGCAAGACAGGCCAAGGGATATCATGAAAGGTAATCGATTGTCCTGACGTAAACTTGGCCGCGTCGAACTCGTCAGAGAGCATTCGATAACGTTCCAATGCCCTGTGAGTCGTCCATGGCCCAGACTCCCATCGCTGTCTTTGTCGTCGTTGGCGGATTTCGCGTTGTCGGGCTTCTTCCTCCCGCGCGAGCCTCTCTGCCTCTTGTTGAGCGCGCCTTTTTTCTCGTTCCGCGGCTTCACACTGTTCCCTCTCTCGCTGCTCTTCTTCTTTTCGCCGTCGCTCGGTCTTGGCAAGTCGCTCCTGCTCTTCAGCATGCTCACGTGCCTCCCTTTGCTTGCGTTGTGCCTCCCATAACGGGCGGTCTTTCTCCAGTTGACGAAGCTTGCGAATAGATTCCGCAATCTCGGCTTCGTGTGAGAGGCCAGCCTCCGAGGGCATTTCTCCCAGGCCGTCATTTCCTTGGGGATGTGTTTGTGGGGTGTTGGCTTTTGCTTCGTCTGGATCCACTTTATTCACTGACTCTATGAATTGCGTCAACATATACTCAAAGTATCGAATATAGGAATAGACCTGGAGGTACAAAAGCAGAGTGCAAAGTTTCGGCAAACTTCTTTTGAAATCGATCAAGGTCCACATACTGGCGTAACCTATCCAATCGTCTCTTCTCGTGCCGTGTGCGGCTCGCGTGTTTGCGGGTCTTTGGAGATAAGATTCGAGCTCGTTTGTGTACACGCGGTGACCGATCACATAGCATTCGATCACTGTCATTGTCCGATTCCGGGAATGAGTCATCTGGAACTTATGTCAGAGCACTTGATGATAGCGTAGTTGTAAAGTCGACCTTTTCGTTTGAAGTTTTCTTCGGTTGACCGTGAGGTGGTTTGAGAAGGGATGGTGCCGTCACTATCAACTCGCATGGAAAAACTACCCTCTGCAGGAGCAGCAGTTTCTCGAGCTTGCTTTTCATAGGCGGCCCTATTCCTTGCCCACCTGTCAAGTCGTGTCTTGTTGATTTTGTGTCGGCCAGCCGAATTGGATCTTCGCTCAGACCTCGGTTTTTGCGAAAAGGATCCATCTATGATCATTTCTTCGACCTCATCCTCGTCAGAATCAAAGTCAGAATCATCCGTTTCATCTGGTGGACGAGACCGAGCTTTCTTCTGTGCAGCTGATCCGCTCGCCTCCGGAGATGACCACCTTGACCGTTTGCCTGAACTGGAATCTACGGTCTCCGAGTCTTGGTTTTGTAGTTCGATCCACGTGACGGTGGAGCATTTAGGCCAAGGGTACACGATGCAATGGTATTTAGGGTCAAGTTTGTATAGCTCCCATTGCTCCTGGTAGCATTGGACCATTTCACTAGGTAATTGGATATCTGAATGCCGCGAATCGTCCTACTGTTCGTGTTGCTTACCCGCATATGTCAATAACGCGTGGCCAGACGCCTTCATCTAGCGCGCCTTCCTCGAGACGCGCTCGGGGCACGAAGCGCCAAAAATTGGCGCCTTTTGGGCTGGTTTCGATGACGATGCGTTTGGGTGGTACGAGGTTCCCCGAATTGTTGAGTTTTTGGATGCTGGGGTCCTCTGCGAGGGCGGTCTTGGGATCGAAGGAAGCGAAGGATAATTTTGAGTCGGGGAAGCGTAAGAGACGAGATGGTTGAGATGGATCAAGTAGACCAGGCTGTGTACCGCGCAATGTGAGCAAGTTTGGATGTTGGAAAGGATGGGCCTCTCCGTTTGGTGGTGGGGCAGGGTAGATCATCCTGCGAGTAGGATCACAAACTGTGGACCACACTCGCTTAAACACGTACTATGTGAAACGCGCGCGCCAAGCACGTGCCACAGGCTAGTTCCTGCTTCTCTAAGCTCTAGCGGTCAAGGAACATTCGCAGTGATGGGATGCCACGAGAGCCCAACATGGGGAGGCCAACTTAGCCTGACTTGCGAAAGAGGAACTAATGCGGGACTAGTCGGAATCGGGTATGGAATCACTTTACATATGACTCGATCGACCACTACATAAGTCTATGACCGTCTAACTAATCAGTTCCTTCTATCCCCGACACACATTGAGTCCGACTCTACCCAAGTCCATGCATCTTTTCACAACGACTAGACTTCATTTTACCCCAAACTATCCAGACTTATGACTACCCTACGAAATTTTCAATCGGAAATCGAAGAAATTCACGTTCGCGAACGTGCGAAGCAGCGCACGCAGCCTCTACCCACGCACGACGGGCAACGACGTGAGGCCCGCACACCCAGCGTATCACACACAGGTGGTACAGCTCTATACAACCACTCTGATTTGCGTTCATCCGAACAGGAGCAGCGAATACTGGTGAGTCACAGCTCAGTCATTGGCATCCAGCCACTGAGAATCCTTTTCTCTATAGGAGCTACTTGCTGCACACAACGATGAGCAAGTGCGAAATGCACTGGCCTCACTTTTGACACAATTCCACGGCGAATATACTTTTCGGATTGGTGTCCGCCCGCCCCTTGATTCACTCTTTAATGGAGAGGAAATCAATGGTGCCCCCGGCTGGGCTGGTATTGACAGAACGCAAGAAGAGGTCGACATCCTTGCAGCTGAACTCTCCAAGGCCCAAGATGATATTGGTGGTAAAGTACGGGGCTCGTTACAACTGTCGCTACGCCCGAACCAATCTTGAGTACTTGAATAGGCATCAGTGCTATTCCGTATCGAAGGCTCACATCCACGTATCACTCTCCTACTACGTCTTCCACCCCCGAGTGTCGCTATGGTCCCTGAAGTCCGTTGTGCCGTAGTTGGCAATGTTGACTCGGGCAAGTCTACCACACTCGGTGTACTAACCCGAGGTACTTCCAAACGGACTCCATTTCCTCGTTCTTCCTGAACCGTGTTGATAGGTGCCCTCGACGATGGGAGGGGCAGAGCCCGAGTGACGCTGTTCCGACACAAACATGAGATAGAGACAGGTCGGACTTCTAGTGTTGGCATGGAGGTTCAGTGCTGCCCTAGGGTCGAATTGGTCCTTGCTTACATGCTTCACATAGATCCTCGGATTCTCAGTGTCTGGTATCCCAGTCTTGCCTGGCGCAACTGGCCCTCACGATGTCGAGGGTGCGCGGCGTGACAAGATGGGATGGGACGAAATCTCTACTCGTTCAGCAAAGATTGTCTCGTTTAGTGGCATGTGTTTTTGTTTCTTATCCGTCTTCATTTATTTATAGCAGCCTTACAGATTTGGCTGGCCACGAGCGATATCTAAAAACGACCCTTTACGGACTGACTTCCGGTGCTCCTTCCTGTGTCATGCTGATGATCGGCGCAAATGCGGGTCTCATTGGAATGGCCAAGGAGCATCTAGCGATAGCATTAGCACTTAATGTTCCTGTCATAGTATGTATCACCAAGGTGACAAGTTCAGTGACACCCCACTTGCATAATGCTAAAATTCCCAAAGATTGACATGACTCCCCTTAACATCCTTGCTGAGACCACCAAACAAGTCGTGAAGATTCTGAGGAGCCCTGGATGCAGGTGAGTCCATCTATTACCTCGCGCACCGTAATCTTAGGATTTCACAGAAAGATGCCAGTGTTCGTGAACTCAACAGAGACGGCGGTCGAACTAACGAGCAGCTTTGCAGATCGCAAGTCAGTGCCAATATTATTAGCCAGCGTTCGCTGACCTTTCCTTTAGATTGTGTCCCATCTTTCGAATCTCAAACGTTACTGGGCATGGTCTCGACCACGTCGGTTTAGCCATCTCTCTTGTTTTCTTGGCTCACTCGTGTCATAGCTTCGCACATTCCTGAACCTCCTGCCCCCTTCTGATACCAATCGCGAGATCTTTGCAATCGATCAACCTCTAGAGGTATTTTTTTCTTGACTCATCTATGATATTTGGTTGACTTGCTATAGTATTCGGTAACCGAAGTGTGGTCTGTCCCCTACGTCGGCACAGTGGTTAATGGTATCTTGAACAGTGGCCGGGTGAAGACAGGTGATTCAATCTCGTTCGGACCTGATTCAAACGGCCACTTTCAGCAAACCGTTATTCGTAGCATGCAGAGAAAACGGTTTGTGGTCTTGTTCAATGTTTGCTGATGGGTCTGACAGTGTGGAGTAGAGTGGATGTAGCTTCAGCCGAAGCTGGTCAATGTGTGGCATTGGCACTAAAGCGAGTCAAGCGCGCAACGGTGAGGAAAGGGATGGTTATTGTACATAAATCCGACACCCCACCGAAAGGTACAGTTCAACATCGCTCTTCATAAACTAGACCTAACCTCTTTGGAGCTACCCTTCGGTTCGAAGGACAGGTGCTTATTCTATAGTGAGCCCCAGCATAGCTAGCGCTTCTGTGAAGATAACAATTATTTGCAGCCATAACACTACCATGCAGCCAAACTATCAAGTGCGCGCCATCGTGTTTCGTTGTAATGGTGTCAACTGACCCTATCATTTCAGGCCATGCTTCACTGTGGGGTGAGCTGAGTAGCCTCGGAACGAATCTCAGACAATTGACCAAAGTCTCGCAGGCTGTACGACAGACTGTCCGGATTATCTCTATGGATCACCCACAGGGAGTGCTACGCACGGGGGATCGAGCGACAGTACAATTTGAATTCATCTCGCACCCGGAGTTTATCAAGGTGGGGATGAAGCTACTGTTTAGAGAAGGAAAGACAAAGGTTGGTCGACGACTTAAAACTAGGACGTGCATTGAAGCTGTTATAGGGCCTTGGAGTCATTACTGGGCTGTTGTAATGTAGCTATAATCCATACACGCCTGGTGGATGTCTTGGAGTTGACTGTGTCAATAGACGACGTCATTAGTATGTACATGTAGTACTTGAATAAGGTTGGAATGTTATTTATGTAAGTATATAATTCTGATGTCTGCAACAGCATATCAACCAGTCCCGTCCGACGACTCAAACGCACCGCCCGCAGTTGCCCAACAGACCGCTCGTTTATCCCGTGGCAAATATCTTCTTGTTTTTCTTCTCTGTATCGCAACCTTCACTGGGTATAAAGCTTATCAACATTATTTCGTTCATCCAACGTTACCGGATAACCAAGTCATTGATCAACCGGTGACCTCGCTCGATCCATCGCTCTCGCTGAGTGCACCAGTTGCGATACCGACAACACCATCGTCCACGGAAATGCATGGAAAATACAGCGTTGGCTAGTAAGCGTCCAGACCTTGTTGGCACTCTCGCTTGTGCTCACCCACACGACCAGTTTTGTTAACTGGTAAGTTTCTTCAGTCGTCTGATACTTTGCATTCAACAACAACCTCCCTCGCAGGGGTATATATGCGCGCAAATTTCCCCCATCTCTCATCCCTGTGCACGACTTGACGTGCGTTTCGATGTTGTTTGTGCTCTGACAGCATTCTCATATGTCCCTAGACATATTCTTTACGCTTTCGCAAATGTGAGAGCAGACACCGGCGAGGTGTTCTTGTCCGATCTTTGGGCGGACAAAGATATCCACCACCCCGGCGATTCCTGGAATGAAGCCGGACACAACCTCTATGGAAACTTCAAAGCCATCTATAAATTGAAGCAACAGAATAGACATCTCAAGGTTCTCCTTTCTATCGGAGGGTGGACTTACTCTCCCTCTTTCCACCCCGTCATCATCAATCCACAAACGCGTCACAATTTTGTACAGTCTGCGGTCAGACTTTTGGAGGACTACGGTTTAGACGGCCTCGATGTCGACTACGAGTACCCCTCTAATCATGAACAAGCAGCCGGTTATCGCGAGCTTTTGAAAGAGCTCCGGTTTGCCCTAGATCAACATGCCTATAACAAGCAGATCCAGCACAAGTTCTTGTTGACTGTAAGTATAGACTCGGGAAAGGAATGCCTCTGACTGACGGTCTCTAGATCGCTGCACCATGTGGACCCGACAACTATAGGAAATTGGATATTCGTGGGATGGATCCTTATCTCGACTTTTGGAACTTGATGGCATACGACTTTTGTAAGTCATCGCGCGACCTTGTGAATAAATATTGACACTTCCATCAGCCGGATCCTGGGACACGGTGGCTAACCATCAAGCCAATATGTATGGACCCCCGATTAACGCCTCGGATGCTGTCCAATGGTACATTTCCAACGGAGTTCCGAGATCGAAGGTAGTTTTGGGGATTCCACTCTATGGTAGGAGCTTTGCAAATACCGCCGGTCCCGGAACCCCCTTCTCCGGTCTTGGCCCTGGAAGTTGGGAACAAGGAGTATATGACTATCGCGTTCTTCCCCTTCCAGGGTCCTACGCTTTCCAGGATGACCAGAGGATTGCAAGCTGGTCGTATGACTATCAGAAGAGGGAGATGATCAGCTTTGACAACGAGCACATCGGGGCGATGAAGGGTCGATGGATCCGTGAGCAGGGCTTAGGTGGTAGCATGTTCTGGGAGCTCAGCGGTGATAAGGGGAGCTACAGGGAGGGTATGGAAGGTGGACCGGGTAAGGATCCGATCCCTGGACAGAGCTTGGTACGGATCGTCAAGGACACGATGGGGCCACTCGATCATAGCCCGAATTGGTTGAGGTATGAACGCAGCCAGTTTGATAACCTGCGAAATGGCACAATCTAGTGCCCAACGCTCGGGGATTAGAGACAGGACACTTTGAAATCATGTAGCATATGAGCTTAGCACTCGGTCAAGGACGAGCATTCAGATTTGTACTATACTAGGATTACGCAATTTGTCGGTTTTGAAGTTTGCTCGCGAGCCAGAGTGCGACAGTCTAGACAAAATTTAGCCAGGTTTTAGGCCAGCACTGCCCACTGCCAGAATCCATCTTCGAGACGATACCACACCCACGCCTCCATTGACAGCTTTGACAACCTCTAGACTATCGTTTCACCTATAGACCAGAAGCAAGCATACTGTTACCCTAATCTACGATATCCGTCTGGACTCTTCAATGTCGCCTGCTTCCACAAATGAGTCAACCGATGCAGACATCGCATCAATCATTGAGGCGCTCCGTTCTGCGCCAACGGGACCAGGTATGTACATTCGGAGGATGAGTGAAATAAGAGCAGCTTAGTTTGCACAGATGCTAAAGCGGCAGCCGATAAACTTGGACTCGCCATCTCAAGGGCTGGAGTAGAGACGCTCATGTGCGTCACTGTCCTGATTGCCCAGCTCCCTGGTTAGCTGAAGTCCACTTGTTCCCACTAGCGATCAAAATGTTATTTCCACTTTGCACACCTTTGCACTCAATAAGAAATCAGGCTACGAACGCGAGTCTGCAGCGATTGGATTCCAGTCACTATTCACTGTCCTTGGAGCATCCTGCGCACCGTTCTTTCTCCCTAGTCTTCCCATCTTGTTTGACCTCTATTCCGATAAGGGAGACGTAGTGCGAGTTGCTGCTACCACCGCGACCAAGGCCATATTGCAACTTTTCCCCCCAGAGGCGACGAGGATCGTATTTAGAAGTCTGGAGGATGTCCTGGAGAAAGGAAAATGGCAAACAAAAGTGGGCGCGCTAGACGCGCTGAAAAGCTTTGTAGCAACCGCTAAAGAATCCGTGGCTGATGAGTTGGGGCATATACTCCCCAAAGTCGAACTTGCCATGCACGACACCAAGAAAGAGGTACCCGCCAGAGTAGCGCTCTGTGGGGTCAGAACGGTCTGACGATGTGTCTTTTAGGTTGCAAGTTCGGCTGTCAAGTGCGCTACATCACTCTGCAACACTCTTGCGAACCCGGATCTGGCCCCTCATGTTCCCGCGTTGGTCAAATGCATGTCTAATCCCGATACTGTCCCCGCATGTATCAAGGCACTGTCGTCGACGACCTTTGTTGCCGAGGTGACTGCGCCTGCCCTTGCAGTCCTCGTTCCGTTGCTTACGCGAGCGCTCAACGACCGGAGCATGGAGGTTCAGCGGCGCACGGTGGTAGTCATTGACAACCTCGTAAAGCTCGTAAGAAACCCGGAAGTTGCTGCACGATACCTAAGTCCTCTGGTAGACAGCGTGAAAAAAATTGCGGAGAGCGCTGCATTCCCTGAGGTCAGCAATCGTGTTTGAAAAATGATACCTTCTTATTAGCTCTCTAGGTCCGCGCCTTTGCAGAGACTGCTTTGAACACGCTGTTGAAGTCAGGAGCATCGTCCAGTGGCACTGCCCCTTCACGAGATTTAGATGCTGAGATAAACGAGATATTCAAGATTCTACTCACTTTATTGGATGAGAGTCTTGTCGTGCGGACCGCGGCGGAGCCCAATCAACCTTTGGCGGCGAGGCATTCCTTGTTGACGTCGTCTCTTCAATTCCAGTCATCCATTATAGCGGATCTAGTCTATCAGAAGCAATTTCTTGGGAAGTCCCAATGGAATAGATGTGTTGGGCTGTACATGAAGCCATGGCTAGGGGAAGAGGAAGCAACAAAATTTGCAGAAAGGGTTCGCTCACATTTGCACGCCGTCGAACAGGTAGGTTTACTATCGTTTTCTCTCCTTCGCTGGTGACAGACCATCCTTCCAGGCAAAACATGGGGCGGTGAAGAGTGGGTCCGAGGAAGAAGGCGAGTTGTTGTGCGATACACTCTTTTCCCTTGCATACGGTGCACTCTTGCTTCTATCGCACACTACCCTCCGTCTTTTCCGTGGGCGAAGATATGGTATTCTAGGTGCGAACGGATCAGGGAAGTCGACGCTGATGCGACAACTGCGTGATGGGAAGGTGGAGAATTTTCCACCACTGGATCAAGTACGTTGTGTTATGGTAGAGCATTCGCTCCAAGGCGAAGATACCTCCCTGTCTGTTCTGGATTTTGTAGCTTCGGGTAGGTTGTTCGCCGCAAATGCATCATTGAAAAGTATTGACTCAGTCCAACCAGACAAATCGCTCAAGGATGTGCCAAGGTCGAAGATCAGGGGTCAGCTTCTTGAGGTTGGCTTCGATGATGCTCGACAGGCCGACATCGTCGGCGGACTTTCCGGGGGTTGGAAAATGAAACTAGAGCTGGCGCGCGCGATGCTGTACAATGCAGACTTGCTTCTACTTGACGAGGTGCGTAACGATTTTTTAATTAATAATTTACTCTAGGGTTGATGGCTAACATTGCAAATAGCCCACTAACCATGTACGTCGTCTTGTGTTATCTCGGACATTTTCCCCGTTTAACTGTTCCTCGATCTATAGCTCGATCGCGCTTCTGTGCTGTGGCTAGAGCAATGGCTTGTTTCTCAAAGGAATGTGACATGTCTCATTGTCAGTCACGATTCAGGGTGATTGTCGATTGTCATGTGCTGCTGAAGGGGATTTGATGGGTGCTGCTAGATTCCTGGATAACGTCACGACGGACATAATCCACTACGAATCCAAGAAGGTGCTTTACTCCGCTGTGATTCACCGTCGGCGAGCTAACTTGGCACATCTCAGCTCGTGTACTATCCCGGAAATCTCTCGGCATTTGTGGAAAAACACCCCGAAGCTAGGTCATACTACACTCTTGAGGCCACCTCCGTTAAATTCGCATTCCCTCCCCCTGGTTCCTTGATGGGAGTAAGAAGCAACACACGTGCCATTCTCAAGATGTCCAACTGTACGTTTACTTACCCTGGGCGGTCAACGCCGAGTCTGTATAACGTCAGTTGTGCGTTATCGCTCTCAAGGCAAGCTTTCATTTCCGCCACTGTTGCTCTATCCGCCACGAACACCTTCTTTTCCACTTTCAGCCGAGTGGGTATTATCGGGCCAAATGGTGCTGGCAAGTCAACTTTAATCAAGTTATTGACTGTACGTGAATGTGCACGCGCAAACAATATCGCCTTGTGAACGATCTCGTGTCTGTTCAGGGAGAGACAGTCCCTCAACAAGGCACGGCCTACAAGCATCCAGCACTGCGGGTAGGTTACGTATCGCAGCATGCAACCCATCACATTGGTCAGTTCTGAGTTCAAGTTCCTTCCTTTGGTCAACGAATTAATTACGACACACCGGTAGAACGTCATCTCGAGAAAACGCCCATCGGTTACATACAATGGCGTTTCCAGGACGGCCACGATCGTAGGTAGCAACCTGACCTGATCGGTTGAAATACTGACGATATATGACTTTTGCCACGTCATCAGGAGAAATCTTGGAGAAAGTAACCCGTGTGTTAACGGATGACGAGAAGGCGCTCTTTGAACAAGAGTGGGTTGGGAAAGACGGGTCTAAGCGCAAACTAGAGGTTTGATCAAGCAATATGAAAGTGAGGCGTGGTCAGCTGATTAGGCCACTTAGCTCATTTTGGGACGTCAAAAGCTCAAAAAGTCGTTTCAGTACGAGATCAAGTGGCGCGGATTAGATCACAAATGGAACACTTGGGTCCCGCGAGAAGTGCTTTTCGCCAAAGGGTATGAGAAGGTGGTACAACAATTCGATGATCTAGAATCTTCCAGAGAAGGCGCTGGTGCGAAAGAAACGCGCGCAGACCTAGTCCGGAAACATTTAGAAGATATTGGGCTAGATGGAGATATCGCTCAATACAATGAGATATCAGGGCTTTCTGGAGGTAAGACACGCCACAATACGCAATTCGGCTGACTGTTCGGGTCAAAGGTCAAAAGATCAAACTGGTAATTGCAGCTTGTTTGTGGAACAATCCTCAGGTGTGTAGGTCCAGACATTAGTACAGAGACGTTTCTGAGGGGTGCCAAGGTTTGCGTGCTCGACGAGCCCAGTAACTTTTTGGATCGTGAGGCGTTGGGTGGGCTTGCGGTTGCAATCAAGAATTGGACTGGCGGAGTTGTACGTTTTTCGTTTGTTTGCAGACTCCGATCTGATGTGGTACGCGCAGGTGATCATCTCCCACAACCATGAGTTTGTGATGTCCCTGTGTGCGTAATATGTTGGCGTGCGGTCTTTTCCACATCTTTGTTCATTTGACCAACTCAGGCTCTGAAATCTGGGAGATCGAAGCCGGGCGCATGACACATAAAGGGAAAACCGCCGTGATTGAAGACATGCTGGGTGATACGAAAACACCGAGGGGAAGTGGAGGCAATACACCTGTTCGTTCGCGAGTAACTAGTCCGGTTGTGTCGAACGCTGCAACCCCTGTGGTAAGTGGCGCAGAAGAAGGAGCTGGTGCGGCCAACACGGGAGTTGGTAAGAAGAAGAAGAAATTGACTCGCAACCAAGTGAAGGCGCAGGAGGAGAGAAGGAGGCTGAGGAAGCTGGCGTGGCTTAACTATGGGGGACCCAAGCCGGAAGATACCGATAGCGATGATCCCTGAGAGATAGAATTGCAGTGGTGACTGGGGGTCTACTTGTCGTTCGCAATTACCCAGGGCGACGATCCAAGATTGCCTTTTCGAGTAGGGAACACCAAAAAATTTGCTTCCGCTGTATCTACGGGCGGGACCAGTGACTGAAGGGCGGTGGACCTGTTGGCCGGTCAGGGTGCGACCAAAGAATGCGAACGTTGACCACCTTCTCGAGACTGCGGTTCTAGCGCACCTGGGAGGTTTGTGATGTGACACTGGGCCGCTCAGTCTCCCTTGGATCCGTGATCAGCGGACGGTCTCGCTATAGCAAATCTTCTCCAGCGTGTGATCGCCACAAATTCATTTCCAGCCGCCACGCAAGGACGATCGTACGTTTATTCTCCTCTACTGACACGCTCGAAATGACCTCAACAGCCCCGATCAATCGAAAAAAAATAAATCCTTGCAGAAAGCCGAGTTGTTCGCTATTTTTACCCGCTTTTTTTCTTCTCCCACTTTACTTAAATGAGCGCGAACGCGAACGGATGGGGTTAACCCAACCCAGATCCAGTAGGTACAAGAGAACAGAGCGGGCACTCCCACAGTAGCCATGTCAACCGGACGAGTTGAGTTTGCTAGCCTCATCGACCGAAGAGTCGGATGAGGTGTTCAATCGCCACACAAACTCCCGCGAAGACGATGGAGAGGAGGGCGCAGCCCATCAATCAATCGCGCAATCGCCATCGTCGCCATCGACCGCCCGTGGCTATTCTTGTCTCGCGCGTGCACTTTTTTCTCTACCGACACGAACAAGAACGCGAAGGGGTTGGCTTGAAACTCATCGGGTATCTTATCGATTCCCGGCGTATCACACGTGCTGTGCAAGGTGCGTCTTGAGATTTGGGTTCGCCGATGGGCTGCTTATTTCCATAAATGGACATGTAAGACGAACCTCACCTCTTCGTCGTGCTGGATGGCTTCTAGTGCCCCATCTTATCTCACAAACCGCGGAGCTCCGGTGCATGTTTTCCTGATGGAACGTACGTACCCACTCTATCCAGAACAAAGAAGAAAAAAAAAGGAGATAACGAGACACCAACAGTACATAAGCGATACGGTCATATCGAAAGCAGTATTCAGTACAAAAAAAGGAAAACAAACGGGATTGCGTCGATGATGCGTTAATGTATGTATGGAATATGTACAATATTAAGGGCACGTGTAAGTTAGAGACATGATAATGAATGATCGTTGTCCTGACGAATATTGAGATGCAAAGATTCCAAAGAGTGACATGAATTGTATACGAGAATCTAGTAAGAGATGAAATCAAGATGTCAAATGATCGAGATCAGTATCGACCCGATGATGGCCACTTGCGAGAATCATCATCGCGGCGAGTCTGCCCAGATGCCCGAGTGTCAGGGCCGACGACGGGACGGGACTCGGAGCGTTGAACGAAGCTATGCGCAGGAAGTGTGGCCGGGCTCAGACTGCCTCCGTACGAAGTGTGTGTAACGTCACCCGGCTGAGACGACATTGAAAAAGAGCCGCTCGTCGCAGTGCTGGCTGCCTGGCGGCTGGTCTGCCGCATGGACTGCCTCTTGTTTTGAAACCTGTTTCGTGTGTCAGCTCTGTCAGAGCGAGGTCACGGGATAGCGTACCATATCTGAACGCTGCGAGCGGACATGTCGAGTTTGCGTGCCAGCTCGGCGCGCTCCTCGGTAGAAGGGAAGGCGGTGCGAGCATAGGTCTCGTTCAAGACCTTGAGCTGGGCGGCATCAGCCCTCTTGCGCTTCTTTTTGATGACGGGTTCTTCGGCGACCAGCACCGAAGCAGGCTCTTGAGTGAGCACGCTGTTTGTCACTTGACCTCTAGCATAGGGAGAAGGACCGTGTGCCTCGACGTGGGCGGGAACACCGCGCTCGGATGGATATACACCGCTGATGGGCAATTGATGGGGGTGATGGATGGAGGGGTGCTGTGTAGGATGATTGCGTGGATCGGGCACAGGAGGATACGAGTAAGAGGTGTGAGGTTGGAACTGGGCGTATTCGGGAGGATAGGTTGCGGTAGGGGAGCGAATATCGGTATAGTTGGAGAGGTGGGGGCCGACCGAACCATAACCAGTTCCCTGCCAGCGGTCATCTCTGACTTGAGTAGCGGAGGGGACGCTGAGAGGAGGAAGTTTGCGAGAAGCTTGGGGATCTGGGGGGATGTTGGTCGTGGAGGCGCGGGATGGGTATGCGTTGTATTGCTGCTGCTGCTGGTGGTATCTTGAGTCATAGTGCTCATAATAGGTGGAAGAATGCTGTGGAGGAGCGGTTGCTAGCTGAAATTGAGCGCAGGGAAGGAGGAAAAGACAAGGACGGGGGACGGACGGGTAGCAGAAGGAGGCCACTGGTTATAGGTGGACTGGATGTGTTCTGGTTTTGGAGGAGATGAACGAGGCTGTTGGTAAGAATGAGAATAGTCTGCGGGCCCTATAGGCCAAGTTGAGCATAATTTTTGGACACTATGTAAAAAAACAGACCTGGAGAACGTGAGGTTGGAAAGGCTGAAGAAAGAGGAGGGAGCACAGTTCGCCCACCCTGTCCCGTCTGAAAGAAACCACTGCCTTGCGAATCCGCTCCGGGGGGGCTTCTACGCGTTTTGGAGGGAGGAGCGTACATACGATCGTCCCTCGGGCTGGTCATAGTAAGTTATAGAGATAGCAAAAGGGGAAGGAGAGAATATTATGGTTCAATGAAAGAAGAAAATTTGGGTTTATAAGAATGAAGAGAGACACGGGGGGTGAGGAGGGACAGGTAATGAACGGGTGAGGCAAAGGCGGTGAGAGTCGGAGAAGTAATCAGGGGCGTTGGATGAACGAGGAGAACATGAAGACCGGGCACGAGGTGGGTGGACAGCAGCAGGGCAAGGGCGAGGACGCGTTCCAATAAATGGCTCGCCCATTCCAAGATCACACTTGCCAGATCTAATGATGCAATAATTATATCTTCGCGGGCTTATTTATTTATTTATTTATTTTATTCTTATCTCCCCCTCCCCCTACCCCCCCCGACTCATCATCAGCGATGCCCGACAACAACCCGGATTTAAAGATCATACACAGCGGTTTCTACGATCTCCTTGCGCTCGCTCCATCACGTCTCTTTCAGTGGCCAAAGAGACGGATATCAAAGGACATCGTATCAAACCCGACCGGCTTCGTGTAACGTCCTCGCCCCGATCCCCCCCGCTTTGCTTAACACACTCCCCCAGGCACCTCGTACATGCTTCTGATGCAGACCAGGCAGAGGCCCTTCTAACCCGATGGGGCCCAGACGGTCTGGGAAAGCTCGGAGGTTTGCTTCCCTCTCTCCTCCCCCCTTCGTCCCTTCTTCACCCCTCCAACTCCAGATCCGCGGTGGGCCACGCCAATCAAAGCCCGTGTGAGACACACCAACAGGGCAAAAGCCATCAACGACGTTGTCAACGCTTTAAAGCCCTCGGCGTCCAGCGCCCCTGATGTCCAATCACCGCCGTTGCGGGTCGTAAACCGGCTCAGCTCCCCCACTTCGTCGACCTTGACTACAGCCGCACAGGAAAACATTCCCCTCCTCGACGGCATCCCAGCGCCCCCTGGTAACTCCACATTCCACTGGTCCGGTGGCCTCATCCCTCATCCAGAGGTGGGCGAACACGAGGACGGCCTCCCACCAGATTCCACAAATCTCCTGCCTTCTTTAGCTCACTCCCAGAGAAAGCCGATCACCCCATCCCTCGCTACCCTCGAAAAGGCTGTGTCCGCCCGGATCTACTTTGAGAATCTATATTTTCCTCTTCTTCGGCAGCCCCCGTCTCGAGAACAGAGAAGGGTCGCCATGGAGAGAGACATGATCGCCACGAACCTCTCCGAGGAACAGAAAGAACAATTGCGCGCCCGTTGGCGGCAAAACGAAACAGATTATCTGCGTGACCGTCGCAGGAAAGTTGACGTGACTGCCTTCATCAAACTAAAGACTATCGGCCATGGTTCGTCCTATCGATGAATTTCATATCAATCCAAAATTTCCATTCATCTTAACCCCACAGGTGCTTTTGGCGTCGTCTCTCTCGTTAAAGAACGAGATACGGGTCAGCTGTTTGCGATGAAGCAGGTATTTTTATCTATTTTCATTTCATATCTGCCAAATCCATTTATCCACCGTTTCATTTCACAATTTGTCATTAGTTACGCAAAACGGACATGTTACGGAAAGGCCAGGAAGGCCACGTCCGTGCTGAACGCGACGTCCTCAAATCCGCTTCATTGGTTTCCTCTCCAGGCGCAGCGGAGTGGATCGTCAGGTTATACTACAGCTTCCAGGACCGTGACAACCTGTATCTGGTCAGTAGCTCTATCACCACTGCACTGTGTACACTGCCCATTCTGGAACAATTCTCTGATTCATTTCGATTCATTAAAATAAATATAGGTACTCGACTACATGGGTGGTGGAGATCTCCTCAATCTTCTGATAGAAAGGGACGTTTTCGAGGAAGATTTTACCCGATTTTATGTTACCGAGGTTCGTCTCTCTCCATTTCGCTTGCCGTTCCCAGTGGAGCGCGTTATTCCCAGATGGTCCTCGCCATCGAGTCATGTCACAAACTTGGCTTTATTCATCGTGATATCAAACCTGATGTAAGTCCTTTCAATTCTTGAAAATTAAGGTCCGTTCTTTGATAAACGGATATCTTGGTCATTCTGATAGAACTTTTTGTTTGATCCGGAGGGACACATACGCCTCTCTGATTTTGGGCTCGCGTCAGTACCTCCCAAGCTAAACGGGGACCTGGGTCCCCATCTCTGGGTCCAGCGCTAACCTACCAACGTTTACAGCACCGATCTTCACTGGGCACATGATACGTCATGTAACCCACACTTCATATTCTCATGATAAGCCTGCAACTGACTCCTCTGGTTCAGATTACGAACAGCAACGACGGCAGCTATTGCGCAAACACGGAATTGACCTTGACGATGGAAACGGCCTCATGGACGGAACTAGGACAAGGCGTATGGACAGGAAAGATGTCGAACTGCTCTTGGGAGATGGTGATGGCCAGGCTGGTATCTTCACCTGGCGCGAAAAGAATCGTAAGAAGGTACAATGATTCCCATAATCTCTTCCATTTCCGCGCTATCATGAACCCTCACACTCGCGTCACGCTACAGCTAGCGTATTCCGTGTAGGCTCCTTCTCCTCTCGTCAAAGCTTGAACGCGTATATTGACGCTTCCATTCTGACCCCAAGATGCGGTACCAACTCGTATAGTAAGATATTCTGCCTTTATCCTTTTAATGACTCCTCCATTTTTTTATCGTCAGTGTCTCCCGAAGTTATCAGAGGTAACGGCTACTCTTTTTCATGTGACTGGTGGAGTTTGGGCGTAATCATGTTTGAGTGCCTGTACGGGTAAGGAATCGGTGGTTTGCGGTTCCGTTCACGTCGCTCATGGTATGCTGGTGCATAGACACCCCCCGTTCATCAGCAACTCCGTAGGTGTCGCCTGTGCTTGGCTTCGATAAGCACAGGATTAGAAACAGGCTGACCGACAATATCTCTGCCAGCGGCATGTGACTCGCCAAAAAATTCTCAACTGGAGGCAGTCGCTCAAGTTCCCATCCCGGCCTCATGTTTCGCATGAGGGTGTCAACTTGATGAAAGCACTACTCTGCGAGCCAGAAGATCGTCTTGGTAGCCAGGCGTCCGCATCGGTTTTTCGCCCAGATTCCCTCGCAATTCAGGCGCGCCGCAGCGGCTTCATTATACCAGCTTCTCGAACAAGTGATGGGGCAGAAATGATCAAGGCGTGTCTTCTCCACGCCGCTCCGACCACGTACTGATGGTATTGACGATAACAGGCCCACCCGTGGTTCAGAGGCATTAACTGGGACGACATTCACAGATATCCCGCACCGTATCGCCCCGAATTGACAAATCCTGCGGACACAAGACATTTTGACTCTGACATCCCCCCGGAGGCATGCATTCATTCATTTCTACGACCTGTGCACGCTCATCAAACACGTTGCTACCTAGCCTCTGGCTCCTGCCAATGGTGTGCCCGTAAATGTCACCAAGGATCCTCTCTTGCGAGATGAGGTACATGGAGAAGAAATTCTCAACGTCCGCAAAGCCCTTGCATTTGCGGGCTTTACGCACAGGAGCCCCCGTGCGATCAACTATACCCGGGCTGACCGAGCCTTTGATGAATCTACAGATGGAAGCAGCGGGGAAAAGCGCGAAAGAGGCCGCTTGCGCTTTCGTAGCGTCCATGATACAGGCAAAGGCCGTGCCATTTCGTTGTAGCCTGCGGACGGCGTGTGCTACGGACCCCAATTTAACTGGGGGGTGACGGGATGGCATTTGATGACGCCGTTTGCAGTAGGTGGCGTACGGAGAGGAGCGGCCTCGCTGCAGTGATGAGGGTATGACAACATAATGATTTGCGGAATTTGTGACACAGTCTTGCGTAGCAGGTTATCTTCTCTTTGTCCTTTCTTTAATGTACTCTCTGACCTGTCGTAGTATCACCATGCGGAATTCTGGACTTTGGCGTGCTCGAGCTATTAAATCACATATGTTCTTCGCCTTGCGTTTCTGCCATCATCGAGGTGGAGACGAAGCCCTCGTCTGCACGGCGCATGCTCATCGCCACTGCGTGGTTGAGGCATGATCTCGGGATACCGTAAATTTACGTGACTCGCACTCTTTCTTATAGCCACTTGCCGCATCTCAAAGTCGACTGCCTCGCGGCTTTCAACCCACCAATGAAGATTCTGTGTTAGACGCCGCATCGGAGGCTATTTTTCGACTTGGCCGTTCAACGTTCAGACCGTGACCAGCCTGAGACACGGGGTGGATGGAGGGGGGATAGCGCGCGCAGTCGTAGCAAAAGGCCGAAGGGCCTGAGGCACCACCGTAGCCCAACATGGTTAGGCTGCCTTTGGATCTGCCCTTCTAGTGTAGGAAACCGACGTTGCGACCAACGGTGTCATGTTATGAGCGGGCTGGGCATCAAGCAATATATGAACTTACTCCTCTATTTGAAAGCAGTAGTAAAGAAATATTTCCATAACGTTAGTTATCCGTAAGTATGATAAATAAAATAATACTAAGGTCGATGCAATATGAAGCTGGATGCGAATAGCGGATGCAAGGGATGTGACTACACGGTCAATAAATAGCATCGAAGGCGAACAAATGCCGAGTAATGGATACGCCCTCGGTAAAAGAGGGGACGAGAGAGAGAAAAGATGCGTGACTATGAAAAGCAGATGATGTGGGCTACAATTGGACAATGATCTATCTTCCCGTGGGAGATGCGTTGGATGAATGGACATTGAGTTGGGAGAATGCGGAATGGATCTCCCCGTGGGAGGTGCACTGAGTCGGGAGAATGCGGAATGGACCGTGACACCGTTTGCAAGGCAGTCGGAGCGTCCTGCGTTCACTGTCTGTCGCTGTGTTCGTCACTCGAGCCTTCTTGATGGCGACTGAGAGCCTCGGCGTGTACCCGTGCGTGTCGGCGCATGTTGCTGAGCACACTAAAGCTGCGCCCGCAGCCCTCGAAAGTGCAGACAAAGGCTGAAAACATCGACATTGAGAAGTCAGACATTGGGAAATTGGAATGGCGGTGGGAACACTCACGTTTCTCTCCTGTATGGCTATTCAAGTGAATCTGGAAGACAATTTCAGGATCCAGAAAACTCATAGGGACGATTACGTACCTTGAGACTGCTGGGACGAGTGAATCCCTTGCCGCAATAATCACACTCATACTTCAAAGAAGAAGGCGAGGGCAGGGAAGGCTGGCGAGCCTCCGATACAACCGATGTAGTCACGTATTCTCTATGCTGATCTCTGATGCAGCCTTCGGTAGACCCTGAAACCCGTGACGAGATTCCCGTGGAGGTATAATAGTAGGACTCTGTGGCCAAATTTAAATACGGACGAGACCCTGGTGAGGTACATTGATCGTGGGGCGCGGTAAGTTGATCCGCCTGGGAAGTAGAACGAGCGTGGCTCCGAGGATGTGGTTGTGAATAATATTGAGTCATAGGTGATGATAAATTATCGAGAGGGGAGGGACGAGATGCACTGCGTCCATCATAGCGTTGCTGTGTAGGAGGTGAATAATAGGTTGCCGAAGATGTAGAACGCTGTAAATAAGTCGTTAGTCGTTGGTATGGAACAAGTGGATGGGTGGACCTGAACGCCGGGCCCATCCAGCTGACAGTCAGGACGACGTTCAGCTCGAGAAAACGATCGGTCATAGCCCTGGGGGCCGGGGACGATCCACGGGGGAGTTAAATTCGTTGGTGGTCTGGGTGAACGAGACAATTCATCTACGCGGAGAATGTCGGATCAACAACGCCCTGGAAAGCAAAGAAAGCTTACCTCGAAACAAATCTCGAACGGAAGGGAGGGTTGGCCGTACGTCTTCTCGATACATTACACGGTCAGGCATAAGAACTTTAGTAGAAATATTGGAGGAGGGCAAAATGTTGCGAGCAGGTTCGTGGCTTATATATGGGACATGGTCATTCCATGCTGATCTTTGATGGTCAGAGTCGTTAAGAGTAAGTTATGAAAAGAATGCCCAGCCTACCGCGCTGCGGAAAAGTGGAATTGGGAGATTCGTGGACCCCGTTACCAAGATGTATCCATGCTAATAGCAACCGTCCTTGATCGTCGCAGAGATTTGTTTGCTGTGTACGAGCCGACGCTGATCCTTGACTTCACGATGGTCGAGAATGTCGCAAGAGAGTAGACCTATCATACATTAACAGGGGAAGTTGTCCGTGGAATGTTTCATACCGAACTGTGTGAGGTTACAGGCCGCGCCAATGGAGCAAGGATACGCCGCCTCGGAATAACATTAGCTGAGACGTACACCCGGATTGGCTGTAACGGATCAACCGGAGTCAATAGTTGGCATCAAGACTGCATTCAAGTCTTCAAACAACTCTGCAGGCTGTCAGGCAGGATACATTTCTCATGGCTGTGGATCGGCATTGCCAATATTCCCGGCAGCTCAAGTACTCGAGAATCGCATTGTAATTCGGGGTAAGGGTAACGGCCGCAAGGACAATTTTGTGGTCGGACGGTGTATTAATTAAACGGACTTTTCTCATGATTGACGAGAGCAGCCAAGAGATCACACATGTCACAAACATCACTCGACCTGTCCAGCAACCAGCCGGTGTGCCTCCTCTGGGGTCGTTGTTTTCAGAGAGAGGGCATGAAGACCTTGGTCAAGTTCGTCTGACAAGGCCGAGTAGATCATTCGGTGCCGCTGCAGAGTGGTCTGAGAGTACGGGTAAATTGACGTGTTGGAGTATTGGAAATGAAAAAGGCCTGAATACCTTTCCTTTGAATGCTTCTGAGATGATCTGCACCGCGAAATCTATATGGTGGTAACACGTGAGGGTGGAGTTATTTGCCGACATCTAGAAATGAGAGACTGACGTGTTTCACCACTACCCCCACCTTGAGCCCTCATGGCGGCATGGTGGCGGTGGAGGTGGGATTCGTTTGTAATGGTGAGTCGTGAAGGTCGAAGGAGAGTAGTTAGCTAACAAATGGCTTGGAGGCCGTTCTTGGTGCGCTGATCGGGATATACACCTCACCTTGTTGTGTATAGCCGCCTCAACTGGCCCACGAGATCCAGATTCAGTTGTGGCCGTGGCCATGGTCCGGTGAATTTGTCCCAGCAAGTGGCGAACTAGACCTGATTGGTGAGGGCGAAACATTCGACTGCCGAGAAACGCACTGAACAGAATAAAATTAATACGAACTGTGCATCAATACGCAGTATCGGAGGTGGGTAGTAACAAGGAACCAAGCATACGATACTAACCAGGTTGGCAAGACTGCGTACTTGACGCTGATGCTGGCAGTTCCGAACGAGTTTCTTGGTTTCAGGTTGTTCCGTGGGGCTTGAATTTGTCAGCACTCGGCCGAGTGGGTGCTCCGGTATGCGGCGATGCAATGAGGCGGTGGTACTAAAGGTGGTCTTGACACATAAAATCGACGATGATCGGTACAGCTTTGACCCCAAAATACCGCACGATCATGCACGGCGATTGATAGAGGTCCTTTCTGTTCGTGACGCCAAGTGCCATACGACGTTGTTCTCCACGGACATTTCTCAGGGACAATTAGTCTGGTGACCACCCATCGATAGAATGGCTCTGCGTATGAGCTATTCATTTTTTCCTCAATGCCGGCACTGGCTAGCACTGACTTTTGGGTAGAACCACTGCTTCTGATTCCTGATGGTCGGCTCGTCTCCACCTTACTCGTCACGTGCACCGCGTTCCGCAACAGCACGACGCGCCTCTCTCCTTCCATCCAGATGGCTGCCTCACGCGAAGAGCGGGAAATGACCATACACCAGCGTGGTCTTGTCGACACCTGTTTTGAGGAAGGCCTGTATGAATCTGGTATAGCAGTCCTAGACCAACTGCGCTCCTCGTCGTTCAAACCACCTGCGCAAGTCTTCCCAAATGCCATTCTTAGATCCCGATCTCATCGCATTCGAACAGTGATCATATCCGCCAACTCCTTTACATAGCTCTCTTCCCTCCACCACCAGATACCGGTGACCAAATAACCCAACTCGAACAGATTCCCCCTTCTCCTATCAAGGGGTCTCCCACCAAGCAAAAACCCACGATTTCCAAGGCATCTCTGTCTCCTTCCGTAAATCATTCTGTGCTTGCTCAACGTGTCCTGTTCTCCCTCCTTGCCACGAATTCTCCCAGGTCTTTATTTAGAGCCCTGCCGAGATATCCATTGGATGATCCCGCTGACAACGAGCTACCGCCCGGGTTGAGTGATAATAGCCACGACGAGGACTCGCTCATTTCCAAAGAGTCTCTATGTATCAAGGATTGCAAAAATTGTTGGGCCATACTCAAGGATGGATTCATACAGCGCAAAAAGTTGTTGCCACAGGATACGAGTAAGAAGCGTGGAAGAACTGCTTATAACGTTGAAGATGTTGCCTTCGACCAGGGCAAAGGCTCTGGCACGCACGCAGTCGTCGCTGAGCATGCATGGCCAGTCCTTCAGTGGCTGTTGTCCTTGTTCGAGAAGGACGAGTTCCTCAATTCCCACAAGTCTCCAGGTATGGTCCAACTCTTTGACAGAGTCAGAAATAACCGCTATCTCGTTCCAGAAAAGTTCTCGCTACTTCTCTTATCGCAGTTTCCTCCCCCAAGGGGAGGCACTGGTCCACGATGGGAGGCAGGTGCTCCGCTTGATATCGTCTTTCACGCCATTCGCCAAGATGATGGCGAACGCCGAGACATGGCTACTCGACTATTGACACTCGTGCGTTTTCGGATCATCTTAGATAACTTGAGTGCACAAATCGAGATTTCCGCAGCTCATTAACCTCACTCTCTCGGGATCTTTCGATGGTCCGATGTTTGCTGCAACACTGACGAGTCGCTTGCATACATCTTCCCCGCAAATCGCCCAGAACTTGATGGAGAGCCTGCCAAAGACAATCCCGATTCTCACTTTTAAAATCACTGTATGCCAGAGATTTCTTTCATCTTCTGCGTCTATCAATGGAGAGGCCAAACCCCGGCCTAGGCCTCTCCCCAGACGTGGAGCACGGCGTGACTCCGCAACCATGTCATCTGCCACAGACACTGACGTCGGACGGACAGCTCTATCACGGCCTGCGCTTGTGGCCTGTACAGAAGTTTTTCAACTGCTCTGCAGTGAACACAAGTCCCGGGTATCGGCTTCAGAACCACCGGTACATACCATGAAGTATGCCCTTCTGGTGTCCTATGCTCACCTCCAAGGTCTATTGCCTCCTGAGGAGAGAGATGGTGATTGGAAGGCCGCACTATCAAATGGCAGGCTGAAGCATGTTATTGATACTGCATTCCCTGGTGATAGCACGTACCACGAGGCTCTCATGATTATCACCAGTTTCTGGTCAGCAGCTTAAAAACGTCATATGCGACGCACCGACTTTGTTACAGTACGTTAATGGCATTTTCGATTAGTAGCTCGATGTACACTGTGGTCAATCTCTAATGTCAACACACGATGACCTTAGCTCAACCATCTGATTCGCTCTCGATCTGAACTTCTGCTTCTGCTTCCACATCCATGAGATCCCCGTCGTCGGCGCCTCCGGTGTGTTTTCCCCTGTTTTCTTGGTCGCGATACATTTGAGCGAGAAGCTGGGCCGTGGTAGCATTTTCTGGATTTTTATCTGCCCTAACACACATGAACCGAGGAAATCGCAGACTTAGACCCCTCGTGGAAGATACTTCACCCAGGGCAGCCAGGGAAACAGGGCTGAGCGTAATGCTTGATCATCATGATCCACCACCGTTAGCAATGAAAGATGCAAAGAGAAATGTTGTGGTCTGCTTACTCCGCGCCACGGATTTCCCAAACTTCACGGGGCTCAAAATAAACGTCAGGTTTGAAGCCTAGATTCGGGAACCGTTGGCAACTGCAAGTTCGACGTCTAGCAAATAATAGCACTCAACCACCATAATCGCAGTCCCCTAAAGGTTGGTGTGAGCAATTGTCGGAGCTTTTGGAGTACCGCAAGGTGAAATCCTGTTTTTAGTATAAGCATGATCGCTCATACACGAGCCGCTTTATCCGACAGGTATTGATCATACCTTGTAAAACGTGTCGGAAAATCCTGTGCCAGTCCATTACCCCCAAAAGCGCAAGCGATACTGTGATGAACCTTACCAGACATGCATTTGCAAACAGCAATCAGTCTTTCCTTTGTGGTGTCCCAGACAGCGAGCAGGACGGGGCTCCACCACCCTGCTTTGCGGCCATTTCCATGCCATGCTCCGACAGGGACCAAGTCAAGCGTATCCCCAAGTCCATCCACGTAATCTTTTTTAAGCTTCAGCCATGCGGAAGTCCGCTTATCTGTGGAGTTTCAGATAATCCAACGTTTGACCTCAAAGACGTGTCAAACAATTGACTCACCAGGCTCATACGTAGCGGGCAAGGGTCGGTTTCGAGTCTTTCCCCTCTGAGGCGTGGCAGTTTCCGGACTGTCAATGTTGTCCAAAAGCTGTCCACGAATAAGAGCGTGCCGACACGGTCATTCGTTTGAAAACCAACTTTGATCATGAGGCCCTCACAACGACTTTCCACGGCTTTATTCAAAAACTCCTCGATACATTCTCGCCCTTGTGCGCTCTCACAGTTGTTAACATGGTCGAAGTGAGCAGTGCCTGGTCCCCCTGTTGTCAGGGCCGGGAATCGACTCCTTAGTAAATTCCTTCTTTCCCGAAGCGATCGCTCCAATAGAATCTAGGCAAACAATGTCAGACGGCACGAAATATGATGAAACTTAACCCACCTGGCCATCAAGATACATCAAGTCAAAGCCAAACACACACACAGGTATTTTGATATCCCCAATCCGAACATCCTTTCTTGCTCTATTGGAAAGTTCTTGGAAAGACTTGAGGCCGCCGTTATCCGGATCTATGGCAACGATCTCCGAATCGATAATAAAAGACTTTAGGTTAACCGCCCTTGCAAACATACACCTGACCAATGAAACCACATCGGGGTACTGTGGCCGGAGCATGGGATCAGCCAATGTACATACACACAGTTACGGAAATCTCACTTTCTCAGTCATATTTTCTAGATGCCGGGAGAAAATGTGGACAGATGGATATTCATTGGCGACTTTTGAGGCATGAATCTGTGCACGCTGGCCATCATACTTGAACTCCGCTGTGAATGGCATATCATTCAACCGATCGTATATCTCGTCAAGTGATCGAGATGGAGTGCCCAGTGTGGGATGGAGAGGAATGCCTGACCCAAAGAATCACTCA
Organism: Hemileccinum rubropunctum; assembly: GCA_038089535.1. Classification (NCBI taxonomy): domain Eukaryota; kingdom Fungi; phylum Basidiomycota; class Agaricomycetes; order Boletales; family Boletaceae; genus Hemileccinum; species Hemileccinum rubropunctum. The sequence goes on along the minus strand of JBBPLC010000004.1, from coordinate 293,506 downwards.
AGGTTCGAGGCAGGAACGCCGGCGGTCTCACCAACAATGAGTGGGACCCGCACAGAGAGTCCGTCGAGACCACCAGCAATGGCCCCAGCAACGAGGTCATCATAGCTGGGATGTTGAACATACACCTGTTTGACGAGGGCTTCCGCATTTGCAAACTTTAGCAAAAGTTCGTTGTGTTGATGATCTGCATCTTTCTTTTGTTTTCCCGACAGTGGCAGTTGAATTGATGCAAGGATCTGCGGTGTCGCATGCAATGACGAATCGCAAGGGATGGGTATACTTGGGTTTCGGGGTGGAGACAATACCAAAGCTCTGGCAAACGCTGTCAATAAGGACGTTCGAACAGCACCGACGCGCAGGTTCTGTGACAGGGTGCGGACCAGGAATCTCGTCTCTTCTCCTTTCGCTGCGACAAGTAATTGCTCTACGATGGACTGTTTTTGCGTTGCTGCGCCTTGACATTTGATTTGGGCAATTTTCAACATTGATTGGTATACAGTTTCGATCAGTAAGGGAGGGTGGGCCACCAGTGTACGAACGTTGGATTTAGCCTCGAACGCCACATCTCCTGGGTCGCCTGATGAATTGTACAGCCTCCGAAGAGCTGCAGGTGTGAGACCGGATACATGTCGGATGGCCTTCGAGATGACAGATGCGCCAATGCCGAGTTCGAGTGGAGAGTAAGCGGGTGAGAGTGTATTTGACAAGAGATACAGTGCCGGCAACAGGGACGCAGGATGATATAATATGAGACACCGCAGGGTGTTGGTAAGTGCATTGAGAATGGCGATGCGGGAGTGGGTGTCAGCCAAGACAACCAGCGTATGAACGAGAAAAGAATATGGTGCTGGAGAATCAGCTGGCCAAGGACATTTTTGAATAGGATAGGTGAGTGGATCGACTGCAACTGGACTGTAGTCGAAATCTAGCGCCGTTTGACGGAAAGCAAGATCCAAATTAGTCTGACGCTTTGTTGGCGGAAATGCCGTCGTATTCGCGCAACGAATAGGGGTGGCTGCAGACTGATCGTGAGACGATGGGCATACTGACGAACTCTGAGGATGAAAGTCGTCTCCTAAATCTAGCTGGATAGGGTTTTCCTGTGTCCCATGTCCGTCCTGCCATAATTCATTGTTTATGGTCTCAACTTGGGAGGTAAATGATTCATCAGAAATGATACCCGAAGAAACATCCCTGCGAATCTGCCGTGATGGCGTTGTTGTCGCAATCTGGCTACCGTCAGCGGAACTGACGGCACGGAAATAAGTGTCCAGAACGGCCTGGTGGGAAGCAAGTTTGGACTTTTTCCTACTCGAGACTGACGGCGTGGATGGGGTACGTTTCGACATGAAGGCCAAGAGAGGGAGTAGAGCGGGAAGGGGGTGGCCGTCTTATCAGTCATACGTCATCTGCGTCGATCAACTAACGGACCTTTTTGGGATAGTACTCGGGATTGTGAATCAGCAGAGCGGACGAACAATAGAATAAAATAAAAAAGACAATTCGCGGCTGATCAATCGTAGTGCGCCACGACTGGACCTGGCCTGGGTGCCATGCTGTCCACAACCTTATGTCTACTTCCGGCGGCGTCGCTGGATGGACGGGACTTTCCAGGTCCTAGTAGGCATGCTTTATAGACACTGATCTGTCCTGTGCCTGCAAGATCCGCCTTGACGAGCCTAGGCGTGGCGCGTGCAACATTGCCATGTCCTGACTCCTGGCCGAGGTGAACCTAAGCGGGATGGCACGGTCCGAGTTTTTCTGGGAAAAAACTGATGGCAAGGTTCGATCATAACGGACTTGTCGGGGCTATGCTCATCACTGACCATAGTTAGTCGCACCACACATACGGATCAGCCTGGGGATGGTCCAGCTATCAAATATCACACATCGCAATTAGGAAAACCGGTCTCAGTTGTCTAACCGTACCAGAGGTCAGCAGTCCAAATGGCTTGACCAGCATCGCCACGATGCGGTCCGCTGAGAAGAAACCATACTTGGGACTGATCCCGGTTTGATGGTTGGGCCGACAACAAGTTGCTGGAGACCAGCACCGATGAGAAAGCCATGTCCTCACTCTATCTTACTTTGGTTAGACATACAATAATTATCCTGCTCAGGGTCATCTTATTCAACAACTGCTAAACGCCCAAGATCAGGTCCGCCGCATCAGGCACATTGGTAGTGACTGTCCGATCGGGAAACCTCAGACGAGATCTCGCCCAAGCAGTTACGACCAGTTATGTTTGCTTGTGCCGCACGCCCTGTCGCGGCGCCGGCAAATTGCCTGCTCAATGCACCATTTATATGAAGCCCCAGCGGCCCCGAAAATACATATGAACCCAAGGGCTCCAGCGCTTTCCGACAATCCTTTCCGGCCCTCCCACTTTCACCATGGCTGATCGACGCGGATACTCTTTCCCTACCAATGAGCTTGACCGAACCGGTCAGTGGCCATCCAACACCCAGCAACCCTCACGCTATCCCGCACCGTCAAATGCCTACCAAGGCATACCTGCTAGTGCCTATCCATCGATGGCGAACACTACGCACAACCTAGCATCAGTGCATCCATCCATGCAGTACGGTGTAAATGACTATACCGGGACTTTCCCGCAATCGGTGTCAAGCCAATATGTAGCGGCACCATACCATCAGCCACGGCAAAGTTACCCACCTTCAAACCACGCTCATCAGGCACCAAGTACTGTGCCTCACTACGCAGTCCCATCGCAGCAGTATCCCACAGCGCATCAGCAACCCATTCATCACACCTCCCCATACTACGGGCGTGGCGATTCTTCGTATCAGCAACCACAATATCCAGCGTCGCCTTCGCGACCGTTTTCATGCGATCTATGTGCATTGTCATTCAATAGACAGCACGATTTGAAGCGCCACAGAGAAACTCATTCAGGGGAGAAGCCGTACTTGTGCAATGGGGGTTGCGGAAAGACATTCACCCGCAAGGATGCATTGAAGAGACACCAGGTCTGTTGATCTTCTCGTCATCGAACGGACGCACCGCTCACCATCTTCTAGTTGGTGAAACACTGCGGCCACGAAGAGGAGGTATCTTGACAACCAGCTATCGTAAGCGGTTATCGAACATGTTCGTACTCTCAATGACATGTCATCCGTGTGTGACTGATGGCCGCCCGCAGTGCCAGTTGGGGTTTGAACCGCTATTTCATTAGTATCATATATTAATACCGTCCTGATGGCCGACGCCTCTTGGTGACGGACAAGAGTCATGTTCGCCCTTGCATACGTACTATAAATTATGAACATAGGTTTTTTTTTCCCAAATTTGAGGCCTGTCACCTACAAGAAAGAGGGTGCTTTCGTTTGCTCATGTAATACAATTTGTCGAGAGTAAAACTATTGTTCCGGACCGTCTTCAATAATTTTCTCCAATATCCAGGCATCCTGTGGGGTAATCTTTTTGTAATAATGTTTGTGAATGCCAGCTTCACCGAAACCGTGACTTTCGTAGAACCTCTTGGCATCCTCATTGGAGACCTGTACGTGGAGGGATATGCGTTTGATTTTGGGTTTATTGTGGAGAGATGCAGCCTGAATGATGCGCTGCAGGGCTTGAGACCCCAACTTTCGGCATCGATAAGGCTTTGTGAGGCAAGCGTCAGCTCATCCAATCGATACAAATTAAGATGACGACTTACGGCGAGAATGCCCAAGGTTGTCAAGTACAGTTCCTTGTTTTCGAGCCTACAGCAGATGTTTCCGACGGGGACATCGTTGTAATAAACTAAATTTCCCTGGCCATGTGAGAAAGTGAACTAAAACGGTCACGCTATCGACTAGACGGACCGAGCTGGCAAAATGGTTCGAGCTCGGGCTGCAAGATGTCCTGATAGTACTTGTCGCTGTACTTGACGGGGAAAAGGACGGAGTTGAGCTTGCGGACTGTGCCGATGTTCTGGTGTGTCAGCGACGCGAACGACACGCGTACTGCTGGCACAGGAGAGTCTGCGCTTGCCATGATGCTGCGATGGAGTGGGCTGTGTGTGTGGACGGAGCGTGACCAGCGCCGTGGGAAGTGTCATGTAAGGAATGGGTTATATTGACATTGACAACATGACAAGCTGAACAGCCTTGCTTGGGAAGAACATAGATCACCATTGTGGTTACTGTTCATTTCTTTCTTGACAACCTCCATAAGTATGAATTACCTGACGCAACTTTACAGGGTTCAGCTGACTCAGGTGGGCCCTACTACTACATTGCGCTCAGCAAGGTTTGACAGAACCAAAAATTTCTCTTACCATCCCTAATTCGAGGGTTTCCCCACGTAAACCTGCCATGTTCGATGGCTTGATCTTTTGATAACAAATGTATTCTCTTCGTCACGCGTCACGACCCATCCTTTGTTCACTGGCAGTACTCCTTGATGGATCTCACACTCGTCCCAAGCAGTTTCGAGCAAGTTGACATGTAGCTGAGACTCGGAGGCTCCCACCTCCGGTCACCTAACCGTAAGCAATTTACCTTGCAATGGCTTGGGTGTATATGTGAATGGACTGAATTCCATCCTTTTACAGCCTTTTCTCCGCCCGTGACGACTAGGACTGTCGGAATTTTGGACCGACGTCTCTAATAGGTATCCTTGCACTTTGATGTACCTGGTTGATACCATGCTCTGGTACACCAAACACTGCTTTACGGCTCGAAAATCCCTTAATCGGGCAAAGGTCAACTCCTATTTTACTGATACATCTTGACAGTTGAGCGCTGAGCTCCCCTGCTGCCCAGAGTATGGGATGATTTCTATACCCTCAGATATTCTGCTGATGCTTCATTTCCTTTGTGGCACGCTCTCGGACACCACAGCCTCACGATGTTTGCATTTGATTCCATGACTCGGTTCGCCAACCCCATTGGCTCATTTGATAACCAGTGTACGGCAGCCAATCGTGTGATCATGTCGAATCAACATCTCTTTTGTCTTGCATTCTTATCATGATCACTCAATGGCGCTAATTCAGGCTTAGCGAAAACCGAGCATCCGGGACGTCGGCATGATTGTTTGCGTAATACCCACTTGTTGGCTCGTGACTCGTGATTCGGGATGTGCATCCGACGGCATGACGCATCAGCCTATTGGATAGCATTGAAAGCTGCAAATGGATTAGTACGGTTGGTCTTCCGAGGACCTCCAATCGCGCACGTTTCGAGTTATTTATCATAGACAAGGTTGTGTGACAGTGTGATGAGTATAGCGCGCCAGCCCGGCCATCTGTGCTGCGCCTGTGAGGAAAGGGTCGAAACATGCCTCATCTCTGTCGGATAAATGCACAGCAATATTGATCATAAGTATGTCGTGTGCTACTGTATTAGAACTTATCGAAAAGTCAGTGCGTTAATCAAAACAATGCGACGAAGAATAACGAAATCAAGAAAGCTGTTAGTACAAGTCCACAAATTTTGCAAGGTATGTATACACCAATTTGATGCTACACCAAAGGATGATTTCAACGTGATTTCATCGGGGAGGAGGTGGCGCGGGAGCGGCGTTTGCGGGGCGAACGCTGTAGTTTATCAAGGTAGACGTCGTCGTAGCTGCGGAAAACGCAATGTCCGTTATCATGATCGGTGAGGGTGGCCCAGACGCAATGCCAGGATCGATCTTCACGAAACTTGAATGCCACGCCGGTATGATTTTGATCCCATCGCTGCATTCTCTGTTTTGAGTCGAATGCTTTATCGGTCAGGGTGATGAGAACGCAATCCTCGATGGTGTAGGCCACATCGAGTTGACCATCGGCGGCGTCCAGGAGCGAAGCTAAAGTGGGATCCATTTCGAGCTGTTTGGGGAGACCGCTGGATTGCATTAATATGAGGAACTGGGAACATATCATATCGGTGTGAACTCACGGATGTATGGGGTTGTAGCCGTCTACGAGGATCTGGTACGTGGTATCGTCTGAAAAGTGGAGCTGCATGCTGGGGTGTTTGGATGAGCGATGTATTCTGGTGAGAACCTTTCCGGCGAGGATGGATGGGTCGATGCCGACGCTGTCGAGACGCAACGGGACGGGACGACGTCGGTGCTTCATTGGGGATGAAGGGGTGCTGGATCTGGTACCCAGAGAACTGAGCTCTGGATCTGAGCTCGAGGACATTACGCATGGAGGGAGGGGGGGCAAGTTATACGGCGGGGGTGGAGAGGTCCACAGTGGACAATGGGGACAAAAAGGATGACAGTGACGAGATTCGAACTCGCGCGGGAAACCCATCACGGATTGAGGACGGACCTAAACGTGACGCCGTAACCACTTGGCTACACTGCCATATTTGATACGGAAGAATCGGTGCATGATTGGGTGTGCGCTCTTTTGTTATACCGACGCGTTGTTGCATGTGTGGAACAAAGTCGAGAGAGTCGACCATGCACCAGACACACGCTCGTCCCATCGGCCCACGAACTCTCCCTCGTCCACAGTCCCCCTCCATCCCTGAAACGCGCCCTCTCCACATTCGCAAAGTCCCACCGGATCCATCATCCCTCCTTCCACCATCGCCCCCATCAGTCTCACTCTCTTCCTCCCCGACCCCATCCCGCCCCATCCTCCCCGGCGCTTCATCCACTCCCAGGGCAAACGGTGCACGCCCAAAGTTACAGCTCCCTCTCTCAGGCGCCGTAAGCGAATACTATGCTGGTCCCTCTCTCATCCCACCTGGCTTAGACGGAGAGAACCCTGGCGGCGCTACAGTCCGTCCTTCAGACCAGATCAGAACCGCCCACCCACCCGGTTCGAATGACATCAGCGAGAGCACCATCGACCAGCTCGTCGCCAGTTTCGATAAAGCCACCCTCGATTCATACACCCCCACAGAAGAGACCTCCACCCACCAAGCGTTTGGGCGGTGGTCCGATGGCGTCTTGGAAGAACTAGCTAGATTGGGTGAAGGTCAGGGCGGCGCCGTCCACAAAGTCAGGGATGTCCGATCGGGTAGAATACTTGCTCGCAAGACGATCACCACTCGCGAAGCCCCTCTGAGGCAGCTCGAGCGCGAACTCTCCATCTCCTCCACCTGCAAACACATCAATATCATCCAGTTCTACGGCGCTTACATGTCTCCCTCCTCCAGTGAAGTAAAGGTCATGATGGAACTCTGTGCTGGCGGAAGCTTGGAAGCCGTCGGCAAACGCATCAAAGAGCGTGGCGCACGCATCGGCGAACCTGTTGCAGGGCGTATAGCGGAAGGAGTGAGTTCTCTCCACAGACGCTCATCCCTCTCACTTTGACACCCACGTTAGGTCCTGCAAGGCCTTGCCTACCTTCACTCTCTTCGAACCATCCATAGGGACATCAAACCTTCCAATATTCTCCTCACCGGAGAAGGCATAGTTCGTCTTTGCGATTTTGGAGTGTCCGGCGAGCTCGTCAAGTCGCTTGCAGGCACGTTTACTGGGACTAGTTTCTACATGGCTGTAAGTTTATATATCAACCAACTACTACTACTACTACTACTATTTTTGTTCACGTTCATCTCCCATACAGCCCGAGAGAATCAGCGGGAAGGAGTACAGCATTCGTGCCGATGTTTGGTCGGCGGGCATCACGCTCTTGGAGCTTGTGCAAAATCGATACCCATTTCCAGAGGACCTGACCACGATCGAGTTGCTGGTTTACATCACTCAGGGCGAAGTAAGAAACACATCTGTACCATATTTTATCTTACTTACCTTACCCTTCCCAGCCTCCGCAACTTACTGATGAACCTGATTGGAGATGGTCTGACGAAATGAAGGACTTTATAAAGCAAACGTACGATCACTATTGACTGCTACACCATGCACTCACTCGGATTGTTACCCTTTAGTTTAATCGTAGACCATACTCTCCGTCTAAACCCCAAAGAAATGCTGACACACCCGTGGATCATCGGTATTATGAAGAGAGAGGTTCCAATGGCAAGGTGGATTCGTGAAGTTTGGGGATGGCGTTCTACTCAGTCCAGCAATGCGTGCGTATTATTCGTTGTGGTTACTTTGATGTCTCGCTGATGTCTGCTCGTCGACCCGATAAGTAGCTCTGGATCCAGACCCGGCTCTAGTCGAGGTCCTCGCACTGCAACACCATAGAAATTTCTTGACGTTAGTTGTCTTCAGTCTCCAGCTCTTTTGTCGTGTGTGCAACAATTACACTTGTACTTGTCTGCTTCTAGTCATTCCATCACCACCCCCAATCTTGTTTGTCGCAACAATACACCAATACATATTACACACCCTCCTACCTATTGCAACATCATGGATGCGACCGTGTACTTATGGACCACCAGTTACAGACTTTTTTCCGGATGTTTTCAGTCTGAATTCATGAGTACTCGCACAATAACTCCGAGACCAGACGCGAGTAGGTATGGCAGTCCATTGTATAAGCCTAGTAGGAGATACCATGAGGTGTTTGATCCACGATGAATATCCGTGCTGAACTTCGGAATTGGGTGGAGATATCAACTGGTGACACCCTTGTTCAGAAAGATCGCTCCTAGTCAGAAGCAATGAAATTCTTCCGGTAGGAAGTCCCTAGGGCATCCTGTACTTGGAGCATTTCAACGTCAATTATCCGACGTACTCTGAACACCGAATTCCTGTAGGGATGATCGATGAGTACTTGTGGGTCGGATACACCACGAACACTTGCTGCTCAACCAGACTTTTGTCCTCTCGGATGGGATGGAGCCAAGCGCTGGATGACAAAATCATCAAAACCAGTCGATCGATCCTTTGAGATAAGTGAATGGGGCTATCGTTATCGAACGAAATACATCTAGGTGGTCCAGGTCGTTGCGATCGTGGTGGCGCCACACTGGGAGCGCGATGATCTTCCAAAGATCGACCGACCATCATTGGAGGATGTGGCCTGATCTCACAGAAACGTAAAGTTCCACTCGGTATCAGGACGGCGATATCAAAGGAAGAGTCCCCAAACAGGAACAAGGAACATGACACGTCGGCGGCGCGCGGTTCTGATTCTGTGCGATCCCATTGCAGTTGGGAAGCTTACCTCGTTTGAGCCATCACCTCCATATCGCCCCTCCCAGCCGTACCGCGGAAGCCGGTACTGAAAAAGCCTGTCTTTGCATCAATCGTCCACGAAATATCTGAACCAAAGCAACAGACAAAGGAAGACATACCGAGACACGGACTGCATCATTGCTTGATACAGGTTGTACAGGATACGGACACTGGCAGAACACTAACCGAGATCTACCAGTTAGGGTAAAAGGGTGCGCATCCTGATGAGAAAGCTGTGAGTGGTACTGGTAAAGAGGCACTGTCTTGCGTAGCAAGGTGCGAATATATACTCCAACCCACGTTAGCTATCAAGAAAAGCAAACTGTCTGGAAGCGAATAAGCGATCCCGCGAACATTTTGCCGGTCGGTGTTTATACTTGACTTTTCGAGCGAGTAACAAGCGACGACACCTTTAGACTTGACCACGATGATCGCGATCCTCGAATCGCTTGAGCAGAAGTCTCGGGAGGCAGACTTCATTTTTCTGCCGACGCATCGACCTCGGTTTGCCGTGAAGACTTTGGAAACTTTGACTGTCATGCGAGCCGAAAATCTCACTTTTACTGTTATATGCTCAAATCCTATCCAAATTGGTTGAGAAGGCGCAGATAGTCAGTGTTGAGGTAGGAGCTCAAGTGCCTGTATCGTGGGCAATTTACAACCTCTGTCCTGGCCGGCCCGCTCCGTTGCGCTGTGGAAACAAGATAAAGCTGGGTCTGCCAAGCAGCCACGCTGTTACGTCTGTCTTGATATCTCGACCCGGACCACATTCAACATTCCGATCCTCAGGTTTCCATGTTTCATCGTTCCTGTCAATCACTCAACAGGATTTAATGCGGCTGAAACGTGTCGCTCAATGATGGCCTGTGCGCCCACCGGGATCAATTGTTAGTTCGGCGATTGCCCGGCGCACAATTCAAATTCCGGCCGCGGAAATGCGGAGGTCCGGAAACCAAGGACAGACTAGTGAGAAGCCAAAATGAAGCACAGACACTCATTATGGCACTCAACGGCGATGCTTTCAATTGAGGGTTGCTGAACTATTCCAAATTTCACCCCCCCCCCCGCCGGCGAAGTTACTTGGGTTTACCCCATCTAGCTGCCTGGTGATGGTGAAACGACAAATTTTACGTGATTTCAAGGATGTTTGAACCTTGAGTGCTGAGTTTTCTACTGAAAACGTATTCGCACGTTGAACTGGGTATCAGAGGTCACAACGGCATGTGCCCCAGATTATTCCAATAGCATACCAGGTGCTGATTGGGCGGCAAACTCCAGACGGCGGAGGTACGAAGGTACGCACGCTGTCAGAATCAGCTTAAAGTTATTTCGAGTGCAGAAATATCAATAATTGTGAGCTTCGTACTGACGCTGAGAGAGAGTATCCTACTATCGGTTAGTTGCGAACAGAAGTATCATGCAGTGTACGTGATCTTGTTGTGCAGGGGGGCCCTAGCATGAGAAACAAGAATGAGGCTCCTGGGATTAAAGTGTTCTCTTGAGCTGGAAGAATCAAAAGACTTCACATGCGACTGCGAAAGACCTCGGGCTTAGTTCGGCAAGCATCGGGGAGGTGATGTCAAGGCAAAAAGCATCGAGGTCATCCGCTGTTTTTTTTGGTTGTTTGCAGTAGTAAGACCAACGCATCTGGACAAAAACGGGTTGAATTTCTGGCGGTTTAGTGCCACCGACAACAGTAGTTAACTATGGCAAACGTAGTGAGCTGTCTGTTTTGACTGCGGGATGTGCTGAACGCGGTGCTGTGTTGCTACACAGGACGTGTCGGATCAATACTGAGTGAGACGAGACGGGAGGATGTCGATCAGATCACGATGTAAATCGGGTGACAAATATGTCACAGGCCGCAGTGCCTCGACTGATTAGGACCGCTCAGAGCAGTGGCACCTGCCATGGGTTGAGAAGAGGCTAGGGAGGAGAAGAAGCAAAAGATAAGCATATTGCCGCGGGGAAAGGCGAATAGAGTGGAGACACGGTGGTGTATGTACGTGAATAAACACGACTGATGCGTACGGGGACCTGGGGAGTGTGGGCTGTATGAGGTGTGAATGTTACATACGTCTTGGAACATGGAGCTGATATCGGCATTCACATGTGGGCGTTTCTGATTATGGAAAGGGTTGTGTACGGCGGACGGAGAGACTGTAGGTCTACCGCAGTCGCATGCAGGGACGGACATGAACATGACAGTGCTGGTCAGTGACATCGAGGGCCATGCAGGGACACGTCAAAATATGTCGGGACATGTCGCCGACGAATTTCCTAATACAGAATAGTGCGCCATCAATCATTCAAATACCAGTTAAATCACTTGTTTTTGGGGTTCTCCGAAGCACAAGGATAAGTTTTGACAGGCCCGTTAAGGAAGGATCGTCAAATTTGCGAGCAGAGTTGCACTCGTCATCGCGCCATGTTCCAGTACGTGTTCAAATATTTTATTAATTTTTTTTTTCCCGCCTAATTACAGGGAACATGACATGGAAGTCATGTGTAGAATTTTATTAAAAAAATCCCCACCTTCCGTATACGAAATATCGTTATGGCAGACTGAAAATGCCATCTTGTTACAACGCAACACGACCCTTAGATCTGAATTTAGTGACCCAGACCGATTTCCGGGTCCGTGACAATGGTGTCGTCTCCGTCCATTTTCCGCCCTTCGACCTTTCCTACTCCCTCCTTGGTGCGTCTCTAGTATAAAACTATGAAGGATCACCCTCCCGACGAACAATCCCCCATCATGAGCTCCATCGCCGATAACATTTCCTAGTCCGTACTATCCCCCTCCCTCCATCCCGTCCGCTGACCCTTCTCTTCCTCCAGCCCGTCCACCACTAATGCCTACATCCCCCCCGCCTCCTACTACCCCCCATCGCACGCCGGCAGTCAAGGCCACTTAGTTTCACCCCAGTCCCGCAACGATTCACAGCAGAGGAAACGTCCCAAGTACACCAGAAGCAAGACCGGCTGTCTCACTTGTCGCGTCAAAAAAATCAAGGTGAGCTCACAGTTCTCCCCCGCCGAACTCCGCCTGGACGCCGTCCCACTAGTGCGATGAGACCAAGCCCATCTGCATGCGCTGTACTCATGGCCAACGAGACGTAAGCACCCCCCGCGCCGCTGTTCGGCACTCGCTCATCATCCCGTGCCCAGTGCACTTGGCCCGAGGGTGTCCCCACCCGGAAAAAGGCTACCCCGCGAAAGGAGACTGCTGATGGTCGGCCCTCCACAGCAGAGTCTTCTGGTATATCCGAGACCTCCACCCCTCCCACCCGTGACAGCACCCCTCCGCGGCGACCCCAGGCGGAGTACAGCCGGGCTCCCATGGTGTCGCGTCGTCACAGGTACCCGCACGTCTCACCTTCAACAGCATCGACTCAACCTTTTTTCAGTGAGCCGTTTCCGCCACCCTTGGGGCCAGATCCTGAACTCGCTCCTCGTCGACAAGTGTGAGTGCTATTCTTGCCAATCTCCTCGCTCAAAGCCTCATAGTTTACAGCGCGCAACACCATTATCAACTTCATCATCCTTCCCAAACAAATAATCTGTCTATGATACCCGAAATGTCTACATACCACCAGTCGATTCGTTACGAAACTTCCTATGGCGGTGCCACATCTATGCACACGGCCCCTCCTCGTCTCCCGGGCCCTTCGCATCAGTCGAGTCACCCACTTCAAATGCGCTCAATGACACAACAGCATCAGTCCCAGCACACCCATCAGCCGCAGCACACTCAGCACACCCAGCACACCCAGCACTGGTCGCAAGCCCAGATGCTTCCCCCGCTAAATCCCATGGAGTCATTTGTCAGTGCTTTTCCTGCATTTTTCTGTTATTTAGCTGTCACTCAATGTTGTTCAGTTTCACACCCCACAGGAAAGGAACTTGGTGGGACATTCGTCCAATGATCACCACCACCCTAGATACCAATGATAATGACGACTCCGTTTGTTTTTGTTTAAAGTTTCAACATTATTTGCGATAGATCCTTGTGCATCATAGTCATCCCGTCTGAGAATCACAGTCGTTGCAAATCTTCCACCCGTTCTGGATCGGCTACAAGGAACAGATGCGTCGGCTGATGCCTTTGCGTAACGCACTTTTGGGAGTCCGGCGATTATATTCAGCAGTCATTCTTGTTGCCGCGATCAATTGTGATATATGAAGGGGTCGCAAATATGTTCAGACTTGCTCTCACCCATCGAATGAAGTCCAAAGGGCGGGATGCGAGGGTCTGCACAACTCCACAAGGGACTCGGAACGATGTATCGATACATCACTAGCAGCATGCATGTCTATTTCGTTGATAGTAGGTGAGTCCTGTCATCGTCAATCGAATTGTGAGCTACTGCATCACTTGTGGCCGCTTAGACATTTTCTGGTGCCAGAACTGGGTAGAAAACACGGATTTAGCACCGACTCTGCGCAACACCCGGGGAGGACCCTAGGCACTATTCTCGCGTGGGTCTCATTTCCCAGACAGCAACAACGGTTGGAGATCCTTGCAGTATACGACGTTGAAGTAGTGATCGTCGTGGTTCGCGATAAGCATGAACCCACCGTCACTAAATGCTGCGTTTCTTCCGGAAAAGAGCTAGTTGCTGTTCTATCTGGACTTAATGACTGGTGGTGAGACACGAATTCTTCACCCTGAATACTGAAGCAATTAATGATCCCTACAGGCCAGACAATGGTGAAGGGGATCGTTCCACACTTCGATCAAGTGTCCGGAATTTCCCGCATGTTTCAATACCTGTACTTGCACGCGTCCGTACATGCTTGATTTCTACGTTACGTGCGGCTACTAAACGCCAATGATTCCACAGGTTGTCTCACAAGCTCCTCAGGGTAGAAACAACATGACGAAAGTCATAGAACCAGGGTATGAGACTTCCAGCTCGGATATCATGTCCGAACGCCATGAGTTGTATAATTTCCTGACGACTTGTGCAGATCCGCGCGATAATATTCCGCGGTAGTACATCAGGCAACCTTGTGGATCAGAAAGCTGCACAGGTGTTTGTCGCCTCCTTTTGAATAGAATCTGATCACACGCCCGATCCCGTAGATTCTCCTCTTGTGATGTCCGTCAGGTTTCTCTCGACAGATCGGTTAGTCCAGTCCTGCTGTGATGTGATCTTGACCCTGTACCTCAAGTGTACATCGAGTAACATAGGGTCAGAGTACGTTTACGACTTGATGACGGTAATATTCTCTTCCCTTCTCACATTGCCATTCGTTTACGCAGATTGATGTGGCCTGACATACTGGCTGCCAATCAGGCATATGCCAGCAATCGTGTTCGAGTCGTAGAATTACTTTCAATCATCTAGGTATGTACCTGTGGGATCATCGCGTGTACTTATTCAGTATGTGCTATCTGACAGGGTGAAATGTGCGCCCAGTGGAGTCCGGCTTATGATATAAACTGACTGCCGTATTACTTGCTGCCATGAAATTCAAACTTTGGAACAACCATTTTTCCAGGTGTGATCGTATCTCATTAAGTTGACGGGTGGCCTTCACGTGTCCCCTTGATCATGCAGGTGTAGAGACGGCTGGATCAAGGCGCCGACTGGCGCTCGGTCATGAAAGATTTGCACCTAAACATCCTGGTGCTATGACCAAGTACAACTAATTCATCGGGACCTCGTTGCGGCATGTGTGTGTGCATGTATGTAATTGGACCGTTGGTAAGTGCCAGCAGTAAGTGGTGAGGCATTGCGCCGGACCGCCTTGACTTGGCGAATGCTTTCGAATAAGATATCCTTATCTCAATCCCAATCCTGGCACCCGTTCCTGGTCGACGAGCCCGCCGTTCTTGTGCGGACAACCGGTGACTGATAGCTCCCGAACAGAAGTGCGTTTGACGGCGGCCACAAATAGAAGCCGCTGATGAAACTAGGGCCAATTGGTGAACAAAAAGAACACACGACCTGGGAGCTGTAAACCTTGATTAGTACGTTCTCGGAATTCGAACCCCAACAATTGAACTTGCAGCTGTTGTGATGCCCGGTCTTGTACGCAATCAGATCCCGGAAGTTTGCGTTATGCTGACGTGTTTGCAGTGAGGGTCCGTGAATGGATGCCAGCAATGCATTACGGCGCTCAAGGCCAAATTTCGATAGGCCTATCTGTATCTCCGCCCAAACTTACGGTGGTATCAGAAAGGCGGTTCATTCGGAGCGATTAGGACAAGCAAACTTGCTGGAGCATATCAGTGCGCGTTGTGGTCCCTGATGAATTATTACCTGGTTAGGGCATCGTGATTTACTCCGGATGCTTCGCGATGGCGCCGTTACATGTACGGTGCGTAAGCATCAAGCTTCCTGTCTCGTGACGCTGGCATGGCACCCTGTGTTGATGGCACTGGTATATTAGTGTGGCGTACATAAAAAGATTGCCCTCCGCACATATTGAATGGGGGGCCTTCTCGAAACTGACTTTTTTTTTTGACGGTGGCGTCGTACAACGACACGACTGATCAACGACGTTCAAATCATGTCAATAGTTCGTCGGAATTTGCTCAGAGATCCGTACGTCCTCAAACCTGATTGAACGGAGATTTGGCGCGAATATAGTTTGCGCAGCAGAGCCAGATCTAGAGTTCAACTTGTCTTATCTCCAAATGGGACCCATCCTGACAGCGCCGCTCCGTTTTTTATTTTTTATTTTATGTTTCTGTTCCGTCTCCAAGACGTAAACGTGTGCGTGGATACCATTGGCTGCAGAGGGCGGGCCAGCAAATAGAATGCACTGCCAGGAAAGGGTACCTTCAGGCTGTCACACACACATCGATGAAGACGGACGTTTCAAAAATTGTGTGCCTGCGAATGCGATGGTCGGGCACTGCCCAATTGTTTCCCTCTGTTGAAAGCTTTTCGGAGACTCGGTTGCTCCGGGAATCTGGTTCGAAAAAAATGGAATCATGTCTGGGGATACATAAAACGGGCCGGAACTGCGGACCTCCGAGTGCCACCAGTTCTCGACATTGCCGTATGATTTCGACATTTGAACACCTCATAATCACAGTTCTGAGCCCACCTTAGACTAATAGACTCTAGAGGATAGTTTTAGTTCAAGTTGCATGACTTGGTCACTGATCCGGATCATGAAACAGGGAGAATAGTTTATGACAAGCTTATTGTTGACGCAATTGTGCTTTACTAGTACTTAGTAGCACCGAGCAGTCGGGTTTTACGTAAGCTAATGTCAATGATAAGATCTGCCAGTGCCACTGACAAGATCGTGTTTGGTCCACTGCCTACCTCCAACGTCCACAAATACACATTCGCGATGGGTTGGTTGAATACATTATCATTTGAACTGTTCATTGACCTCAGCGATGTAACAGCTTCAGCGGAGGAAGTTAACTTGAACGCTCCTCACCCCCCACACCAAAACGCCATTGAAGCGTTTAATAATGTCCTACACAGGATCAAACATGAAATCATTCATTCTCGTCACGATTGGGACAAGCATGAACCAAAGATGTGGTCCCGTGCAGCGGGACTCTCTGATACACAACTGACGCACTTTACGATCGAACAAGATCTCGTCGAGGTGCGCAGTGGCGTCGTGAGTTATGGTACCATCATCCTGGGGAAAATCAAGATTCCGGCTGTGAACGACGAGTTGGGATTGGGTTATATTCATGTCAGGTGCGTTTGGCCAAGGCCGTTTGCTACTCGGTTCGCGTGCCCATCAACGCATCATGATGGGCGTCTGTCGGCCCGTCTGTGCATGTCATCATATTTTTCATTTGTGAATAATGCTGAGTTACTAACTGCATGTGTTTCCTTTTATCCATGATTCCATTCTCGCGCGTTATTCATTCATTCCGCAGAATCCATGACCCTCCGAACAGGGTAAGTATGACCGGTGGCTCATTTTGTTACCTGTTTGTCCTCACGAAATCATTGTCAACATATCCTGATAGGGCGAAGAAGACGTTACTTTCCATTCCATCTTGCATGTAGAGGGCAAAAGAGATGCAGACGGACACCCGCATCTCTGGCGGGCAATTCAGACTAAGGACTATCCACTCGAGTTCTTCAACGACTGATCCGGGCGTCCCATTTACATGGTTGGTTCTTTCGTCGTTCCCCTTTTTGACGAAACAGTACCTGACACAGCCTTTTGCCAGCACGCTATGATCTCCTTCATTTTTTTTTCCCGGTCTCCGCGGAGAGTTTCTGCATCAATCATTTTCACCGCTGACGGCTCCCACAGTTGCAAGAGGCATGGAGGCAACCTGTTACATTTATATGTATTGCTACCACGCGCTGTGTATCATGTAGCGAGTCGTGATTGTATGATGCCATAGCGCCTCAAGTTTGAGTTTCGTCGTCGACTTGTTGGTGTATGTACCTGTACAACAATAGATTATTTGCTGTGCGACACATTGAGCTGCGGTACAAACAATGAAATCAGCAAATAAGCTATGCATCACAGCGCCCATTGTGCATGTTCCGATCAGACGGGTTCTCGTCGGCCGACAACCGACGCTGTACAGCAAAAAAGTCTATTGGGTATGACAGAAGTAGTACAGAAACTCCGCTCAACGCCGCTCCTTCAACCCGCCTCGTTCAGCCATACACATACAAGGCAAGACGACAGAAATGATGAAAGAAATATAAAAAGATATTGACAAGAGAGACAAGACAGTCACATGTCTGGATTGTAGTACAAGGCACAGAACTAGACATCATCATTGAACATCCAAATGCTTGAGGGAGCAACACTGTGGGACACCCAATATTGCGGATCGATCCTCTGCGAAAGGGACGGCAAAACCACTTCTTGTGAACTCGTGTGTACAAATAAACCATTTGATGGTACGGGCAATGCGGCCAGCACCTTGTCGTTCTGCGCGCCGGTAAAGGTGGCGAACTGACCGGGTGGCGGCGTCGATACGTCCATGAAGGTGTTCATTTGCACGGTGCGATCGCCAAGCGATGATTCCGTTGGGGTTGGTGAGTAGCTGAGTCCGGGAGTCGACGGGCTGGAGCTGTAAGCTGTTGGGCTGACGTTGTCAGACCCGCCGAAACGCGGACCTTCCAAACACAGGCTCCCAGGTGGTACGGTCGCACGCCTCTTGAGTGAAAGATTCCTCGAACCAGCGGACAAAGCAGTGTTGGAAAACGATGTATCCATTTCGTTGATTCTATGGGCCCTGGGAGTACTTCCGGAAAGGTGGATGTCACTTTCGCTCTTACATTTGGTGAGAGCACGTCCTGGGGCGGATTGCGCTGCAGGCAATTTACCAACCCAAAGACGCCACTCGAGGGCTTCTCCGAGAGCGCGCTCGCATCGGCCAATCTCGCGTGGCGGAAGACCAGAGAGTTTGGCCCATGCCCGATTTGAATAGCAGCGGTCTTGCATGAATTTCGATGCCAAGATCAACGATGCGAGGAAGGTGCGACGGGGGCAAAGGAGCGGGGAAGGGAGAGGGGGAAGAGGAGGGAGGGAAACGTTGTTTGTCTTGGACTTGTGTGCCGACACTCTATCAGTATCGAGCGCCGGTTCCATTGAAAACGAAGCATCGCCTTCATGCGAAACCGGATTGACGCGCACCGTGGCAAGGAGATTGGGGTAAGAGAGTACGTCGAGGGAGAGAGTTGGATCGCCAAGGTCGGTGTCGAAGTCGATGCCGACCTCACCTTTATATATCCGATCATCATCCGGTGCCACAGGAGAGGAAGATGAGAAAGCTTGTTTTTCTCTCCGAACAAGATCCGGAACCTTTGATCGGATAGCTTCGAGATAGCATAGTGCTGTCTGGAGCACGGTTCCTGAAGTCCGCGATCGACGGAGAACCTGATGGACGAAACCTTTCATGGATGCGAAATCGCACCGCTGGAGTTGTGGGCAAGCAACGGGGTGGGGTGGATGTGACGCAACGGGGGAGACGACGGGAGTAGGTTGTGTCGATGGAGAGATTGGGGAGGGGAGTTGGGAGTTTCGGGACGTGGAGTGGATGATGTTTACGGCGTGCGGATGGTGCGAAGCTGACGATGGGGAGACCATTGGGCGACCCGACGTCAGGAACACTGTGGGTATGTCTTGATGAGGCCATATATCGCATAACGATTTGATGGCCTGGTCTTTAAGACGGGAGAGACCTAAATAGGCGAAAAGAAGTGAAAGGAGGTGGCTCACCAACGAGGCTGATGGCAAACTTTGATTTTTGGATATCGCGGAGTTTGTAGTCGCGGGGTGGATGGTGGGCATGCGGTAGGTGGTCGGGTTCGGCGAGAGAACGGGGAGATGGTGAGACGGGAGAAATTGATGAGGCAGGGGTGACGAGATAGGCAAGTGGCGATGAACGGGAGGGGATAGAATGGACAGATGGGTGGTAGGGCTGCCAACGAACCCTTGTATGTGTAGTTGAGGGAGAGCCCCGATGGGGGAATGAATGTGCGGAGGGTCGAACCATGAACTGAGCGGGGAACCGGAGCAAAGAAGACAAGCGAGACGGAAAATACGGGAGTTTCGGACTGTTCGGGCGGGTTATCTAGAATACAGTAGCGGCACCATTAATGCGGATGAGTACGGTAAAGTTGACGGGCAAAATTTCGAGACTGGCGGAAGCGGCTTTGTGAATGGGTTTGGCAAATCGGTAATTGGCGTGTTGAAACATCGTGACTGGGGTTGGGCGTGCGAGGACGAGGCTAAAGTCTACAAGACTCTAGCACGTCCTTGAACTGTATAGAACTCTCCTTTTGCAGGAGAACACTATACGACGGGGAGAATGGAACAAAGAACTGGTGGGCGTTTAGAGAGGGGAGGGAAGGAGGAGGAGGAGGGCTTGTAAATACTCTGGTGCGCTTCACTCGGGCGCTATAAAATGGGAGGAGTCACACTCACACAGCTGTCCCCCCGACACCGTATCACGGGGTACAATCGCACCGCCCACCTCCTGTTTTTGACAGCACCGAGTCAGTGAACGACACTGACCGAGCGCACCCGTTTAGCTCTGGTGCAGTGGCACTGGCATCCGTATCAAGCACATTGTTTGACATCATGTCCACTCAGACCGACTCATATTTTGACATACTGAACTTGCATGCTCCGCAATTCCAATTCACAGGTCAACTGATCGGCGGCAACGCGAGCAGTCAGTATTTCTCTTTGTTTCTTCTCGATACCCTTTATTCCTTTAGATTCCAACATGAGAGTCGCATTGTCGTTCATTACTCTCCTTGTCATACTACTCGTTGCTTGTATTGCAGGCCACGCCGGTAGAGTTGAGCGTGCACCCCGCCATGTGACTCATATAAACACCTACGTACGCAGAACCTGCAAGTCAAGGTCCACGGTGTGTTTCTTGGCTTGCTCCTCTCGTCATAGAGGGTCTACTATGCTCTTTCTCCGTTGTGATCAATGCTGATTCGAATTCGGGCTATGCTAGACCCAGCCCGGCACTTTTCCTGATGGACCCATGATCTCTACTGCACCCGCTACTCCACAACCTACATCTTCCCCAGCGGCTGATTGGTCCGCGGCGAATGCCGGCCCCATCGATGGTCTCGTCAATGTCGTATCACCCGGCTCTTGTGGTTCAAGTGGAGCTACCGGTACGAACATCGATCATCTGTATTCGTCCATGTTTCACATCCATCTTAGCCCAAGTAACTGCATTGAGCGGACCCAACGGGAACATCGATTTCTTGAACTGTGGCCTCACATCAGGAGGGTGGACTCCTCCTCTCATACGTGTCACCGGTATCGTCAGTGTCGAGCTCTCCCAGGTCGCCTATAATTCTGGGTCTGCTTTCACTCCTTGCAGGAATTTCGTCCCCCTCTTTGAAACGTACGGTCGACAATACGGTAGTGAGTTCTTGTCGTATCTTCAAATATGCACTAGTCGTTGAGAACCAAATTAGTCCCTGCTATCATGCTTGCGTCATTCGCAATGCAGGAAAGCTCTTGCATCCCTACGACCGTCGGAGGCGCTGGTGAACAGGGTCTGATGCAAATCACCGTTGATAAATGTGGTGGTGCTCCCGGCGGCAATTGCCAAGACCCTGTATATGTTCCTGTACTAGTAGTGTTTCCCATCTTAACCCATGTTTTCTCCAGGACTTCAACATCCATCAAGGTGCTAAATTCTTTTCACAGACGCTCGACAGTGTCAATGGCGATCTTCTTCTGGCAATTGGCCGTTACAATGGCTGGCACAAAGGTTTAACTTATGTGAGTCTCGTGTGGTCAGATGAGCGGGCGCACTGAGCCTTCCCAATAGGCAGAGGCAACAGCTGCTGCCCAAAACGGCAACTGCCACGAGCAAAACAATCTGGACTAGTGAGCGTATCTGGGTAACGAATGTGGCATTACACCTCAAGATTGATCGTTTTGCATAGCCTCCACCAATTTTTGAACGGATGGATGCAGGACATTAATGTCTACGAGAATAACCCGCCTCTTGGGAAATACTTCAACCTCAACATTTGCTCAAACTGAGTCAGACGGCAATAGATCTCCCCTTCTTGATGTTGGATTTTGAGTTGTAGTCATTCGTCCTGTCACGTATCTTTTCTCTCGTTAATGTCAAGTCTTGCCAGTGGTCTCGTGGATATATAGCACAGCCACTGATCGTGAGACGAGTTGGGTAGCCGGCGCCCGAATTCATGCAAGTCATTGCGAGATAGTTTGCGGCACTGACATAAATCTCTGATCAGCGGGACACTATGAGCGATTCGTCGTCATCATCTTCCGCACCCCCGTCACCCGCCTCAACCGTGACCTCACTAACATCACTGCCCTCGTCCGAGTTAAAGACACTCAGTCTGAGAGATGTGACAGACGAAGACAGGGCAGAGGCTGCAAAACTGAAAGCGGAGGCCAACAAAGCGTTTACAAGTACGTGCTCCTCTTTGATTTTGCACCATAGCAGCTCGACGATCGTGTATCCAGGTCATAACTTCACCACGGCCGTCAATTTCTATTCCAAGTCCATCGAGTTGAATCCTAGGGATGCCACTGTCTGGTGTAACCGGGCTGCTGCAAGAACAAAGCTGGAAGAATACGGATTTGCGCTCGACGACGCGTGTGAGTGGTTATTGCGTTTCGTCCGGCCACGCGATGTTTATGACGAACAGCAAATGCAATTGAGATCGATCCCAAGTACGCAAAAGCTTACTATAGGTGTGTCAACCTTGTCCGCACGCGCAGTGACCCGCGTCGTTCATTGGGTACATCAGACGAGCAACGTGTTACCTTCAGATCGCCAAACCTCAATTGGCGGTTACTGATTTCAAAAAAGTCGTCTCGCTGGAGCCCAAAAATGATATCGTCAAATCGCAGCTGACTGCGACGCAAAAGCTCGTTCGCAAAATCGAGTTTGAGAAGGTATGAAAATCGATTTCGATGTTGCCACTTATTAGGCCGAACGCGCTGTAGGCGATCGAGATGGAAGAAGAGAAGAATGCTGTAGAGCGTTGTTTGGAAATTATAGCGCAAGGTCTGCATGAGCATTCATCTGTGCAGTCACGTTGTTGATGGTATATTAACTAGGTGGCTGCGACGTAGAAAACGACTATGTGGGCCCGAAGCTAGATGTGACCGAGGACGGAAAGTATACAATCACTCGTGAATTCATATTGGCCATGATCGACTGGTTTAAGCAAGACAAGAAGATTCCACGGAGATATGCATGGGAGATCGTACTCGGCGCCCATTCCACTTTTGTGAAAGAAGACAGCTTGGTCAATCTCGATCTCGCCGACGGGGTAACCTGCGATGTCATTGGGGATGTTCACGGTATGTTTCGAGATTGAACTCTTGAGGTATCGTGACTGGACGATCATCTCAACTAGGGCAATTCTACGATTTATTGCATTTGTATTCGCTCACTGGACCGCCATCACCTAATCACTATCTGTTAATGAATGGTGATTTGGTTGACAGAGGATCCTGGTCTATCGAAGTGATATTGACTGCGCTTGCTTATAAATGTAAGTGCGAACCGAGTTACGTGGCTTTCTTTGATGGTTGAAGGACGTCAGGGCTATACCCTGATCAAATGTTCATCAATAGAGGCAACCATGAAGCCAAGGAGATGAACCGGACGTATGGCTTCGAAGGAGAAGCCAAGCATAAACACGGGGAACAGACGTACAAGGTGAGGCGGTCAAAATACCTAATTCTACGATGGCTGAGTCGCAAACTTAGCTTTTCGCCCACGTATTTACAGAACGTGCGTGGCTTGAGGTTATTTGTCAGTTGAAAACCTGACTGTCCACATAGTGCCTCTGGCAACTCTGATCAACGCAACAAAACCGTCCAGTGACATCACCCCGAAGACGATATTATCTCCGGACAAGCTGAAGCGTTATTTTGTTGTTCATGGTGGGTTGTTCAGCAAAGAAGGTGTGACATTGGAAGATATACGAAAGATACCACGCATTGGGCGACAACCTGGACAGGAAGGTTTGATGTGTAAGTGTTTGGTTTGAACTTTCTTTGGTCTCACATGTTGAGAGATACATGGTCCCTAGGCGAGGTATGAATTCCAGGAAAACCTCTGTATACTCTCTCACACGAGCGCAGCTGCTTTGGACGGACCCTCAAGACACGCCGGGGCGTGGGCCGAGTAAACGAGTGCGTGTTCGGGCTATTTTTGGTTACACGTTGTCTCAGCGTGCATCAGGGGGTTGGCCTTGGTTTCGGACCAGATGTTACAAAGCGGTGGTGCGACCTGAACGGTGTCACTGGTGTTATTCGCAGTCACGAAGTGCGGGAGAGTATGTAGCTTCATTTTGTGCTGATTCCATCCGTGTTCAACCCATCGTAGATGGCTACGCCATCGAGCATGACGGACTGTGCACGACCGTAAGTCTGTATTTACCGGTTCATCGTGTGAGTACTCACCCTCGTTGTAGGTCTTTTCTGCGCCCAACTACGTTGATCAAGTGGGGAACAAGGGAGCATATGTAAGTAGTTCGATCTGTTTGATATTGGCACTAATGTTGCGCCAATAGATCCGCATAGACGCTGCGGGAGATCTAAAGTACTACCAATTTGAAGCGCAAGCTCATCCACCTTTGAAACCGATGGCATACGCTATGGGAGGTCTGGCTAGTTTGATGATGTAGATACAATACATACCTTTAGGCGGGCCCAATAGCAACGTATGCGACCGTGGGAACTTGTATACACTTCTGTCTCTTACCTTGAGACCACTGACTGCAGTACTTCACTTCTATCGCCTGACATTCCCATGGATAAAACGAAATCCAAGTTAGCGGCGTTCTTTGACAACGGCGACGAAGAACCTCCGTTCCCAGTGCGATGGATAGGACCTATTTCTTTCATGTAAAGGCACTCACCATTTTGCTTCACATAACCAGCAAAAGCCATTGGACGACCAAAAGTTGTCCCACTATGCTCAAGGGACCGTGCGCAAGTCTCGGCGGGAGAAGGAGAAGGAAGCAGCGGAGGCCAAAAAAAAGGAGGAAGAGGAGAACGCGGCCAAGGCGTATGTCGACTTTTTAGACGCGTTCGAGGGCGAGGACACGGGCAGAAAGAAGTCAGGATCGACATTTGTCCGAGGCTCGGGAGACGCAAAAACGCTTTATCAACCCACCGCCAAGGGCGCAACTGAGAACTCTTCTCGTTCAAGAGCACTGTGGGAGGAAATGGAAGAAGTGAGCTGTCGTACGTTCGTATGTTCAACGACCTCGTAGGCTGATGAACCTTCAGGTTTCTCCGCTGACTAGCGCACCGAAACCGAAGGGCAAACGCGCTATGGATTCGTTCCTTGAGGAAATTAAGAGGTATGTAGAATTGTAGCTATGCTCCCCCTTTCATGACCCTGCTTCAGAGAGCAAGCAATGCGGGAGGCTCGGTATTCTCGTTCTGGTAAGTCGAGCTGATACAGCATTTTCGAAAGGTTACTCAGCACTACTTGTAGCTCACGGACGATCCGTGACTGCTTTGGCAGGTTTGTGCTCGTGTGTGTTTCCGGATCGACGTTCTTAATCAAAAAAAATCCCCTTCAGCTTACGAGGGCCAGAGTGGGAGCAAGGACCGAGGTGATCCCGAGGTGAGCATCATTTCAAGGCTTATCCTTTCGTGACTCGAACGCGGGGTCTCCCAGACGTCCAATCTTTTCGTGGCCAATTTGCCTTCCAACGTTACGGAACCATCCTTGGGCCAGTTCTTTGCTCGCCATGGACCCGTTGGTTCTGTAGGTCCTTGCTTTTCACTGGGATCTTTCTCGGCTTAGAACATGTCTTCAGGTCAAGGTCATGTGGCCTCGTGGCGATGGTACCAGTGGTCCCGGCAGCGATATGACCGCGTCAAGACGAAATCGTAATGCTGGTCTCAGTGGTTTTGTCTCTTTCATGAAACGCAAAGATGCAGAGGTTGCATTGAGAGAACTGGACGGATTTGATTGGGGAGGCTCAGTATTACGGGTCGGGTGGAGCAAAGCCGTCCCTATGGCAGCGAAGCCATTGTATGGTACGAATTTTCTCGCTTTGTATGAAACTCAGCTCATTCTCGTAGTTGCGAGTCGCCAATCCCGTTCACGTTCCCATTCTAAAGACCGACGTCATGGCAGGGGAAGGAGTAGAAGTCATTCGTATTCCTCCGGGCGTCGCTCGCGTTCCCGCTCTGGCGGTCGTGGACACAGGTCTTCCCGACGGTCACGGAGTCGGTCATACAGTTACAGTCGGTCCCCCTCACATCGACAACGTCGTTCCTACAGTCGCTCAAGGCGGTACGACAGTCGTAGTCCTCGTCGACGGTCACGCAGCTCGGAAAGAAGACGTGAAGAAGATGAGTCTGGCGTCACAGACACTTTCATACGGGCGGTAGCTGCCGAGGTGAAAGGTCATGGCCAAAAGTATGCAGACAATCTTAAGGAGTGGGAACGAAACAATCCAAAATATGCTTTCCTTACCCACCGGAAGGCGAGTTGCTGAGCCATATTTAGGTCATTTTTCACAACCATATTACAGCATCACAGACATGCCTTCTATCGAGGGTTAGTTGAACGCGATGATATCGTGGAACCGGACTTTGATGACGATGTGTGTTCCTGTTTCTATGCATGTTCCGCACTTCATTGACACGCTAATATCAGGGGTATAATTCAGTGTATTCTACTGACTCCGCGGAGGAATCGGAGCAGGAGCGTACTAAAAAGACCGTGTTGGGGAAACTCGCACGAAAGAGGTTTGAAGCGATGCTCCGCGCCCTTTCTGGCAAGCGCGGCGAACTTGCCCGTTGTATGACATTCAGTCTGGAACATGCCGAAGCGGCTCGTGAGGTTTGCACCTGGTTTATCGTCTGTTTCCCTGATTCTCACCCCTTCCCTTAGATTTCCGACATCATTATCTCGTCCTTGTTAGTGGATGCCACCCCAGTCCCACGCAAGATCTCACGCCTTCACCTCATATGTGATATACTCCATAATTCAGCCGCTCCGGTGCCAAGTGCATGGAAGTTCCGTCAGGAGTTCCAGTCACGACTTGGCATAGTTTTTGATCATTTTTCCACCATTTATCACTCCTTCCCTGGGCGCATCACGGCAGAAACGTTTAAGAAGCAAATAACGGCCATCGTGGATATCTGGGAAGACTGGATCGTGTTTCCGCCCGAGTTTACGAGCGAACTTCGAGCGCGACTTGACGGCACTAGCCATGCGGAACTGAAAGCAGACCAACAAAGCGAGGACGAAGGTGCGATGTTAGAAGCCCAGTCGGCGTATGCGTCTCGGTTCAAGGCCAAGTCGTTCCAACCAGCTCAAGAACCTGCCGTTTCCGTTCCTCACGAGGCTGAAAAAGACGGTGATGACGTGGACGGTGTTGCGATTGAAGAGATGGATGTCGACGGTGTACCGCTTGATGAAGACGTTGATGGTGTCCCCCTTGACGAAGATGTTGATGGTGTTCCACTGTCGGGTGGTCCTGGAGCAGATGATACTGATGTAGATGGTGAGCCTATGGCAGAGGATGATGTGGATGGCGTGCCACTGTGACTTTAGACTTTAGCTCTTGTTATCTTTGTTTTGAAGATATCAATCAAGTTGACATTAAATTTCAACGCAAGTGTCCCTGGTATGTAGAGCAGTTGTCAAAGATGTGTAGAATCTAGAGAGCATCAAAGTTCTGTCCGTAGAGGCAACACAGCTTTTGATAACCTCTGCCAGATCCCGGATAGTAGGTCAAGACATGTAAGGGTATTTCTTCTACAGCTATCCACTAGATCGAATAAACGTGCTTGAAGTCTACTCCCGACGTCTTGTTGCAAAGCTTTCGGCGTTGGGTAGCGTGTGCTATCAGTGGGGGAGGCGGTCTGTGTTTCAGGGATTGATCGTGGCTAAAGGATTGGCATCATTCAGCTGTGCACCAAATCCCGGGCAAAATGGGCATACATTGCCGGAGACGGCCCTCTCTGCTTCGTGGATCAACCTCACGGAGTCCTCCTCTCCGGTCCTCTTCCACATCTCTCGGAAGTGTTCGACGGCATGCAGACTTTCGCTGAATCGGTGGAGGGTGTTGATTAATGCGACCACTTCCGAACGTTGCAAAAGGTTTTGATTCGTGTTGTGGCTACATGATCAATTGAGTTTTGACGATAGATCATGTTACGAAACAAAGAGAAACACACCGAAGGGCTTTCTCGTCCATTTCAAACAGGACCTTGAGAGCCGTAGCGAGACCTGTGGTTTGGACTTTGCCCCACAGACGACACTTGTCACAACCAATACAGTCCATGATCCGGGATACGTTGCGGAAGTGTTGTTTAAATTCCTGTTTCAGGATCTGCGGCGTATGTCAGCGACGAGACGACCGTATATGAGGGGTAGTCCACGGACGTTTGCATTCGCCCCGCGGAAAAGCACTCGTTCGTCGAATTTTCCAACGTGCTTTGCAATATTCATTACATTGTCGAGTCTAGCAAGCATCTGAACTTCCCCTTCCGAGTCGGGTGAGTGTGGATGATGATGGAGGACGAGGCTGTTCCCTGACATGGAGCAGTAGTCATATTCAGACAGATAAGGTGCGAGGCGGGCAACGGCACGGAGGAGTAAAACGGTGTTGAAATAGATGTACTGAAGGCGCTCGGGATGGGAAGCTACTCTGGTGACAAAGCATTCCAGGTTTGGAGTCTAGAGTCATCTGAGAAGAGCAGGGCATTAGATTGATGAGCACTTACCCATTCACCAGTCGACTGATTCAGCCACTCTGTACATATGTGTGTTGAGATTGATGCATGAAGACCTGTGTGAGATCAGTACGAACACATCATTTGTTTGAGCCAAGAATACGTGCCAGATATGATCTTGTAGTAAACTCTCTTCTCCAGACACACTCCATCTGCATCTTCGCCGTCCAAAGATTGACGTAGGACATCGGTTAGAGTGTCAGGAAGGGTAACAGGTGCAGTGGATTTTTCGGTGAGGAGATTCATTTCTGAGAGACCAAAGCAATTCTCTTCGTAGATCGCTCGCCAGACGCGATGGGAAGAAGACCCGGAATATCCTGTGTATCGCTCAGGAGCCAGCGTTAGATCAACATAGTCTCCCTCTGGTATGAACGATGTAAGCACATGAAATAGAAAATGAAAGCTAAATAATGCAAACCTGTCATATCATCGAGGAAACAAAAGTCAGAATCACGGTAATAGCAACCCGGTAATTGGATCCGCTAGAAATTCGAAATGAGCGGTAACAGGGTGACAATATATTGACAAATACCTTATCCGCGGGAGGAAGGTCTATTTTGCTCAGAGCAGCCGCCCTCCACTTTTCGGGTATTTCGCTCTATGGCAATAATTGAGGGCGAGAGTTGACTAGAGAGACGTTTGTATACCTCATCTACGGTAGTGATGCCACACTCGCGGTTCATGCAAAAGCCGTTCTCTTGCCAAAATGGACATTCTCGGTACAAGTCAACCTGTCGATGGTTGGGTTGGTTCGGGCTGAAATGGAAAGCCACGCACCTGGAAGTATCTAAAGAATGGAGTCTGAACGAGATCATGGAGGTTTGCATATAGTTCATCGTTGACACTCTCGATGGTCTCATAGTCACACATTGTGGTTTCAATTGGACCTGTAGTCTGGAATTACATACTGTGACAATTCTGCAAAGAAGACATCAATCGAGGCGGACATACTTGACGCTGACAGAAGGGTTCGCCGCGGACTGGCTCGTGTTCAAGGACATCCTGGACTTGGTGTTTTCGAACGAGTGTGTCGCCAAGGAAAGACGAGGCATGGACGCAGGCGATCGCAAACGCGAATGCGAGGAAAGCCTTGCCGTTCATTTCTTCGCAAGAATGACACGTACAGTCAATATTAATACTTTGTATGATCAATGCACGTGACACTCGCTGACCACGGTCACCGAAGTACCCCACCGCTGATTATTTTTGTCTAGTAGATAAAGCACGCCATGGATCGAAAGCCAGATGAAACGATCCATCATGGCAACCCCCGTCCCGGTTAGAACGCTCAACAATGGTGTCAAGATCCCTGCCATTGGTAAACATGTTCCCGAGCCTTTTTCATCTCCATACTCAATTGTCCCATAGGCCTTGGTTGCTGGGCAGGATTGAAGACGGAGGAGAGAGCCGCAGCAAAAGACTGGTTTCTCACTGCACTCCAGGTGTGCCAGCACGCTCGATAGTAGCTACCCGTAACTAATATCATTCATAGAGTGGATACAGACACCTAGACACTGGCTTCTCATATGGTTCACTTCACCTCGTTTCCTTTTATTTCATGCACACTAACGTATCACAAGGAACCGAGGCTTCTGTGGGTGCTGCAATTCGCGAGTCCGGCATCCCTCGGGAACAGATCTTTGTGACCACAAAGCTTGCGTATGTAGTCCACTTTTTGACCATCTTACTGTCTAATTTGTCACGACCACAGCTGGCACCATACAGACCGGGTCAAAGAGTCGCTCGAAGAAAGCTTGGCGAACGCCAAGTTGGATTATTATGACCTCGTCCGTCCTTTTCTTACCGCAATTTCTTTGCTTACCAGGTCAATCACAGTACTTGATACACTGGCCTCAGACGATTGCTCGTGGACGTAAGCGAACGACTGTCCAGCCGGTGCTCTCCTCTCCTTCTGAAGCTGATCGTCGCCATTACAGCAAATGGCGGGCCGTTGAAGAGCCCAGAGGGATCCTATGTGGCCATTGAGCGCCCGACCTTTAATGAAACTTGGGCGCAGATGGAGGAGGTCTTGAGTAGTGGCAAAGTCAGAGCCATCGGTGTCAGCAACTTTTCGATCAAAACGTGCGCACTCTATCAACAGGGGAGGTCCGAATATCACTGACTTGTCTCCAGCATTGAGAAACTTTTGACAACGGCAAAGATTATTCCAGCAGTTAACCAGGTTGAGTGAGTATGTCGTAGCACCACGCTGGGTTTCGCATTCATGCTTTTCAGGCTCCATCCATACCTTGCTCAGCCTGAGCTGTTGGAGTACTGCAAGACCAAAGGAATTTACCTCACGGCTTATGCCCCCACCGGTAAGATTACCTCAAAAACCGGAGTGTATCGGCTGATCAATAGGCAGGCTATGCCACGGTTCGCGATGACCCTGTTATCAATGAGCTGGCTGCCAAGTACAACGCAACGCCGGCACAAATAATCTTGGCGTGGCACATCGCCAGAGGGCACATTGCTGTTCCGAAGAGCCAGGACTCACAGAGGCAGAAGGAAAATGTCACAGTGAGAAACATTTATTCAAATAAGAACATACGCGATTGACCACGTGCAGTTGATCACACTCTCGCCAGAAGACGTAAAGCGGGTGACTGACCTGGACAGAGGACAGAGAGTGTGCTGCAAGGCCGATGGTGGCAAAATGTTTGGCTGGAGCACGGAGCAGTTGGGCTGGTGAACGTTGTCTTGGTCTTGTATTTGTACGCAGGATACTACAGAATGACAAATGTACCGTTTCACATACTAGTGTGATGTAAATAGGATTATGTTCGCACGTCCATTACCCGCAGGTATTTGGGTTGCCAAAAGACACGTCTGCTCCTTCATCATCTTACTTTTTTTTTTCGGTCATCGCGTTGAGTTTCGTCGTCGAGCTCAACGTTCAGGTATTTCTGTCAAAGGTGCTGCATTTGGACACTCTCAAATCTCAGACACATGGACACGTCGGCAACCACCCCTGGCATGGGCGCGGCTGAACTTCAGGTGTGGACACTTGCTATTGTGTGTCTCTAGGCTGCGATGACCTTCGTTCTGGTTTAGAAGTTACATGGACTCGAAGGCACTCCCGACCCTTTTCCCGCTCCGGTGGAAGATGAGGTGACGCCAGTCAACAATATTAATAACGTGGTGGACACTGGCGATCATTCTGCTTTCCCGTCACTTGGCTCTAGCGCTCCTACCCCCCCTCCCACCAAGTCTGCTTGGGGTGCCGACTCTGGTCCTCGCATCAAGGCGGCCGTCAGACCTCAGCCTATGGTCTCTGACTCTTTCACGTTGTCCGCCATCGAACTTGCGGCGAACAGGGATGGCAAACCTTCTTCACTCGGGGAAATCATGAAACAGGTCATGTCTAAATTCAAAGTCAAGATCGAGGCTTCTGCCAACCAGAGGACGCGTCAGACTACGTTCCACATGAAGTCTGAGTTTCAAAAGGAGCTTGACAAGGCGAAGCGGAACTTGTTAGCTCTTCTGAGCCCCGTGGTGCGTGCGCGAGTAGCTCTTGGTGATTTTTTTTTTTGGAACGCAGTCTTAGGTCACGGTTACCCTGCCTGCTCCTATCTCTACTATTCCGGCCATCATTGGACCCAAAGGTTGGTCCTCATTTATCTGCCGTGAATTCAGGATCCTGAACATCTATCACAGGTGCCAATCTGAAACAGGTGCGGGAACAAACTGGAGTAAAGGTGGATATTCCTCGTAGGGACAGTGTTACACCCAACGGTCATTCCAACGGTCATCCCAACGGGGCTGCCACACCTACTGATGAGGAAGACGAAGTACTGGTACCTATTACAATCACAGGCCCGCAACCCCTCGTGTATGAAGCTCAGGCCATGCTAAACGAGATCATCTCAGCTAGAACTTCCAAATCAACTCAGCGCGTCAAGGACATCCCACGTCACGTCCTACCTTTCGTTACTGCCCGCCGCGCGCTCTTCATTGAGGCAGCGCAGGGTAGTGACATTAACCTTGCTTTGAATGCTCCGGAACGCGAGATCACCGTCAGCGGTGACCGCGAGGTAGTCGCTCGTGTTGTCGAAACTATCCAGGGAACCATTGAAGCGTTCAAGTCCGTACTCATTTTCGCCAAGATTTCGTTGCCGAAGCGCCAGCATCGTCTCCTTGCTGGCAAAGCTCTCGACGAGATTATGGCAAATAGCCGTTGCTCCGTTGTCGTTCCAGAAGCCCATGAACAAAGTGAGGAGGTCTTGGTCTATGGCAAGCAAGAGGACATTTCTGCCGGTTTTGGTGCTGTTATGGAGAAGGCAAATTCACAGTACATACACGAGTTTCCTCTCCCCGGTCCTATCACAGTTTCACGGCAACTTTTGACTTATATAACGCGCATCAACTATTCCAAGACTCTCAGTGCTGCCCATCCTGGAGTCTCGGTTTTCACGCCTTCAAACACGGCAGTTAACGAAGCCTCGGTTCTTAACATCGATATCGTCGGAGAGAAGCCTCTGGTGGACGGTGTCATCAGACAAGTTTCGGAACTTCTTGGCAAGTTGATCGGGGCAACGAGAGAAGTTTCCATTGATTGGCTCATCCACCGCGTCATCATGGGGAAACATGCGAAAAGGCGAGTTCTTACTTGGCATGTCCGAAAGTCTATCTGACACCTCCCAGGTTAAAGCAGTTCCACGAGGCTCACAACGTTCAAGTTTTCTTCCCTCCCGAGTCTGCGGAGCAGTCATCAGTTCTCCTGGTTTATGACCCCTTCTCCCCGTCCGCCTCGCCTTCGCCTGTTGACAAAGAGAAGCATCTGGATGACGTCGTTGCGGAATTACTTAAGATGGCCAAGGATGCTGCTGATGTCAAGAGCGAGGTAATATCCGTCGAGAAACGTTGGCATGAGGCAGTGGTTGGCAAAGACGGTACCACTCTTAACGCGTAAGTGGTATAAATTCCTAACCACGAATGGTGTGTGACTGGCAACTTCAGAATCATTGGCGAAGACGCGGCCCTGTCGGTCAAGGTGGGGGCTGAGGCAGGCGATCCATCCAGTCAGGATGTCATCTTGGTCCGTGGGGTCAGCGCAGATGTGGACCGTGCTGTCACGGAAATCCTGCGAGTCGTCGAGGATGCCAAGAACGATGCTATTGTTAGCAGCTACGTAAGTAAATGCAACTTCTTGGCGTTGTTTTGTTGTCGATTTGTGCACAATATTTTAGTCTACGGAATTCGAGATCGACAGGGAATACGTCGGGCGAGTTGTTGGTGCGCAAGGGGCCGTTATCAACAGGCTGCGAGACCAACTTGGTGTCAGAGTGGACGTTTCCGATGAGGTTGAGGACAAGGACAAGGACAATGGCAAGAAAAAGAAGCCTGTTCACCAAAAGTCCAGAATCAAAGTAGGTCGCTACACACAAGTTGTGGGTCCGAGTTGACATCCCACTCAGATCACAGGACGTAAGGAGAACGTCGAAGAAGCGAAGAAGCGCATCTTGACTCAGGTCGAAAGATTGGTTAGCTCCTCGTAATTGCTACATCCAACATGTCACTGATATGCGATGTAGGCAGACGAGACGTCAGAAACCCTCAGAATTCCCGCTCAATTCCACGCTTCCTTGATCGGCCAGAATGGTAAATATGCTATTCGCCTCGAGGAGAAATATGGGGTCAAGATCACATTCCCTCGGGGTTCTTCGGAAAACGGCGAGAACAGTACCCGTGAGGCCCTTAAGCCTGATGAAGTCCTCGTCAAGGGTGGCAAGAAGGGTGTGGCTGGTGCTAAATCTGAACTTCTCGAGGCTCTGGAGTTTGAAAAGGAGTCCAATCATGTTCTTCAATTCACTGTCCCGACTCGCGCTATTGCACGTATTCTCGGTAAAGGCGGTGCTAGCATCAACGAGATCAAGGACGACACAGGCGCCCAAATGGACATTGAGAAGGCTACGGATAATAATAATGCTGTGACCAACATTACCGTCCGTGGAACTAAGGAAGCCATTAGTGCTGCCAAAACTGCTATCTTGGCAATCGCTGAGCAGGTTGGTGAGGAAGCGACGGCATCAGTTATCATCGAGACGAAGTTCCATAGGGCCATCATTGGGGCTGGTGGTCAGGGTTTGAAGGATATGATCATCCGTTGTGGTGGTCCAACTGATTCTAAACTGCAAGCAGGACTCGTTCGATTGTAAGTTACTCTCTAACAGTGTCCAACTTTGAGCTAACCATGATATTAGCCCTCGGCAAGGTGAGCCTACCGATGATGTGCGTCTTCGCGGAGAGCCTGCTCTTGTCAACAAAATCAAGGCGGAACTCGAGAAGGCGGTTGCTACCCTGAGGGATCGCGTAGTATTGGTCGTCGAGATTCCAGCAGCCCAACATCGTAATCTCATCGGCAGAGGTGGTCAGCACTTGAATGAATTGCAAACCCGTACGGGTGTCCGAGTACAGTTCCCTGGTTCTCGATCCTACGATCAAGTGGGAGAAGCTGCCAACGCAGATGAAACCAAGGATGTAGACCCCGCGGACATTGTTAAAGTCTCAGGATCTCGGTCTGCCTGCGAAGCTGCGATTGATGAACTCAAGGTATGCTGCTTGAGATGACGAACGCATCGCAATGGTTGACTGCTTCGCTAGGCACGAGTCCAGAAGGTACACACACCCGTAGAACTACTCACCTCCGTGGTATCAGTACCCTTGAAGTATCACCATGCGATCTCGCAACAGGGGAGCTTCTTCCGTAGCCTCCGGTCATACGGTGTGCACGTCGACCAATCTGCTCACCCTCAAAAATCTGCGGTACCCACCCATCCTCCGCAAGGCGTTACATCCACTGCCCGGATTGACGATGCGGAAGATGACGCACTGGAATCGAACTGGCAGGTCGCTCTGAATTACCAGGACGCAGAGGAAGGTGATTCAGAGTGGAGTTTGAAAACAAAGGACACCGAGAGTCTCGAGCGAGCACAGAATGATATTAAGGCAGCCATTGAACAGGCTGAGGCAATGACACACGTTGGGTTCTTGACCCTCGCTGATCGTTCTGCGTTCCCGAGGATTGTTGGGACAAAGGGCTCCAACGTTGCTCGTCTGCGTGCTGAGACCGGCGCGGATATTACCGTCAGCAGAGACAGCAACGTTATTGTTATCATTGGTGCGCTTCCTATCTACCTCGGTCAGAGGATGTCAAACTCAGACGGATTGTAGGTTCAGAATCTGCTGTGGAGGCAGCGAGGGAGGCAGTTCTCAAACAGGCAGCTTCTCCACCACGATCAGGACGTCGCTAGGCATATGTTAGCCACATGAACTGCATATCTACATGGCATGTATCGATATCGTCTACAAACTATCTGGAATGGATCGACACAACAGGCCGGAGCTAAAGTGCGATGAACCGGGGCGTATCATGCCGTGCTAAGTCACTAGTAGTACATAGTGTGAGAGACCGAACCTCGACTCCGGTTGCACGCCTTGGCGATCATCAAGTTCCGACAGTCTTTGTAGGTCGGATCTCAAGTGCTTGGCAATCGCCGCTTCGAAAACTCGTGGTAGTTGCCAACTAGCATGAGCGTTGACATCACACGAGGGTATGATTCCCACTTTGGCCCTCCTTCGGAGCCTATATCCATCCGCAAATTTCTCGACGACACCGTCTCACTTCTTTTTCCCTCCGAGATCGACGTGTTTAATCACGTTGGTTGGCAGAACCTTTCAGAAAATGAACGAGCTGCAGTGGAGGCAGAGTGTAGGTACGTTCTTAGGGCCTACCAATCTGTCCGACTAACTTACGCTCATGACAGTGTCACCGAGCTAAAGGCTATCGTCGAGGAGGTGTGGAACAACCCTATGCTCTCTGCACATCTTTATCGCACACACGCCGCGGCCGTAAACGCAGTACATACTCAGGCTGGTGGTTCTGCCTCGAAAAGTCGCAAGCGAAAACATCTACCAGATCCCGAAACGGCGGAAGCCCTGCCAGAGGTGCGCGCGTTACAGGAGAAGCTGGAAGCCATCTCTCTTCAATGTTGGGGGTACGATTCCCGTGACATGCATTCCTCTGTACAGACTTGATCACAACTAGTTGGACAGATTGAACCAGGAATCCGCGTTATTCATGCGTGCATCCAAGCACTCGGATTCGAATGCGCTCAAAAACGTCAAGAAATCGGGACATGGCACGTTGACATGCAATCAGCCGTCCTCTCAACCTTCTCTTACGGGGGTCAACTCAGCTCTCACATCAGCACCGAGCGAGTGTTCGTCGCATCGGGATGCTCTTGTTACGCTCACTGTGCACAACCGTGTGCCCTGGATTCAAAGCCAGCTTACCCGTTTCTCCCAGCATGTCGTGTTGTCCTCTCAGACCCTTGCAGATTTCGTCCGAGCGATACCTTGTGAATCGAGCGAATTGCCGAGCGAGGTAGTCGATGACCAGAGCAACGTGGTCGGATATACGTACGAAGGCGAAGAGGAAGATCAAGAGACTGCTGAAGAAGGATGTTTGTTACTCATCGAAGATGTTGCCTATGGGGACGGACGGCCAGACAATGATTATGCAGAGTATGTCCGATCTCTCGAATGCAAGGTATAGACCTTTGACTCACGACGTGTCTTTATCGTAGCAAGCTCCTATCTCATCTACAAGGACTACCGGAAGAAAAACGACTACAGATCACCAAGTCACCCACGTCGCTGAGCGAAACCCCTTTCGCCTCCCTCACACTTCGGATCAATCAGCCCTATTGGATGCTCCACCAGGGAAATTGCGAGCACTTTGTCGTCATCGATGAGATCAGGTATGTACTGCTCCCGTGCCCGTCGCTACTGACTGATTCGTGACTTCATCCACAGGTTAGCTCATCCCCTGGACCCACCCTCTGGCTACCCCCTCACCGTACATGTCACGCCCACCATTGGGAATATCTGTAAAGCCTGCGCCAAGGTCCCCGCGGTGCTCGCTGTGGTAGGGGATATCCGACTAGGTGAAAGCCCTTGTTTGCTCTGTGCACTCTGTTGGCGGAATATGGGCCCGCCAACGGGTGATGACGCGGAACAGGTGATGGTGGTGCCACTGGTGAGACATCGCAAGACATGGGAGAGTGGCATGGGTGTATGACGGAAAAATTCAAGCTTTCCTCATGTGTTTTATTGCGTGAACTGACCCAAGTTAAATACATATTGTACAGGAAATCTAGCCTCGGCGAATGTTACAGAAGTTGTGCAATGGCCGCAGTAAGAGTCCGTCTATTAAGTTATGAACATACAGAGAATGTAAAATACCACTGAAGTTACATTGCCATACCAGTGGGCAGCGACTCGGAAGGGAATTGAAAGGAACGAAACCGATCGATAACGGGTCGGTCGGCGAGAAGTCGTCCGAAAGACTGGCCAAGGTACCGTGATATACCTGAACCGGTAACGGGATAGATAGATTGTACCACTAGATCAGCCAACAAGCAAACGAAGATGCTTGCCAAGCTACTTCCACACTCACACCCGAAAGCCAATCACCCAAGGAAGGATAGCGTCACGTTTGCAAGCGAAGAGTCGACCAGTACTTCCCCCTGCTGATACGCACTCAAAGGTGTCCCCTCAGATCCCCAGCCAATCCACCCATATGATCGTGTAGTCGAATTCACATCCACCACCATGGTTCTTGGCCCCCCTGGAACATAAGGATCCGGCACACTCGCGTTTCCTTGTGTAACAGTTGCGGATGCCTGTTTCGTGGACACCTGGAATATTCCCTCAAAGAGGCTGTCAAGGGTAACGTCGACGGGACCGAGGTCATTGACGACATTTAGTTGGAGAACTGTTGGGGGAGATGTCGGGTCATGCGAAACGCCACTGGACAAGGTGCCGGAAAAGGTCCGAAGGTTCGCAATAAAGTTGGGTCGCGACGGAGGACTAGTGTTAGGAGCTAGTAGGGTGACATTGGCAGTCAAATTGCTGCAAGGGAATAATGTCAAACGGCACGTAAAAGCCGGAGATGGAAGATAAGCACACCTATTTCCTGTGTGCACATCGAGGACAGTAGGGAACGGAGACTTGGGGTCATTGTACAAGGTAATATTAGCGAGGATGGGACTATGGATAATAATGCTAGATGAATGCGATTCGAACAAGCGGCAGCAAATTGACTTACGCCAAGATAGTGCTGATGAGGAGAGAAGCCTCTGCGTAGAATGTCCCCACGACCGGTTCTAGCGATGTATCGACCAGTAACGTGGTGGCTTGTATGGACTGCCATCGAAAGCGTCAGATGAGGCAAGTATTAAATTATTCCGGAATACTCACATCAACGGTTACCCGAGAGACAGGGCCTTCGATCGAGACTTTGCCAAAGTTCACATAGTCATCAAAAGAGCTAAACCGTTGATAGGTCATGGGCAGAAACGTGCTGAATGAGTCTACCCGGGAAGGAATTGCAGTTTGTGGAAACAGAAGGCTGATATTGTATAGGATATTGTCAGTTGGGGTGAGGTTGTCCGGGAACTGAAGGAATGTAAGTAGTTGCAATGAAACAAGATGCGTGAAGACGGAAAACAAACAAAAAGAGCAAGATCAGTGAAGTTATCGGCGACAGCCCAGCAGACAGAAGTTCGATTGAAGACGCTAGGGGAAGAAGATTGCATTGCGATTGACAAGACGGCAACTTGAACAGTCTCGTCGGGATTGATACCAGTGTACATGGCGCCCTGAACAAGGTTGAGATCGCCGGAGCAAGATGCGTTTGAAGTGATGCTAAACTGTCCATTTGGAGAGACGTAGCTTTCGGCGCTATAAAGAGACCGAATGAGATCCACAAAGAGGGGAGGAACAAAGGAGAAAAGACGTACACGGCCAGTATGATGGTGCCATCGTCACTGTCACGATACTGCACCTCTGTCCAGTTACTGCAGACGGGAACTATCCCTGCTTGGGCAGGACTTGAGATGTTTGTGTCGTCAGGGTGGTAAGAACCAGTGCTTTTATTTGGCCAGACAAGGGCATAAGTGAGTGAAGGGTATTTCTGCTCGTCCTCGTATTCTTTCTGGTCTGGATGTGAGGAGAGAAGGACTGATGGAAAAAAAACGTACGTGGACAATGATGGGAACGCCAATGACGAGAGTGAGGAAAATGTATACACCAAGAGATATGAGGGCGGCTCTCCAAAAGCGAGAGTCGAGGAAGCGGCGCCGAGGAGGGGGTTTGTAAAGAGTGACCTGCGACTCGTTGAGATCGCGAAAGGCCAATGCCTGAGATGTTTCATAGTCGGGCAAGGAACCAAAAGGACGCGCTGCTGGTTCTGGGTAACGAACGGTGGGGATAGCAACGGGGGGGTCCTTTATCTTCTGTGTGTCGTCTTCGTCGGAAATGATCATTCCTGTTGACTATGGCATGGACGATGGCAAGGACGACGGTGGACGACAACGACAACGACGACGACGAGGGCGGGGACGGAAGGGGAGGGAATTGCTGTGTGCTCGAGTGACTTGTTCTACCACGCTGCCTCGTCCATCCCGCCTTATTCCCTCTTCCGACGGACATCACGTGCTCGGCATTTCGGCATATATCATCGCGGAGTAGCGGACATTCAATTTGTTCCATCTCTCTTTCCTTAAATACTCATCGTCCCGTCCCCGTCCCCGTCCTCCT
The DNA here is from genome assembly GCA_038089535.1 of Hemileccinum rubropunctum. NCBI lineage: Eukaryota > Fungi > Basidiomycota > Agaricomycetes > Boletales > Boletaceae > Hemileccinum > Hemileccinum rubropunctum. The sequence continues at coordinate 253,656 of JBBPLC010000004.1, read as the reverse complement.
TATCTTCCTTTCCCCCCATCGTCTCGCCGATGGGTCTCATCAAGGAGTACGAAGACAGAGCGGTCCAGACAGAAACTGACACCGTGCTCTCTCCATATGCTGACCCCGCCGTGGTTCTGGCTGCACCACTTGTCACGCGTCGTGGACTCGCACCAGGACACATCCGGTCCCATAATTCGATCTCAGAGTTATCCTCTGCCGGTTCAGATGGCGTATGTGTTGCTCCGAACAGCCCGGTTAGCCCGATACTCGCCCCACTGGTTTCTCGCCGACTTTCCAAACGTAAAGTCGCACGATGCTCTGCAGGCGAAATCGTGAACCGCCGCATTGTCTCGATGCCGGAAAATATGGGTGAAGCTTCGTCGATCCTTTCCAACGGTCACGGAAAACGAGTTGTGTCAATGCCCGATCGCGTTCGGCCGATATTGGGGCCGTCTGTGGAACTTTTCCAATCACCCTCTACTGCCGCTGGCGACTCTTTTGGATCATATAGCGGACACCGCGAGCGTGTTCGCGTTTTCCCTACGCCTTATGACATTTCTCAAACTCCTTCGCCACCATCCTCTCCAGAATCCCTTCTCATTATCGCAACTGGTACTCAACTCCCGGAAGGGTTTTTGCGTAGAAAATATTCCCCGGAACCGCTTATTGAAGAAGATGAAGGTAATTTACACGCATATATCCGAGGTTATTGATCCATCGCAGCGATCCAATTTTCCCCAGATTGGATCACATGGGCGAACTCTCCTCCCCGCCCAATACCGGCTCTTCATGGACCCCTCTCCTTGCCGTATGCTAGGTGTCCATCGTGAGTTGTGTAAATATCGTCGTGAAACAATTTGAATATCAATATTTACATAGTGGTGCCGAGGGAACAATCATCGAGGAACATGATAATGTAGCCCAAATGATCTGGGGCTTGGCTCCGGACGATCAACCTCAGAACCATATCCGCGCAGAAGGTTTCTCTTCCCACCCCGACAACTCCCAAAACGCTCCTTTGTACGGACCCGGTCAAGATCCACCACGTCTGCAAAAGAAGAGGACTCCTGTCCATCAAGTTCCCAAGTTATCCCGGACGCATGTCTCTTCACACACAAGTCATGCGAAACCGGGCCTTTCTCTGACACAGCGACAGGTCCACGACGACAAGCGCAATTCTCTGAGCCAAGTTTCATCCGCCATCGAAACCCGTCAAGATTCCGTCGGCGGGCTTCCGTGGACCGAAGGACAGTCGACGCCAGCCAGTGTTGGAGTTCCCAATAAGCTCGTAAACGACTCGGACGGGTTTCCGGTCGATAACAACCGTATTCTGGAATTGCAATTGGCTCGTCTTCGACATGCGCTAAGATCTTCGTTGGCTGATATGGATTCGTATGGTACTTACCCAGGGCGACTCGATCCTGTTATTCCAGCCGCTGTGGCCCCGGGATTTCCACACCCTTACCCTCGTATCTTTGTTGAGCCTCGTCCAAATGAATCGATCAACCCCGGTACGAGGGAGTCATCAATCGAACTTGCACAAAAATATCGCCAGCAACAGTTGTACAGGCAAGCGCTTCAGAAGCAAAAATCGCAGGTACAAAGTTTTCTCCCGACGCCGCCGAATTCCTCGTCACCCCAGTGGTCTTCTCAATTTTCTCCGTATTTGACATATTGTTCGACGTCTTCCCCCGAATTGGTTGATTCATTTGAGCATCCGGCTTCTGCTCCTTCGCAAAAATTTCAATCCGGTGTTAATGCCTCGCAATATCTCCACCATGTTTACGATCGGCACGAACACGATAGTGTCAACGATTTTGATACGAACACAAATATTTCCAGCAAAGCCCCACGAACTGTGCCGAATGTTAACTCAACTGCATCCTTTAGACAAAGTCCGTCTTCAAGCACGCTAGCAAAATATATCAAACAACTGCAAGCTTTGTCTCCGATCGCACACTTCTCGCCATTTCAGCCCGTCCCACAATCAAACGTTTCACTGGTCCCGTTACCTTCTACCGATGACAGTACAGTCAGCTCTTTTCGAAGTGTTCATTGTTCGCCTGTGGTTCCTACACCTCCTTCTCCAGAGTCGCCACCGACTGTATCCCGGGGATCCTCATACCACAATGCGCGCTCGATGGCCCAGACACGTCCCATGCAACGGCGCCTCTCATCTGTGCCTGAAGAAGACACTGCTGTCCCGGAGCCCTCAACGTCCTTATCCCCGTCCAGGTTGCCAAGCCAGGTTATGACTGATGGTACTAGCTCGTCAAGTCACGACGGGATGATGGGACATCAAATACGCTATCTCGCAGTACCTCATGCTGAGGTGACACAGAAGATCGTCATCCCTGACTTGCCTGAATTCGAAAGTAGTTCAGGGGCCCCGACTATTACTTTCCACGAGACCTCACCCGTCAAGGTTCGGCTTCCAGTAAACAAAGAACACAACATTCGAGAGCAGGGCAACAGGAAAGAAGGACTCCAACATGGACACCGAAAGAGATACCGGTTTAAGAAAATCAAGGGGCCTACCGCTACGAATGAGCCGGAGCCAACGCGTGGGCCTATAGGTTAGAAAGTTTGTTTGCAAATTTCATGCATTTTCAACGTGTACATCATCATGTTCTCGGTTTTTGTGTAGCGTTATATGGCATGTAATCGTACATGAGTTATTCGCTCGATCGTCGTCGCTCAGCGACATGGAAGCTTGTACATGATAGTTGTAACACATGTGCACTGAGCAACTTCATTGCTTCACAAATAGGTCAGTAAATTGATCCGCACGAAGCTTGGAAAGACCGTTTGCGTCGGAAACGATGTCCAATATCCTAGAAGAAATGAATTGATTGGTCGACCTGTGGAACACCAAGGCAAGGTATGCTCACTTCTTTTGGCGGGCTGCGTCATAGTGGTAGGAGATGTGTCGCTTGAACTTCTCAATCAAGAGAGGTGTGCCCTCTGCTCGGCGGCGCTTATGTCCGACGGGATATTCAACCGCAACCTCGTCCAGTACAGTACCATCATTCAGTTCGACCAAGAGTGCATTGCCGATAGAACGTTGACTAGGCTCGTGGTACTCGACAGAAAACGTCTTATCTTCGACACAGTAAATCTTGGCACGCAACGCATCGATACGAGGGTCCGCCGCAGACTTGTCGGTGTAAGACTCGGACGTGAGCTCGCCAAAGATGAGCGGGTAGGCGACCATGTAGCTAATGGCGTGACTAGAACGACTCGTCATCGCATCAGACGAACCCGGAAGCGGAAAGCGAGGACGTACTCTCGGTCGGCAAAGTTGTCCAAAGGACCTTGCTTGTCGATGATACGAATGGCAGCTTCCTGCGTGCGGATGCGCACGCTCTTGATGTCGTCCGAAGATTTGCCCAACGCTTTGAGTTGCGCGTGAATAGTGTGCGCTGCCTCGACGGCGGTCTGGGCGTGGAATTCAGCAGGATAGGAGATCTTGAACAGGACGTTCTCCATGATGTAAGAGCCAAACGGCATCTGGAACTCAAATTGTTTGCCCTAATCGATTGGCGTTGTTAGAACGAGATTACAAAAATACCAAGAGGAAGGTGATACCTTGAACAAGACGTCGTAGAAGCCCCAGGTCTTTGCGGTGAGTACGGACGGGAGGCCGAGTTCACCCCTCTTGACAAGGAGGGCGAGGTTCACGGCACGTGAGCATGCATCGCCAGCAGCCCATGATTTGCGAGGGCCAGTGTTGGGTGCATGGCGGTATGTGCGGAGCGACTGACCGTCGACGAATGCCTGCGAGATCGCATCGATGGTCTGGGTGTGGGAGAGTCCACTGCGATGCATATGAGCGATGCAAGGGCCATAACAAGCCAGACGGGACGCTTACAGCAGCTTGGACACGACGGCAGTGCTGGCTACCTTAACGAGCACGACGTGGTCGAGACCGACGCGGTTGAACGAGTTCAAGAGCGCGAGGCCACCTTGAATCTCGTGTGCTTTGATCATGCTCTCGAGGATGTCATGGACCATCAACGGTTGACCCTGACGCGCGAGATGGTCTGCAACTGCGAGAATGGCACCAAGATTGTCTGACGGGTGACCCCCTATAACATGCATTCAGTACTTGGATCTATGGACACGCGCAAGGTGAAAGACGGACACTCTGCCGCAAGGAAACAGTCGTTAAAATCCAGGTAGCGGATCATCGTGCCGATGTTAAAGGCACCACGGATGGGGTCCAACTGGTAATTAGTTCCAGGGATCCTTGTTCCTACATCGAGAGGTTAGGCGTGGTGTCGGGTAGTGCATGGCACGCACCGTTTGGCACGATGGTTCCCTCGACGACCGGTCCCAATAGTCTCGAGCATCCCTCGAAACGCAAACCCTCAAGACCACAACCGATGGTGTCAATGAGACAGAGACGTGCAGTCTCAAACGCAAGGTCTGAAGTGACCTGGTAATTGTGGACATAGTCCGCGATATCCTTGAGGACCTTGTCTGGTTCTGGACGAGTAGCAGACTCTCCGTGGTAGACTGACATGGTGCGTGTGGCAGCAAGACGAGGGACCTTGCTTGATAATCGATAAGGACTTGACAAACATCCGAACGAGCGCGGTCCTCGCCGAATGAGAGAGAACATGACTGGACACGATGAAACGGTGTGCTCGGAATTTGGCAATACGGAATTAATTCACGTCTGGATCCGTACCGGTCGGTTAACTAATTTATCCTCGCATTTCCCTGGTATCAGTTATTACGAGTACAAAATGCCTATCGTGAACATGCGTGGGTCTAAATCAATGAACTCGTCTCTAAAAGGAGGATAATGCCTGAGAAGGACGGTCAGCATCATATCCTGCATGAAAAAGTGCAACACATACTATGGACTATTGACGGGATGTTCTGCCTAGTGACATCCACAGTCAGGTCTGCCTTCTTGGGTGTTTCATACTCGACATCGACGCCAACAAAGCCCTTGATGGTGCCATTTCTCGCTTGCGTATATACCCCACGCCTGTCTGTACTCTCACAGTACTCGAGAGGCGTGGCTACGTGGACAAGGAAGAAGTTGCCCCCGGCACCAGCGCTGGACACGACGGTGTCCTTGACAAGTGCTCTTGAGCGCTCCTCGGGAGCCACCGGGGCGGCGATAACGGCAGCGCCAGCTCGTGCCAGCTCACTTGCAACGAAAGCAATACGTTGCAAACTGTCGTACCGCTCTTCCGGTGTAAGCGACTTTGGTTCCAGATCGTCTTTAATAGCATCGCCGAGAAGGAGAGAAACGCTCCTGCCACCTTGTTCGTTCAATGCAACTTGGAGTGCCTTGGCTATAACGTCCTTGCCAGAGTTGTGCAGGCCAGTCAGGAACAGGACAAAGCCTTGCTTGTTGCGTGGTGGATAACTCTCACGCAACCTCTTGACGACGGCTCTACGTGAACAATGTAAGATTCCACTTGCAAGTCGGTGTAAGCAACGTAGTGCTTACTCGTAACTGAACCAATCGGGGATGGGTGCCCCGGTCCTGAGGCGTTTGCGCAACTCAGTTCCAGAAATATCAAGGGTCTGCGCGCCAGCAGGGACCTCGTCAACGGGTTGATACTCATCAGTTGAAGGAAGATAGGTCATCTGTTGGAATGGGACCATCTCAATCTGGAGCTCATCCTTGTATTTCTCGACGAGTTGTTGAGCATCATACGGGCCATAGAAATCTTTGCCATAAGAATTCTTTCCAGGGCCAGCATGGTCTCGACCGACGATAAAGTGAGTTGCACCAAAGTTTTTACGAATAATGGCGTGCCAGACTGCTTCGCGAGGACCAGCCATCCGCATAGCAAGAGGCAAGAGTGCGAGGTGACCCATTCCATTTGGGTACTTGGCCATAATGGCTTCGTAGACGCGCACGCGGGTGTAGTGGTCAACGTCACCAGGCTTGGTAAGACCGACTACGGGATGGATCAGAACATTAGCTTGACGCTGACGAGCAGCGCGAACAGTAAGTTCACGATGAGCTCGATGCATTGGGTTGCGAGTCTGGAATGCGACGACCCTGTTCCACGAGAGCTTTTTAAAATGAGCACGCAACTCAGTAGGGGTATCTGACAGGTGTGTCAGACAGGTTGGTCGATGCAGGATTAGACTGCACTCACATCTGAGGGCAACATAATCAAAGTGTGAGGGGGCCTGTATGGCTTGCACCCTGCCTCCGACGTAGTACTCTTTGACGCGGTTTCGCAGATAAGTGACGGAAGGATGAGCGGGATCATCCGCTCCAAAGACCTGGATAGCTTCCCTGGCACGGTCATAAGTGTAGATGTCCTGGACAGTGATAATGGCCAATGCCTCGTCATCCCGAGGGTCTCGTAGAGTAAGACGGGCACCAGGGGTGATGCCAAGACGGGTGATGTCATCAAATGAAACGTCCAGGGTGATGGGCATAGGGAACAAAGTTCCATCGGAGAGCCGGAGCGTATCCACGACGCTGTAGATGGCCGTGAGATCCATCAGACTATAAGTCAGGGAGAAAAGGAATACCCGTTGTAGTCGCTCTCGTTCATGAAGCCCTCGAGCGGGCTGAATCCACCATTGAGGATGAGCTCGAGGTCACAGAGCTGACGCTGTGGAATACCAAGGTCATGGATACGCGCGTCTGCATGAGGAGCTGAGACACGCACCTCGGTGAGGACAATATCACTGAGCGTTGCCGCTTCCTGCTTGAGTTGTGCCGCGATTGACTCGTCTCGGACAAGGAGATCCTAATAAGACACATTCTCAGTGATGATAACACTCGGGAGGCAAAGCAAGAAACGGACCTTCAACAAACCGCCGTGAGGAGTGTTAGCCATTTTTTCAGCAAACGACAATGAACTTACAACTCATTGCGCTTCGTCCTTTTGAATGAATCTGAGCGGCTGATTCAGGATCAAGCAGGATGAGACGATATCACGCCATCATGAGCAACTTCGCCAAATTCTATTTTACACCAAGTGCAACGTGTATGCCGCTCTTTCAGTCAGTTACCGCATGTAGTCTCGGAACAGTTTCATGCACCCTACTCGGTCTTTTTGGCGAAAAAGGTTGACAACTTGGACATTCCACTGACATTGGCCTTTTTCAGTTTCTCCACCCCTTGCGATCCCTTGCTATCCTTCTTACGCTTTTTGGCCCCCTCAGAAGTCGTCGCAGGACCAGCTTTTGACTTCTTGGTAGTGGCATTACTCTCAGACACGAGCAGCGATTGCTCTTTTGCGAGCGCTCTCACGTGCGTGTCCAGTCTTGCCCAGCTAATTCTGGCGTTCAGCATCATTCGTGGAAATCATGACCAGGTACATACTCGTATGAGGCGAGAAGCATCTCCTGAATATCTTGTGGAAGGTATTGTCCCAATAACTCGCAAGCCAATTTGGTTCTTCCCACTATAAGTATATCTTTGCGTTCGGCCGATGACCATTAATCCGCACAAACACCACTCACACTCAAGCAGGTCCTCATTTTTGTCCTCCATCAGTGCATCCTTGGCGAGACTTCGCACCAAGCATCTTGACATCTCCGTGATGCGAGATGTTGATAAAATCACCGCCTTCCTTCTCAGCTCTTGTAGGAGTTTTTCGGGCGAGTACCTGAACACGGTAATTTCTGAGGTAATTTCTGAAACGGCTTGCGTGAGGAAAGGGATTGTATATAGACCATCAAGCTTGCCTTTGACATCACAAAGTCGCTTCATCGCTTTCTTTGTACACTCGAGAGCAGCAAACTTGATGATGTCTTCTACTCCCGCAGACACTGATGTGTCTTGTGTGGCACAAGTCACGGTCGCGTCTGCTATATGCCTTGCCGCATCTTCAAATATATCTTCTGCTGGGCGAAAATTGCCAACGCCACCGTCTGGCTTTCAGGATAGTCAGACCGTGTGCAACTCGTGTAGACAGCCCAATTTACCTGCTTGATCGCTCGAAGCACAGGTATCAACAGAAACAGTGGGTCGATGGGGGTCATGACAAGGAGCTTTCCGTCTGCCACCCATTCAGCATCTAAGCGGCCAAGTTCTGCAAGACATACCTGAGACGACCTCGTCGTCCATGAACCAAGAACGTGCGTTGGGTGGTTCCACCGCTTGCACCTCTAGTATCTTTGAGACGCATTTTCGGTCGGGTTCATCCTTATTGGGGATGGACTCGTGAGCTAAGAAGAGTGACGAAATGCCTGGAACGGGACGTTGGTGATAGGTGGTTCTGGCAACGAGACGAGACGGACCTGTTCTGGGGTGTGGAAGGCGCAGAAAATGGGGTAAATGTGGTGTCGTGTCGGGGAGTTGCAACACGACGGTATCTATTACATCTGAGGCGGACTTATTGTTCGAATTTCGACCACGAAAAAGACTTGGGACGCACCTCGAGGTAGAACAGCAAAGTGGGTATCCATCGCAGACTCAATCAGTACAACAACACCATGTCATAGATCCAATGGGTCACGTGCTGACGTGTTGTTGGTTCTACTATGTACACTATCTACAATAACTAGTATGTACACCTCCTCACTAAACCGCAATACAAATGAATGCCGCCATCACACCACTAACCCCCACAGTTCCGGAAACCGATGCTATCTGACCTGATGGGCATGCGTGTGTTGGGCCTGTTGGAGTTGCGGATGTCGTGGTCGTTGTACTCGCGGACGTGGTTGTCGTAGTTGGAGACATCGAGGGTGGTGTTGTACTACTCGCTGGACTATTTGTACCACCGCTAGGTGCCGTAGGCGCAGACACGCTAGAAGTTGATGATTGCGAATTGATTCCACCCGAGCCGGGAGTCCCTACGCTTGTTTGATTTCCTGATGAGCCGTCATCGCCAGAGGTAACTCCTGAACCGGATGTCGCCGAGCCGTTGTTTCCCGAACTAGACGATGGGACGCCACCATCGGTATCAGAGACATTCGAGGCAGAGCCGGTGCCAGAACTGGAACTAGACGATGCTGAACCGGACCCAGATGGTGGGGCTTCGCCGTAAGTGCCAGAGGTATTCAAGCCAGAGCCAGAAGTGGAACCAGAGGATGTTGAACCAGTAGGCGTCGAACCAGATGATGGGACCCCGCCTTGAGCACCAGAAGTACCCGGGACAGAGTCAGAGCCAGAGCTGGAATCGGACGGTGTTGAACCAGTAGATCCTGAACCAGACGGTGGGACGTCGCCGTGAGCACCAGAGGCATTCGAGCCGGAGCCAGAGTTGGAATCGGACGGTGCTGAACCAGTAGATCCGGACCCAGACGATGGGATGTCGCCGTGAGCACCAGAGGTACTCGAGCCGGAGCCAGAGCTAAACCCGGACTGTGTTGAACCAGTAGGCCCTGAACCAGACGATGGGACTTGGTCGTTCGCACCAGAGGTATTCGAGCCAGAGCCAGAGCTAAAACCGGATTGTGTTGAACCAGTGGACCCTGATCCGGACGATGGGACGTCGTCGTGACCATCGGGGATATCCGAGCCAGTGCCAGTGCCAGAACTGGAATCGGACGGTACCGCAGTAGATCCCGTGCCAGATGATGGGACTTGGCCGTTCGTACCAGAGTTACCCGAGCCAGAGCCAGAACTGGAATCGGGTGGTGTTGAACCAGTAGATCCTGAGCCGGACGATGGGAATTGGTCGTTTGTACCAGAGGTATTCGAGCCAGAGCCAGAACTGGGATCGGACGGTGTTGAACTAGTAGACCCTGAACCACCGCTCCCTTGAAGGCCCGGACTAGTGTTGGATGGCACTGAATCGGCACCCCCAGAGCCACTGCCTCCACCAGGTGAGGCTCCCTGATTGTTACTTCCACTGGGTCTATTGAGAGTGGGGCAATTTGAATTCTGTCGAGCAAGAAGTACGCCGGTGGTAGAATGACCATATTCGTGGCACCAGACGAGGAGATCGGCAAATGTACGCTTGGATAGGCCAGGCGGAGGGGAGATTGCACGGCGGTCGAGGAGCGCCAGCGTTTCGTAGGGATTCGGGTAATCGATATCGGCAATGACGCAGGGGACGGTCGTCTGTTCGGTCGAATGTATTAGCTGTGAGTGTAGAGCGAGAACGACACCGACCTTGTGAAGGAAAGTGAGGGGGTGAGAGAGCACACCAAGCGAAAGTAAAAGAGCGAAGCAAATGAAGGAGAGCATGTTGGATAGAGAAAAGAGGCGGGTGTGGGGGTGATTTATATGATCCCAGTGACGAAGCGTGGCTGACTGACTACACGGAAGTGATTACGTCATCGAAGCGGTACCAGTGACAGCGATAACAACATACACATGGCGCACTCCACGGCAATCCGACAACAGGGCTGCACACGCTGCGTGGCTGACACGGGAACGCGACGGCGACCGCAGCGTTTTCGCCCTAAAGCTGCGTGGCGGGTGCGTCGAACAATGACGAGGGATTCGTGACCAAAAGCGACGATTTCGTGCTTATCTGGGTTCACGAGAATGGAAATAATGTACAAATTATCGAGTGTCGTGTCCAAAAACGTGTGGCACGGCACAACCGGAGTTCGTCACGAGCGGTGACGATGGGGCCTTGCCCGGCGTTGTCCGTAGCGATGGCCACGCGTGTGAACATTTTCCTCAACAGCATCCTTGACGACCTCTTCCCTCCCCTCTTTTCTCCCCTCAACCACCACCACCCGTCCCGTCCACAACATGGCGCTCAATCCCGACGCACTCAACCTCAATTACGACAGCGACGACAGCATGCAGGTCGACTCCGACGACGACCATCCCGTACACCACACTTCTAACAACCACCTTCCCCTCAACTCTGACCCCAGCGCCGACCCAGACGCCGACCCGGATGCAGACGCAGAGGGTGACGCAGAGTATGTCGACGATACCACCTCTGCGATCTTAGAGAACCCAGTTGCAGGTCCATCATCCTACCCCCACAAACACTATGTGAGTCGTTCCTTTGTCAGCCGTTCTGTCCTCATATTCGAAACCTCCCCAAGGACGCAGAAGACTCCGTAAGTTGTCCCTTTACAATGTACGTCCTTATCAGTCGTTGACCCCGTACCGACTTCCAGGGCTACGAAGACCATGTTGAAGACGAGGACGAGGATGACGATGACGACGACACTTCTTATGCAGGTGACGAATATGGAAAGAAGAAGGCCTCTAAAAAGAAGAAGAAAAAGACACCTGCACCTACCTCATCCGCTCCTCGCTCAAAAGGTTACTGCATTGTCGTCCATATTTGCGATATTCGTTTGACGATGTTCTTCACCAAGCAGCCACACGTCACGCTTCATCAGATTCGGACTCAGATTATGGCGCGCGATCGAAGAAAAAGAAGAAACCTCGCGCGTCTGGAGACGAGATACGTGTTTCTAGTAGAGGAAACAAGATCCCGAATTATTACGAGGATAATCAAGACCTCGCGATGCTCTCGGAGGAAGAAGCTGTCGAGACATATTATGTCGACCCCTCCCTTACCAAAGAAGAAGACGAGATCGAGGCTGTCTTGAGTCATTGCAGAGACGAAGCTTATGAACATGACCCGGAAGATTTGTGGTACAGCAACGTGGTATGAAATTCTAAATCATATTCCATTCACATTGTACCGAAAAGCAATTACAGCGTTTCCATATCAAGTGGAAGAATTTTTCGCACCTCCACAACACGGATGAAACGTACGAGTTCCTCAAGCGGTTCAAAGGTCTGAAACGCGTAGACAACTATATTAAAGCCTACAAGTCTTATCAAGCCAGACTCAATGCACCCGGCCTCTCCACAGAAGATGCTGAGGCTCTTCTTCTGGACAAGGAGCGCGAAAAGGAGGAGCTAGAGACTTACAAGACTGTCGAACGCATTGTCTCACATCGTGACAGTGCAGAAGTCTCCAACGGAACAGACTATTTCTGCAAGTGGACTGGCCTTAACTATGAGCATTGTACGTGGGAGGACGAGAGCGAAATCCGCCCAATAGCCAAAGCTCAGATTGACGCCTATCGCGCACGTGAGGCGGAAGCTAAATTTCCTTATAAGAGTGTTCAGTACGCCCGCCATCAACGACCAACATTCCAGAAGATAGTAAAAGACCCAGAATATATATCGGCAACGGGTGGTTCACTCAAAGATTTTCAGCTAACTGGTCTGAACTGGCTGGCATATTTATGGACCAAGGGTGAAAATGGTATTCTGGCGGATGAAATGGGTCTTGGCAAGGTGCAGCATAACCTCTTTTCTGTTTCGTTATGCTGATGGTTTTTGCCAGACTGTCCAAACTGTCTCATTCATCTCCTATCTTTTTCATGAGATGCACCAATATGGACCGTTTCTTGTCATCGTCCCTCTTTCGACCATCACCGCATGGCAATCCCAATTTGCCACTTGGGCACCCGACTTGAATGTTATCACCTACATCGGAACAGCAGGCGCTCGTGAGGTTATTCGCACTTACGAGTTCGGCCCATCGAACAAGCGATTGAAGATGAACGTTCTCCTCACTACCTACGAATTGACCCTCAGGGATGCAAAAGAATTAGCGGATATCAAATGGCAGGTGCTGGCCGTAGATGAGGTCGGTTTACAAGTGATGCAGGTCGGTTTAGGCTAACCATTACTCTCAAATAGGCACATCGCTTGAAGAACTCTGAGAGTCAGTTGTATGAGGCACTCCGATCGTTTTCTGCTGCTTCGAAGCTTCTCATCACGGGTACTCCTTTGCAGAATAATGTGAAAGGTACGGGCTCCCACTGAACGGCCTTCTATCACGTTACTCAGTCGTCCCTCGATCGTAGAGCTTTTATCTTTGATGCACTTTTTAATGCCGGAGAAGTGTGGGTATATTTTGGCAGACTCTGACACGACGTGCTAACTTTACCCACAGTCGCCCTTACCAACGAATTTGACCTCAATGATGCTGATCACGAAGCTAAAATCAAGGAACTTCACACTCAATTAGAGTCGTTGATGCTGCGACGTCTAAAGCGGGATGTTCTGACCTCTCTACCCACAAAGAGCGAGCGCATCCTCCGGGTGGAGATGAGCGCTCTTCAGACCCACTTCTACAAGAACATCCTCACAAAGGTGGGGTCCCTTGATTTCTCGAAAACGCATTTTACCGACCTGGACGAGACAGAACTTCCAAGGCTTAGTTAAGAGCGCCAACGGGAACAACAACATCAGCTTGCTCAATATTGCCATGGAACTTAAGAAGGCTGCAAATCATCCCTACCTCTTTGACGGTGCAGAAAACCGCACTGACAATTCCGAGGAGACCCTCAAGGGCCTCGTTATGAATAGTGGCAAGATGGTGCTATTAGACAAGTTGCTTGCGCGACTGCGACAAGATGGTCACCGCGTCCTCATCTTTAGCCAGATGGTCCGCATGCTTGACATTCTGAGTGACTATATGAGTCTGCGTGGGTACCAACACCAGCGTCTTGATGGTATGGTTGCGTCAGACGCACGGAAGAGGTCCATTGCGCACTTCAATGCCCCGGGGTCGCCAGACTTTGCTTTCTTGCTCTCCACACGCGCTGGTGGTCTAGGTATCAACTTGGAGACTGCTAATACCGTCATCATATTCGATGTAAGCAATCTAGACACTCCCACTTGCATTGCCTAACCTCCTTATAGAGCGATTGGAACCCGCAGAACGACCTGCAAGCCATGGCACGTGCCCACAGGATAGGGCAAAAGTCGCATGTCAGTGTCTACCGTTTTGTGAGCAAGGACACGATGGAAGAGGATGTTTTGGAGCGAGCGAAGAAAAAAATGGTTTTGGAATATGCCAGTGGGTTTCTAGCCTTTCATCTCCGTTGCTGTATGAATGATGTTTCGTTAGTCATTAATCAGATGGATACCTCTCAGGCTCACCTCAGCTCCAAGGGCGAAAAAGTTAAAGAGTCTGTCAAACCGGACAACTTGAGCAAAGATGAGCTAACTGCTGTCCTCAAGTATGGCGCCCAAAAGATGTAAGTGACAGAACGTGCTGTCCGAAGATCTGCACTCACATGATGCAGGTTTGACAAGGACGATTTGCAACAGAGCCAAAAGCTGGACGAAATGGATCTCGATGAAATCCTTAACCGGGCAGAAGATCATGAAACCATGGCTGCTGGCGGCGACGGCGGAGCTTCGCTCGGTGGCGAAGGCTTCCTTGCTCAATTTGCCGCCGTGAGCGACGTTAAAAACGATATGAACTGGGAAGACATTATTCCCCTGGAAGAACGACAAAAGTTCGACCGAGAAGAGGAGGACCGAAAGGCGGAGGAACTGGCTGCCCAGGAGCTGCGGGACCGCAAACGCTCGCACGCCCCCGTCTCATACGAGGGTATGGACGTTGACCAGCCCTCTACTTCCCAGGCACCGAAGAAACCCAAGATTCCTGGACCTCAGCGCAAGACTGCGAGCCAGAAAGCGATGGAGCTGAAGGAGCGTGACGTTCGCGTGCTAATCCGCAGCCTTCAGCGATGGGGTGATATTCGTCAGCGTTATGATATCATTGTACGTTTCCAATGTTTTTTTTTTTTGCCGTCATAAGTACTGAGTGAAGCTTCCAAAGGTCGGCGAAGCTAAACTTGCTGACAAACACAAAGCCATGATCATTGATGTTGCTGATGATATTATCGAGCTTTGCAGCCAAGCGGTCGAGGAGAACAATCAGCAAAAGCGGACCCGCACAGCTGCTGGAGAGACATTGTCCAACGCTCAGAAAAGCAAAGCGGTCCTTATTACGTATCGCAACGTTGGCAATATTAACGCCGAAACTGTCTTGTCAAGACATCGCGACCTCCGTATTCTGAATAATATTCTCGGTGACTTGAACCCGGAGGAACTGTACAACTGGTCGATTCCCATTGAAAACATCCGACCAACTCTCAATTGGTCCGGCCGCTGGGGTCCTCAGGAGGACTCTATGCTACTCGTTGGCGCCTTCCTTTACGGTTTTGGCAACTGGGAGGCCATGGCCAAGGATTCACGGCTTGGTCTAGAAGGGAAGTTTTTCCTTGAGGAAGGCAAAAAGGGCGAAGATTCCTCCACACGACCGATTCCCAATGCAATTCACCTTGTCCGGCGAGGCGACTTCCTCCTGGGTATATTGCGTGAACACGACGAGAAGTTGCGTTCGTATGAAAGTTCGTTACGGAACAAAGGACAGCTAAAAGCCTCGGCCACTCCTCCCCCTACAGCTGTGGCATCGTCCTCCACCACAAGTAGTCGGAAGAGACGTGCTGAAAGTGAAGCCGTTGCATCTGTCGAAGATACCTCTACCAAAAAACGCAAACGACGGCCCACTCCAACATTTACGGACTCTGAGTCGTCCGATGAATGGTGCGTATTGATGTATGAAATCATTGTTTGGTTTCTCATAGATCGTGACCAGTCCGTCCATGGATGAAATTGCTACAAAGGAGGAGCTGCGACCAGTGAAGAAACAGCTGGTGGGTTTAGTGCTACTTATAATTCATTGCGAATGTCGACATTTGTCTAGAAACAGCTCAAACTATCGGGAGAGGATATGCCCCGAGATGACAAGGTTGCCATCTTGAAGGACTCCCTCGCTGCCATCGGCCGACGGATAGAACTCGTGTTGCAAGCCAAACAAGCTGCTGGAGAAGACCGGGAAAGATGGCGTCGACATCTTTGGACGTATGTGGACGGAGTCTATAAGATATGAGGTACCTGACTTTTCCTCAGGTTTGTCACGCTGTTCTGGCCCAAAAAGGTCAAGGCTTCAAAGCTGGAGGAGATCCATGCAAAGATGGTGATGAAGGAGGCTGCACCCCGGCCACCATCTGATGTAGCGAGCTCTAGTAAGAAACCCCGACCCACTACAAGTGGAAAGACCAATGGGTCATCATCCGCTTCCAGCACATCCATGAAAATAAACGGCAAGGCGTACCGATGATCGTCACTGGAATCGTTTCACCTCTTGGCTCTCTTTCGATGTTCTTCCGCTCCGTTCTTAATATTGTTGGCTTATCCGAGCAATCCAAAGCAAAGCTGAGCTGTCATAATTTGCAAACTCTTGCATCACCCTTGTAACCTTAGGACGTTGGCAATGTCAATTTCCAAATAATCTCTTGTACAGTAACTATTTCACTGAGATTTCGAGAGGATGGATATCTAATGTTACAAGATCACGGGCGATTTGTTCGAGATGGGGTCACCACACGCTAATACCAAGCACATCTTTTCAAGATTTATCTAAAGGTTCAGTGTCAAGAAACTACCCCACTGTCCTTGCCCGGTTCTCATCGTGCTGGCACGCGCATGGCAGACTTGAGGTTGCTAGCAGAGCTTTGACTTCGATGTCGAGTTGTCTCGACGTTGACTGTAGTACCACGTTCAACCAAAAACTGCTGGGAAGTAGCTTCCCGTGCATGGTTGGTGCGTCTCTCTGCTAAACGTCGCTCGGCGTTTTGAAGAGTTGGAAGGGGTGCGACGCCCTGAGCTTGTTGTCGTGCTGCCTTTATCGCTGTGACTACGTTGCTAGGTGAGAAATTCTCGAAACACCATCACCAAGTTCAGAAAGACTAACCCTCTAGCAGACGAGCGTCTGCCTCTTTTGTGAAGCTCTGCGTCAACGCGGTGTACCTCTTCACTTGCCAACCCATCTGGGTGGCACGCGCCAGATTGCCCTGGGAAACTGCCCACTTTTTTTCTTCCTTGAACCGCCTTCGTTCGCTGTCCGCCAACGAAGCACGCGCGCGGAGCGTGGCGACCTCCCGCTCGAGAGGATCCATAACCCGATGCGGGTCGACCAGATCCTCGGTCGAGGAAATGATCGACGGAGGTACGGACGATTCCGTACGCCACTTGCGCGACGGGTCTTGCTTGGGCGGACGAGCGGGTTTGCTGGCGTGTACGGCAGAGTACTCGGTGGTGGTCGAAAACTTGACGAGACGTTTGCGACGCTTGGTTTCGATGATAGATTCGTCACAGTCGCTCTGCGTGTCCTTTGTACCGCTGAAATCGTAGATGTAGCCGTCCTCGATCAGTTGGGAGAGGACGTCGGTGACGAGGACGCCCAGTGCGACGCCCAGTAGTGTCGTTGCGCACTTGGTCACGTCTTGAAGCATCGTGAACTCGATGACGAGACGAATTGCGATTGCAAACCCGACTACGAATGCGAAGTCGCGGAATTCCATGAGAGTGTAGTATAGTGCGACACCCTGGACAATGCCGAGGAGGAGGATGTCGCCGAACGAGTCGGGCGTGGTGGGGTCGTCAGAGACATTTCCAAAGAACTTGTCGAGGGCAATGCGGGTGCCCAGGCCAAATAGTAAGGCGGCCGAGGTGGAGAACATGGACCAAGGCCAAGATGTACAAAACCAACCAGCATTGCGCCAAGTTGTTTCAATGTTCGCCTATTTCGGGTACAGTGGGAACACAGGCTAAATAATCATCGGCAGCGATAACACTATGAAAAATTACAATGAAATGCGTATAATAAGCCGACAGTCAGTATCATGAATCTTCTGTGTCCACGTAGTTGGCCATAGGATCTTCCGTGTTTCGACGATTCATTCGATAAGCCTCTGTTGCGCATGTAAAGATTAAAATACCCTGGGTAAACACGAACGGGACTTACCAAGTTGTTCTTCCGTGATGTCGTGGCTGCCTATTTCCAACCCCTTCTTTTTCTTGCTGAATCGGTCTTCGTCGTCGCCTCCCCGCGCCTTCCGCTTTTTCTCCTCAATTAAAGCTTCCGCTAGCCGGTCTTTGTCAAGCGAGACATCACCTTCTCCAACACGCTTTTTCGAGTAGTTCTGCTCTACAAGTCCTCTCGACTCGGTAGTTGCTTCTTGTGCCAAGGAATCGGATGTCGATTTCGAAGATGAAGCAAGAAGGGCTTGGGCCGTTGACGCGTACGAAGCTTCTTTGCCAGCCTCGCCAGCACAGTACGACATGTGTGTGCTTGAGTGACAGCATGCATAACCCCAAAGGCCATTCGAGGCATCGTACCACGAGCCCCACACAGAAGCGTGATTGTTGATGTAAACTACGGGCGACAATCAACACCAAGCTCTCCGGTTGTGACAATACGACTCACCATCTTCGGGATATTTTGATCGTGCCTTTGCACGCTCCTTCCCTTTAATGATCTGACCCGTTCGAGAGTACTCGACATAGTTTTCTGTTTGACCATTCATGATTTCCTTGGGGGCTTTCTCGAGGTACTCCTCTCCTCCATACTTTGCAAGAATCGACTCTTTGGTCACATCTTTCGTTTTTTCCTTCTTCTCCTTGTATTCTTCATGCAGAAACTGGCCTTGGGTCGGACCTGCGTTCAAATGAACATCATTACCTCGTTGCGCAGCTTGCCATGCAAAGAGTTGGAGGCTCTGAACTTCTGGTGCTTCGCCACTATACCGGAAGAAGTTCTCTCCGGCAAATTTAGCCTAGATTCGATGTATCACGATAAACAGCATGGAGAAAGAGAAGACAACATACATCTTCCGGAGCAACGTTCTGTAGTGGAGCGTCGCGCATAGAACGGGTTTTGGGATCATAGTAAGCGCTCTCGGGATCCAAATTGATGAGATACTTGGCAGTGTCTTCTCGTATACGCAGATTTCGAACTGTAATGCGGGTTTTCGTATCGAGTTTCTGACCCACTGCGTCAGCTGCGTCTGCGTATTTGTCATCATCTGCATCCTCCTCGTCGCTAGAACCAAAGTCGGGGTCTGCAGCTTTCGTCTCCTTTCCTGCCTTTGCCACTTTGCGAACGGCAGCTAAATCGGTTGTGGTCTGATTATCGATCTCCTCTTCACGCAGCCTCTTTCGAGCAGCCTCAACAGCCTCATACTCTTCGTATATTCTTTTATGCTCCGAGGGATCATAGCCATTCCACCGATCCCGCTTTGCATCATAGCCGGTCGCGACATCCTGTATGATTTCGTCCGCTTGAATGTCTTTGTTGGTGAACTTGGCACCCTTTTTCCGAGGACGCTCCAGACAATCCTGTATCTTGTGAGTCATAGCGCCGCAATTCTCGCATGCGCCTTTGCGGTACTTTTTAGCTGCAGGACCTGCACGTGCGCCACGGTCGTACCAGTTGTCGAGTTTGTTGGAGGTGCGATCCTCCGTAGGGCGACGTTGATGGCTTAGTGACGGAGCACCCGTGTCGAGATACCATGGTGCCTGAGAGATATATTCTGGAATAAAGTGTGAGCATGACGAGTGGAATGAGGATGGAAGACGTACGGGGAATGTGTGGGTTGATGGGCTTCCCTTCCTCGTCAAGTGCAGCGGGAGCGGTACCGGCTTTACGAGCGGCATCGAGGTCTTTTTGGCGACGGAATTCCTCGCGAGAAAGCTTTCCGATAGCTGTGATATTGAATTGTGAGTTCGTGGAATCGTGAATCACGGAGAACTTGAACGTACCAGACGAAGCCATGGTAGTGTATTGACACGTGACCTAGTCATTCTCATACTACGATGATGACAGTCGACTCGGACTCTGCAGACGAGCAAGAAAATGTCTTGAAAACGCTCTCAGAACCAGAAATGACCACGTTCGGGCTTGTTCGAGGCGTTCTTTTACAAGTTCAAACAGAATTTACGACGTGGAATGTCGCTCACTGTCGCCAAGCCCTAACATCGTTGACCGCTTCATCCACTTGGCGATCGTGTCTGCATCCCGACCTTCGTTCGCCTGTGACGGCTGCTTTCAACTCACCGCCTAACGCCAGACCCGTCGTATCCTCTCCGTCGTCGCAGTTCTGCCAGCAAGTGTATTCATCAGACGGTGTCGAAATTTCATCAGTGACATTAGAGGTTATTCACATAATCTCCTCTTTGGAGACCCATCCACCATACGAATCATGCTCTCCATTACATCGCAGTATGTTCAAGGGTGACGACAGCGACAGCATGGATTTCATCCCATACGCGGATGACCATACATTCGACCAGACTAGCCACACACATCACTATGGGTCATTTTCATGGGAAGATGTTTTTGATCCTGATCGTGAGCGTCCTCCTCATTTTATGATTGTTCGACACGATAACACACGACAACTTTGTAGTACAAGTGATCGTGCTCGAGACGGTGTATAGACTCCAAACTCAATACGCTCTTACCTACGATGAAATCGAAGATTGCAATGTTTTGCCACTCAAACTGCGTTCACAACCTGGTAAATCTGGCGTGTTCTCTACCATTCGAAGACGGTAAGTAGTCTGGATCCCTCCTCGACTTCGTGCTCAATGTACGTGAAGCGACCGCTTGCACTGGACCGGAAATACGATCCCAACGTCCTTTACTTTTCCACCCTCAACACCGTCAGAAAGCGACTTCCGCAATCGCCTCAGGACCTTGAATTCATTCTTCTGTCCGAATCTAGGCTGTATAGAGCCACTCTGCAGCGTACATGGTGCGTAGCATCTTTTCATACTACTTGCACACATTTCACCTATTACAGGTCGCGTACAGTCGAGCCTAATCCAATGCCTCTGATGTCGCGGCCTCCATTATCTTATAATTTCGGTGAGGTGACGAACCCTTGTCGAAATCAGTGTTTTATCAACAAGACTGAAGAGGTTCGTCGATTGTCTTTCTACACGCACACGGTCCTCATACTACGTTCGTACCACGCCAGGCTGGTCCTTCTTGGAATGAAGCTGATCTTGACACGTTTAAAGCTATTTCCGAAATAGCACCTGACCTGACTCCGTGTGATCTTGCAGAATTATGTTTGAAGCCTTGTTATGAGGTTATTTCATTCATATGACAACTGCCCATCAGTTGACGACGTGAAATTAGGTGTTTTACCACAGGAAGCTATTATACTCCAGTAACTCAACGGAAGCTCAGCCTGCGGACGTCAAAAGCCAACGACGTGTGCTGAGATTCAATGGTACATATCAGCCTCGCATTTGTTCCTAAATATCTAACCCACCATCTTAGACAACGATCCGACGCAGTACACACCGTATGTCCTGGTCAAATTTCCTTTCTCCTTTCTCCTTCCTTAGAGTCTTGCATTAGCAACGACCCTTGCTACCATGTTGGCCCTTGCAGCAGTTCTTCTGACTGTCCGTGTTTCAAAAACCAATCGCATTGTCAACGTAACTGCCGCTGCTCTCTGGAATGTAAGCTGATGTTCCCTTTGTTCCCGGAAACGAACTTACATTGATTGTATAGGCAATCGCCGATGGAAAGGATGTCGTTGCTGGAGGGCTAGGTCAAGGAGTTGTGTGACGGAGCGATGTCCTTGTGTTGAGGCGCTCAGAGAATGCGACCCAGAACTGTGTATGAACTGTAGGTGGATGTGCGTGTCACCAAGCTTGTGGCGAGTCCTTTCCATTGACAGAGTCGTTTGTTTTCTAGGGGTAAGCTTACGCATCCTGGTTTCAACGTCATGTTTTGCTTAGGATTTAGCCGATGACACACCGTGTCGCAACTCCCAGATCCAGCGCGGAGCTCGCAAAGTCCGTGGTCGTTATAAGTCATCGTCAGCCATACTCACGTATATCAGGAACTAGAGGTCAAAAGAAGTAGTTGGGGGCTCGGAACTTTCTTGGTCGAACCAGCAAAAGCAGGCGACTTGATTGCAGGTATGTTGTTCCCGGTACCGCATAGCCGTATGCTTTACGCCATTCGTGGTTAGAATACGCCGGAGAGATAATCTATGAGCCCACAGTCGAGAGCCGAGCGTGAGTCCCGTTTGACGCGATGATGCTAATCCAATGTATTCTCCGCACAGAGATCTTGCGATGCATCGCAACCGATGCTACGTCTTCGACTTGAACAAAACATTTTCTTTGGATGCAACCTATGCGGGCAACATCTCTAGGTTTATTGACCACTCTGACGCAGAGCGAAGCAAACGGGTAAACAGTCGAGCCCGAGGTACATCCTTGCGTAACCTTTTCCACGTAAACTAATTGTCGCCCTAGTTCGGTTGGTCAACGGGGATCATCGTATAGGCATATTTGCCGGTGAGTTTTTTCGCAGTACCCTCAAGAGACTCACGTAAGACCTATTGCGCAGTTCGAGACATGGAAGCAGGTTCGCAGGTCTTGATGAATTACGGATCCATGTTCTTTACCGAGTAGGTTTGTAAATGAGCGGTTCACTATCATAGTCATGTGGCTTCCCGCATTGTCGCCGCCAATGCAGGGACGTCAAACTCACATGCCGGTTTTTATTATTAAGTTCGGTCTTCCTGTTCTCGAGGCACTGTCCTACCCATTGGTGGCGGTTATTAGTCTCATATTGGAGATCAGAAAACAGTCGTTCTGATATTACTATGAAGACTGGCAGTGCCTGAAGTTGGTGGCAGTGGGTAGTGACATTTGGGATTCTTTTCTAGAGAGCGAGTCGTAGCTAGACTGCTGGCAGACCCCCGGTTCTTTGGGAGAGAGTGCTCTGTATGGTTACCTTGCATCTTGAGCCACACACTGTGGGTATGTGGCACGAAAGCTGTTACTACAACTAATTATGGTCAAGTTAATTACGGTGAACACCCCGCTGGGGAGGTATAAGTGCTGTGTCAATTGTCTGGGGGGTGTTCTCACGTTTCCTCCCGTTCTGCTTCATCGCTAAAGTGCAACGCCAGTGGTAAGGCAAGCTGAGTCCTTGCCAATGAAATACTACAAGTGAACTTTGGGAATTGCGTCATGAAGTAAACCCTCGTCCAAACTCGACTCCTCTTGATCGTGGTACAGTTTCTATCACTCTTTTTTTTTCAGTTTTGCATGATTCTCCCTCATCTATTCTGCTTTGGATCAGTGCTGTTTAGACGAGCTGTCTCTTGTAATGTTGGGAACCCTTGTGGTCGTGGTGTCCTTCCACTAAATCATCCATATCATTTTGATAATCTGTGAACTTATACCAGGAATTGCACAATGTTTGTTGGCCCTCCTTCATTCGGGGGACGGTCGGACCACTCCGTTTCGCTCGTCAAATTCTAGACGAGCACCATGATCGTTCTCCTTGTCCGCTACGTGCAAACGTTTTGCAACCCTGTACCTCCACCGTAGATGGTGTTTCTGATTTGGATGGTTCTGACTTTCAGCCCCTGCTCGCTTGCGACAGTATTTTCAAAGTTGAATGTCACTGATCAGCACGGCCAAAAAAGATTATTCTCCGCGGGATTTTTTCTGTTTGCAACACCGAGCTGGGCCCTTCGGCATTCATGATCGCACAACCTCCTCCGGCACCCATTGGGAGGATGGTCTGCTATCGCCCTTTTGCCGCAAAAATGCCGCTCCTGACCAGGGCGGTTTCAATCGAGTATGCATGCCATCAATGCCTCGTGGAACTGCTGATGGATGGCGGATTTCTTCGAAATGGAAATGTGGTATGGGGAACATGGCAACCTTACGGCGCCCCAACTCAATCTAACTCGGCGGACCCCCACCCGAGAGCTTTAAAAGCGCCCATCCACATCTTGTTGTTTCCCATCCTCGCCCGCGTTGGCTTTGTCTTTGCCCGCGAACACGACCGGGTTCAAGGCATTCCCTCTCAACGTCAGATAATATTCAGCGCCATATCGCCTCTTTTGCGACCAAACCGTCGCGTTCGCCTTTCGACTGCCCAATCAGAATTATCTTGCCCCGACTTTATCAGACTAACCATGCTGCGTGTTCCGAACAGCCCCGTCCACAGGAGTGGGAAGATGCTGTGCGGTAATTTCAGCGCGGGGACCCAAACTATCAATTGGTGCGCTTGGAAGCCCATAAAGGCTGCGCTCTTTTATGACTCGATCACCACAGCAGTCCTGTGGGATACCTCTCTAATTCTCAACATCTCGAGCCAAGCGGTGTTGGCATTGAACGCACCTCTTGCCCCAACCCGTTTGTCCCCCCGAATTAAATCCCTTTCCATCGCTAACGTGGTTCACTCCAGGACCCTCATGATGTCAATTCTGGCTCCTGACATGGATTTTCAATCTCCTATCCCATTGTCCCATCCCATGCAGCCGATCGTCGCTGTAAGTTTTCTCACTTTTCGATATCGGATGTCCCTCACCGTCCGGCGTAACTTGCAGGGATACTACGCTGCTCCACATCCTACGCGTGTCCCGTACCCACTCCAATTCGCAGGGTATTGTCCTACACCCGACAGTGGGTTCTCCGCTGACACGTATGATCCATTCACGCCGACATCCCAACCTTTTGATACCGCCGCGGATTTCGGAGAAATGATCCGCGATCCCCTGGTTGCGCCGCAGCCACCAACGCCTCCCGCTGCACCAGAAACGTCCAGTCCGCAGAACCCAGGTTTCCACTACCACCCATGTCGTTGGCTGGGTGGCCCACGGTGCGACGGCTCCGCCCCGGGTAAGAACCGCGAGATGGCAGAGCACCTACGGGTATATCATCATTTTATCGGGCACGAGCGCGATATAGTCCCCTGCGAGTGGGATAGCTGCGGCCAGGTCATGCAACGCATGAACGTCGCGCGCCACATTGTTTCTAGGCACCTCCTTGCGGTAGCAAGTTGCCACTTCTGCGGAAAGCAGTTTAGTCGGCCCGATGTGGTCGCCCGTCATGAAAGGAGTTGCGGTGGAGTTCGCTCGGTCTGAAGTTGTTGTATTTTCAAGGCAACTACAAGGTCTGGAAATGGCCAACTTGAACGTGCCATGGAACCTTGTGATTATTCCATGACGGCTACCTGACTGGATTCCGACGGTCGTCATATTGCTTCCGTGGATTTCGGATCGTAATATGCATATAATCGATTCAAAGACTGGTATTTCATTTATATCATGTGTCATTCTCGTATACATCGCTGAAACCGTCCAGTTTACTGTAATCACTCCTTATGATGTTAGGGCCGTTGCTTAGTTTGTCTGACTGGTCTTGGACAAGTTTGTCTACGCGCCATTTGATCACGTACTTTTCACCGCCCTCGTTTGCTAATTACTGTAATATAGCTCATTTCCTCGGAGAAATCGCTGACAGTCTGGCGTGCGGCGATACATGTCGCCACTTCAGCGGGATCATGTCAGCTATCAAACTACCCAAACCGGTCCGATAATGATATCGCATGGATATGTTCCGCGACAGATCAACCCAATCGCCATCAACCCTGAAGCCAAGGGTTGAACCGCTGATTCTCGTGAAGCTTTCGTCAAACTTGAACCCTCGATCGTGGATGGTTGCATGACAACTGAAACCTTAGTAGGTCGTAATCCAGATGCGGGGATTGGCTCCGCACACCGTCCGAACCTTAGACTATTCAGTACTAGTAGCCAGGGTATTGCTATCGGAATTCAGAATGTGACATAAGCTACTGTACATATTTTCCGACTGGTACCTAAGCGTGCACGGGCGGAGGGCTTGCCAACGTTAACAAGATCGGAAGGATCTGGATCTTTTCCTTATCCCACTTGTCACGCCATGGTCAGAGTAGTCCGCGTTTGTGCCAGACAGAGAGGACACTTACTACGCCAGATGTATAATAGATATCAGTCTCGACAAGCTTACGTGCGGCTTCTAGACTCTCTGCCTCAAGGATGAGGCAGGAACCACAGAACTTTCGATCGGCGGGGGCTGCGGTGGCGGAGTCTGAGGTCAGAAGGGGTCCACCAGCACCTGTGTATGCCATCGCGATCCATCAGATGATTTTTTTCAGTAAAGACGCCGCCCCAACACTTACGAATGATTCCCTCTCTGACTAATCGGTTTGCGTTGTCGACATGACTAGGCCGCACAGTGAGCCGTCGCTCTGGGGCACCTGCATCAGTGTAATCCGGTGCCCAAACGATGAACGTGGTCAATGCTCCAGCTGTCGCCATGGCTTTGAGGGAGAGATGACTGACGTGGAGTAGGGAGTTATAGAGCAAAGGTATTGGCCAACAGACAGCGAACGATGTTGGTGTTGGAATGAGACTATATTAACCGTCTAATCTATCCGACTTAGTACTCTTATACTCTGCAGTTTGGCTAATTACTCACTGATAATCACATTGTCTGCTCATCATTTCTGTACTCGGCTTGCTTAGTGATATTATTACTGTGGGGAGCGAATGTAGTTACGCCCAAGATAAAAAGACGGTCTGGGAATCCCCAATCCATATAAAATCCAAGTGCTCCGCGCACTGAGGCAGGTGATCAGACCAAGTCCCGAAATTGGCAGGTGAATAAGTTTGGCGCTAGTCGGTTCTCATGGCCTTCTGCGTGGAATTTTCAACTAGAGGACCACGACCACCGTTTCCCGTATACTCACCTGTGCAGTACACATGCAAATTTATCGAATTCGAACCGGTATTACACGTACGCAGCAACTGCGACTTTTCTGTTCGACAATTCCCAGATCCCATCCATACTTGGTCTGGGCTCCAGACTACACAGACGATGGAACGCTCGCACGCAGGATGGCCGTCCGGCCGAAGCACTTTGTAACTGCCAACAAATATATCAAGCAAGGAATCCTCAGTATGTTAATTTAACACTTGGCGTGAGATGCCAGTGTGCCACTCCCCTACTGACTTGGGTCGCTTCATAGAAGTGGCCGGTGGCTTGATCACCCCGGACAGCCAAGATGCTGCACCCGCGGATAAGAAATTTGTTGGTTCAATGCTGCTATACGAGGCCGACTCCATCGAGGACGTCAGAAAACTGGTGGAACAAGATATATATTGGACGGAGAATGTTGTAAGTCGATCTGCAATCCTGTCGAGTCGAACCTCAAGTGTTGTTACATGGATCAGTGGGACAAAGAGAAGCTTATGATTCTCCCAATGCTGATGGCCACGACACTCCAAGACAGGGCGGGGATCACGCAACCAACCCCGGAAGATTGATGACTGTGTGCTATGGAATCTGGGCATTGTCTCGATTGTCTCATACTTGCTGCGGATCAATTGATGCAGAAGGGATATATGTAATAGATCCCAGTAAGTGGGGACTGCTAATTCTTTAACCCGGACTACGCGACTATCTCGGCTCATTCACAATGGATGCGAACCGTGAGACTGGTGGACGTTGAACGCTAGAACTATCAGCAACGCAATGTTAGGATGATTTTAGAATATACACCTAGTCTTTTTAACATTCTCTTTCTGGTATTCTTCATCTCTGGAGTCGGCGATCAATACGCAGTGTGCAGGGTAACATTGGAACGATCACGCATTGCAACCTAGAAGACGCGCGCTATGGAATTCTGATGCAGATGGGCACCCTTACCATCCTAGTTTGCCCTACGGGAACCACAGTATTTACCGATTCCAAGTCACTGCCGCAACCATCATTTGGCCGTCTCCATTCCCCGCCCCCCCCCCCCCAAGTCTTGCAGATTTCCCGAAACAACTTCCAACCCGGAAATATCTGACACCGTAATAATTACCAGGTTGAGTGCCACCGTGCATTCAAGTTGTGCTTATCCCCTGTTGAGATACCGCTGTAGAGTGACTTGGAACGGACGGCTCGAAAATTTGCCGCACAGACGTGAGAAATCGGCGACCGTGCACAATGTCACGGGCGCAAGGCACACCCAGCTAGAATCAGATATCAGGCGACTTGGCATGATCCCCAATCTCGTATTAAAAATCAGATGGCGTGCCATTAGCAGAACGTGTACCTTGGAAGCTCCTTTGTTCTTCGTTTAACCAGTTTTTAATCCTTTGATCCAATTCGTCCCAATCGCGGTGATGAGTTCGTGCGTTCGGCTCAAGGATGGGCGTAGGATGTTGATAGGATGAGTAAACAAGCCCTTAATCAAACAGAATCAGGTATCTAGGTTCAACTCACCCTGGTTGTCGGCAGCATGTATATTCAATTGAGCCATGTGCAATAAACCTTGGTGCGCCCAACTTGCCCAACTCCGAGGATCACAAACGGTAGAGGATCTCTTTTCGGAAATTTAAGCTCTCGATCTCGGTCTTAAACCCATGTCCATGGTCAGGTACAGAGTAATGCTGTTTAAGAACCTAACGTTAGCATAATTTGTGATGAATATGCAAACCGGTCAAGATCAAAGGGCCAGATGTGCGTGGAGTATGCGTATCGTGTAGTTTTACGACACCTTCCATCAAATCTTTCTGATCGGAGTCAGTCAAACGACGGCGCCCATCCAAGGCTCCATTCACTCACCAGGGAGATCGTTGCTGAATGGATGAAACAAGTCGCGTAAAGTTTGTGATTGTGGAACGGGGAGCACACTGTAACAGGCGCCAATAGAGAGGTTGCCAACGTAATGGGAAGAATCTGCAACCTTCTTTGTCCCGCTCCTCATTCTATGAACAGAAAAAAAGTTCAAGCATGCACCCGGTAAAGTGTGGTACTTACCACACTTACCACATCCTTAGTGTAAAAGATGAGCCAGATGAGCCCACGAGCAGCTTCCAAAGTTAACGTTGCTGTATCAATGATGCGAGAATCGAAGAACTTGCGTTCAGTAAGCAACCAGAGATGAGACAGTCGGATAACAAAATGAGAAAAAAGGTTGGCAAGTCTTTAGGTCATGATACGCACTGGCATGGCACTGGAATGATCACCAGAGAGGGCATCACTGGCAAGTTGGAGATTTAAGCTAAAGTGTGACGGTTGGCACCAGTGTCTGACAGAAAGTCCAGGCTGATCAGGTTCAACTTAGAATATGGCAGCTTGAACGTCAGACCTTGATACCTACTTCACTACCATGGCATTGGGCATGATGGTGCATGACCGTGCGTCAACTTGACTCGGAACCGCTGTGTCGATACAAAAACCAGGCCTCTCGAGACCAGAAGATATTTGTTCTGATCTTGATACGAAGTTCTGCTGGTATATTTGGCAGCCAGTCCTTCGGTGTAGAACAGAGAGTAAGTACCATGGACTTGAATGCAGTGGTGACTGTTGTGCACCTTGACTCGGAACTTCGGCATTAACCATGGCATGCCGTCTGACCAAAACGGGACATCTTTTTCCTTGCTCGCGGGGGAACTTGGTAGTACGACCAAGGAGACCTAACTGATCCTAACACTCAGTAATTTCTCCCTCGATGGGCGTAACGCAGTGGCTGCACCTAGCTTCAAGGCATGAATAAGTTCATCATTGGTAAGCTTGAGATTCAATTTCAAGTTGGCCGGGGTGTTTGATGTAACTTGAACATTTGGCGATGGCATCACTGCCATCATGATTGCGATCATCGATCATATATCTCCGCCCGTGACCTGTCATTGCAGTAATACATAGTGCATCCTCGCCTGGGAGATTGCCCGTAAGTGTATCAGCAGAACCACTATGGGAGTCTGTTCGTTGACAAGCACAGCACTTGCATATCGCGCTCCGTATAATCTACAAGTACGCCATGTATGGTTGGCTTGGTGAACCTACCTTCGGCTCTAATTAGGAACCCGTGGGTCAACTATTCAACATCCTGGTTGTCTTACCTCGATTTTCTTCCTATGGAGTTCGTTGTAAGTTCTATCCATCATCTCCTTCAAGTTGGAGGGTCTACCACAATAGTTACAGTCCCTCTTCATGCCCGCCCATCTTTCTTGCCTGGAACAGTCAGTGGGAGGAACATTGTTGCACACGGACAAAGTATTTGCACACACGAGGAGTTTCAGTTTTGCTTAACCTTATGTGTATGTCCCCTTGGCGATCTTTCAGCTTGGTAAGATTTAGTAAACATGGGACTAAATTCTACTTAAGTTTTTTTTTGAAGCAGGCTGTCATTGGTGACATCCACTGATCAGTGAATGCTGATGGTTATAATCCAGTTTATGTTGGAAAGGCATTGTATGGCGCAAACTTGCTGGTTAATTTGTTTATGCATGCTCCCCACTTCCAGCAGCGTACAGGTCGCAATTGACCTCGTTGTTAGTAAGGATATTTTCAATGTTCTGAATTAGAAACTTAGTATGTTGTGGACAGACCTGGGCACCTAGCTATCATATCTCCCCCTGTTGCTGCTGGGGTGGACATCCTGATAGTTAATTTCTTCAGGTTTGTACTTCTTCGCAAATGGACCTCCTCCAGTTTCGCAAGGTAAGCGTGCATGAATTTATGGTCTGACTGTGTTTCGTTCCATAGGGCCTGATGGTACACATCTTGCAACGCCTCATCATATTTTCGGGCATCCGGACAGCTACATTTACTCTTTTCACCACCGTCTTAGTGCGTGTTGTTCCGAATTAATTCACACATGCTTGTATATGGCTTGTCTTACCGAACGTACCAGACCTTTTGAAGGCAGTAGAGTACTAAGCTAAGGGGTGATTAATGATTCTCGGGAGGTCCCTCGACTCAGATTGTGGGTGGTTCTATGACGACTGAAGCTTTAAGTCACAATCCAGATGTGCGGATTGGGTCACCTACCATCTGCGGCTCTGTTCAGTAACTAGGGCATTGCTATCGGAATTCCGGATGGATGACAGATGACATGAGCGTACATTTCCTGACTGGTACCTAAGATTGCACGGGCGGCAGAGGCTCTCGACACGAATGGAAGGATCTGTATCTTCTCGTCCCACTTGTCATGCAACAGTTAAAGGAGCCAGAGTTTGCCAGACAAGAGAAGACCGTGATATATGTCGTTCTCGATAAGCGTACGTGCAACTTCTAGACTCTCTGCCTGCCTCGATGATCTTGCAGCTGCCAAAGGCCTCTTGATCGGCAGGAGTTGCGTTAACGGCGGAGTTTGCAGTCAGAACGGGTCCACCAGCACCTGCGTATGGTATCGCGACCCATCAGACGATTCTTTTTTGGTAAATGAGCCACTTGATACTTACGCATGATCCCCTCACAGGGCCTCACTACGTCATCGCCTTATGTTATCGAGATGGTTAGATCGCACAGCGAGTTGCCGATCTAGAGCGCCCGCATTAGTGCAATAACTTGAAGGCGCCAAAACGATGAATGTGATTAACGCCTGAGTCGTCGCTATCATGGGCTTTGAGGGAGGGTCGAATTGGAGTTAGCCTCAGAACAAAGCTATCGGGAAACATACATGGTGTTGGGGTGAGATTTCCTGAGTCTAATCTGACCGACCGCTCTTATATATATACTCTGCGCTTTGGTTAAATCGATGGATGGAGTACGCCCAGATAAAAAAAACAGACTGGGAATCCCCAGTCGACATAAAAATCGAGACGTCACCGTGAACTGGCCAGGTGATCGGCCCAGACGCAGCCCACTGGCGCGATCACGGTTTCCGTACTATGCTCACCTGCAGGTCAACATCAAGACACATATTAATGTGCGGAGCGAATGTAATTACGCTCTAGATGAGAAGGCAGTCTAAGAGTCCCAATCGACATAAAAATGAACTGCCATCGTGAGCTTGGCCAGGTGATCTCAGGTGAGTAAGTTTGACAGCCTGTTCTCATGGCATTCCGCCGGCGCAGGAGATTTTCAACGCAGAGTTAGCAAACACGTATTACGCCTACGCAGCAACTTTTGCGACTTTTCCGTTCGACAGTTTCGGGACCCAGCCATACTTGGTCTGACCTGTAACCCGTTCCAGACTAGTACACGGACGACAGAGCGCTCGCACACGAAATGGTCGTCCGGCCGAGGCACTTTAAGACTGCGACTCAACGAGGATATTAAACGAGGCGTCCTATGTGGATTAATCCAACGCTGGGTGCAGTGAGACTCGTGACTCGGATGTGCCGCTTCTCCGTTGACTTGGGTCTCATTCTTGGTTCATAGAAGTGGCCGGTGGCTTGGCCACGCCGGATAGCCAAGACGCTGCGCCTGCGGATAAGAAATATGTTGGCAGACGTCAGAGACTAAGCAAACAAGATCCATACTGGACGGAGAATGTTGTAAGTTGGTCTGTAATCCCGTCGACCCGGAGTCGAACTTCAATCGTTGGTTGTTACACGGACCAGCGGAATAAGGAGAAGCTTGTAGTTCTCCCAGTGGCAATGGCCATAACACTCCGAGGCAGGGCGGGATCACGCAACCAGGTACCACCGCCCAGTCTAGAGATGTTGCGGCTCTGGAAAGTGTCATCATGAAATTGCAAATAGAGATCCGGAACTTCTTCTAAGCTCGAGAGAGCCAGGTACTGACCCCGTCATGCGATGGCGAACTTCATCGTGGGTTAGTCGATCATTCGAGGAACAAGGAGCTGCAGTGCCGATGACCACAACATTCCACGACACGGTGGAAATTACGCGCGGCCAAGCTCGGAAGATTGATGACTTGGTGCTATGAGCTCTAAACATAGTTCCCATTGTCTGAGTTTGGTTACGGGTCAATGATGCACATCGGAAGCTGAACCGCTAATTCTTTATACCGGTATATGACGATGGGAATCTCGGTTGAACATTTGAACCATTAGATGCTGATTGGTATTGGAGAAAATGATGAACCGATAGCGCCTAGGCGCCTACTCATCATGATGATCCAACCGAATCTTAGAATACTACTTCCGATCTCTTCAACATCCCCTCTTCGATACCCTTTATTTCTGGAATCGGCGATTAATACGGAACGCGCAAGGAAGAAGCACCTGGGCGGTAACTCACGGAGTGCAAGATGCGCGCTATGGAATCTCGATATGGATAGGTTTCCTAGTCGCTCATGAGCGCATGACTTCACCCATGGGATTAATGCTTACCAATCCCAAACCAGAGCCCTTCGTGCCCAGAATCTCGCCATGCGCCCATCACTTGTCCATCCTCATCCACTCCCCATATCTCGCCTACCTTTGAAGCAACTTCTGGCCCGCATATATCCCGCATGACATCGCGATGATCACCATATCTGCGGAGCCGTTATAGGATAAATGAAAACCGCAGACTCAGGCGCGTACCCTGTGGCGAAGGCTACAACGTCTGCTTCCAATTCAACTCCGTCCGCAAACCTCAGACCTTTCTCCGTGAAACATTCGATGGAACTACCCTGCTTGAGTTTGATGTCTCCGTTGATGATGTGTTTTCCGGTTCGTGTATCTGCGGAATAAAGCGACCGCCATCAGGAACTTGCCAAACTCACGTAGCAAGATTTGTTCCTACTCAAATGATAGCCCCCGGAACGTCCAAATACAAGCGGCACGATCCCTGCATTGTACGGTCCAAGGTTCGTCTTGAACCCTGCTTTTGCGAGACCGTCGTACAAGTCCCTGATGAACGTGTCAAGAGACGTTAGTTGGCATCACTTCATAAAGCACGTACTTGTCTACGGTCGCAATGACCTCGGCCACTTTACGTTGTTGAAATAACCGGGCAACAAGACCGGGCCACGAAGCATTGTTCATATCCGCAAGGTCTGTTGGGTAACCCTCTTTGAAATCCTCTAAAAATGAAATCCACATCCCTGTGAAACAGATCAAGGTACAAGTGACCTACCACCAAGCAATATGCTTGCCGCCTTTTGAGAAACGACGTAATTGGAGGACCGCTGGTACCTGTCATTGCATCTTTCATAATGCGACACAAATAGTGGTCTCAATTTGCGTACATGGTAACATCGATGCCGTGGTCAAGAAAATCTTGAGATATGTCATGGCCTGCAAACGAGCAACCGTAGGGACGGACTCGGGGAATCTATCTGACACACGACAGACCTGAATTACAAGCTCCAATTACGACCGCCTTCTTGCCGATGTAGTCTGCTGCACTGGTAAAGTCTGCCGAGTGAACAACCACACCCTTGAAATTTTCCTGATTGCAGGTTAAGGAAGTCAGGGGTGTGGTACCTTGCCAGAGACGCAAGACACACCCTGCCAGGGACATCAGGTGACACAGAGTGACCGCCATATCCCGTAGCAAAAATTAGATGGCGTGCCGTCAGAATGCGTTTCTCAAAGGCCCCTTTGTTGACTTCTATGGACCAGGTTTTCGATATTTCGTTCCATTTGGTCTTCGTGATGGTGCTTGACGTCCACACGTTCAACTCGAGGAAATGGGCGTAAGATTCCAACCAATCAGCGATCTGGAGTGTGTAAGCTCTATCAAACAGGGTCAAATAGTAACCCTCGAGTTACCTTGGGTGCTGGCATGTATGTTGGCCATGTGCAAGGAAATCTTGTTGTGATTGGGTAGTACAAGACGTCAGGGAGGTTATTTCCGAGGCTTACGGTAAATAAGGGGTTTGATTGAACCCTATAGAAGAGCATCAACACCGCCAATATGGTACAAGGGGCACGCAAGCCGTACATGTCGTCCCGTGAAGGCACAGTGACTTGTACCTATGTCTCCACTGATCCCATAACCAAAAAAAAAACATGACCATCTTCCAAACATGACGATGCTCAGCAAACGACGTACCGCATCTCCAACTCGTGGCGTCTTCTCGATAACGAGGGATCGTACACCAAGGTACTTGAGTCGTGCTGCGATTTCGAGTCCGGTGTGTCCAGCTCCGAGGATCACAACCGTGGGATCATTGTATGGAAAACGGAGCTCCCGGTCTCGGTCTTGGGCCCACGTCCCGTGATTGGGCACGGAATAACGCAGAGCACCAATCTGACGCTAGCGTGATCAGTATCGAGAAGAGTAGACGATCTAAAGCATACCTTCTCTGGAAACTTGGTCAGGCTCTCGAGGCATGTGAACAACGAATAGGCCTTCCAGTCTCCCTTTGGGAGAGGTACGAGGTATGCGATCGCTGTTCCTTGGCCCACCTTTGTCTTGAATCCAAAATAAAGGCGGAGAAAGACGAGATCTGGCCAAGGTCTCTGTAGAGTCGGCTCTTGAAATGTATTGTGATGAAGACACAAGTCAGTCAAGGCCGATGGGGCCAGACGTGCCTGGAGCATGCGGGTGATGGCATCTCTGCCGACGAGGGTACGAAGGTCCCAAGTGAGCGCGAGGATGTCTTTCCAGTTTCCATCCTCGGTAAAGAGAGCCATGAGAGCTGGTATATCGTTCTGTTGTACAGCTCTGGAGAAGGCGGCAAGCCATCTCGTTGCTACCTCGTCGACGTTGACATTACCTGGAGCATCGACACCCAGATGTTCGAGGGTAGGGAGTGTTACATCCATCCTTATTCTGAAATGAATATGGGTTGTATCAGCCTCAGTGGTCCGTCGAAGGAAGAGAAAAGAGACTGAGAAAGCGACGTGTGCATTGCTGGGTCAAACTTGAACTAGCCATGGGTTAATTGGACTAAAATATGCACATAAGTCGAGACCCCGTAAATTCTGTTCAGATGACCCAAATTGGAGAAGCAAGGATCGCGATTTGGGGTCCGCTTTGTTTCCTTATAGTGTTTGTACACGCTCGCAAGACAAACATTACTCGCGAATGGATCATAAACAAGAACTGCCTCGCACTTGGATTCGCCGCATCTTTTCATCCAACTCTCACCATGTCCAACTCAAGTCTTCCTCACATAGCTTCACCAGATTATTATCACCAAAGTCACGAAAAGTCCTTACCACCATCTCCCCAGCAATCCAGTAAGCGTTCTGCGGCGTCGTCTGGGGCTCCTTCATCACGGTCATCCAAGGAACGTGGCCCCCGTAGTGTTCCAACTGCAAAAGATCTCCTACGAATGCTTGCAGAGGAGCAGGAGACGACACGTGACCTTCAGCAGGAACTTACTCTCTCCTCATCACAGCTTGCCCTTGAGCAGGACCGCGCCGATACTGCGGAGCGTAAGATCAGGGAAACAATTTCAAGATTCAAGGATGCCAACGACGCACGAGTGGCTGCTCAGTCGGATGCAGCCAGGCTGAGGGAAGAGTTGAAGCTCTACAAGGGTGCCTTGGAGGACGCACAGAAGGAGATCTTCAAGGCGCAAAACATCCTCAAAGATGTCGAAGTACGCAGGAGAGAAGCCGAAGAAGAAGTTGCCCAGCTACGAAGGAAATTGAGAAAGATGCAAGAGGAAAAGATGATCGAGATGGCTCGTGAAGAGGGAAGAAAGCAGGGGCTGCAAGAAGGTATGGAAATGGGAAAGGACATTGGTTATCTGCGGGGTCGCAACCAAGGGTATATCAGTGGTCGCTCAACGGCCGACAGGATGAGGGAGAGGTACTTTTCGCCTCCATCTGAGTCCGAGATACGGAGGTCGCGAGGAGAACCAGACCTCCCTCCCGAGAGCGATGCTGCATACACTGCGACAACAACCCGGTTTCCTCTATCTGGTGGCTCTGTACCTTCTTCATCCACGTCCTCGAGTGAACGAGAGGTGCCACAATACTCTCGGTCAGGTGAAGGGCGAACATCGTCGGCTCGAACGACGATGTATTCCCCTGCGCAACGACATGCAGATATTCCACCGGACGGTTTTATTCCGGAGGCAGATGCTTCCATGATAATCCGACTACCGCCTCCTCATGAACTCGTACGACCACCTACGACGCCTACTGGCCAGTCGCCTTCGTCAAGGTCTGGTTCACCTTCACCCCGTATTCCGCCGGTGCCGGTGCCTGTACCTGGCGACGTTCCTGTATTGATGATTCCCGAGCCTGGAGGTGAGCGGCAACATCGCAAGGTACGACGAAGGTCGTCGAGGGAGAGCGTGTGTTCTTCTACACGAACATCTGAGCTGGACCTTTTGAATGCGCCAGAACACGTGGCCAACCGCGGTCATCGCACGAGCGGGTTGAGTATGATTCCCGAGGTAGCAAGCTTGCAAGAGGGGAGTTCTGAACAAGGCGGGAAGCAACTGGGAGAGGATAGCGTGGACGAGGTAAGGGGGGATCAAAGTGATGTACGATGGAAACATGCTAAAGCCGAGGGGGTGTAGGCAGGGTTCGTGCACGTGTCTATGCCCTTGCCACTGAGGGTGTCAGAGATGGCAAGTTTAAAGTCGAGATCCGGATCGCAGTCACTTTCTGTTGATCAGAATGGCTATTCGCGGCCAGGGAGTACGTCGTCATTTGGAACGGTGAATATTATGATTCAACCACCGGTGAGTGATCTGAATGTGATCGTGGGGGTGAGACTGATGTGGGGAGTGATTAGTCGCGACCGGCGTCGAACAACTCTGCAACTACATTGTCAGGTACGCGGCCACATCTGTTGAGCCCAGCAGACGCGGACCGACCGGTACCACTGCCACGTCGAGAAGGAGTTGGAGAAACGATAGTGATGGACTTGCCCGACGGGGGGCTGCCACCAGGGTTCGTGCCAGCAGGGCCACCGACACCGATGGGAGAGACGAGTTACACGGGGGCAGGTGTTCCGCTACCACCGTCGACAGTAGGATCGTACCACAGTCGGCTTCCTTCGCAAGGTGGGACAGGCGTTGTTATCCCGCCGCCATCGGGGAGATCAGGGGCAGAGGAGACGGATTCGTCGAGCGATGCGGATACGCTGTCGACGCCGCCTCTGCGGTACCGGGTTCCGTCGAGCGGTGGATATTCTGCGGCGGGGGTGCCGTTGCCGTCGAGCGGGTATACGGGTGCTAGTGTTCCGCTGCCGGGGCGTCCGTTGTACTAGTAGTAGTATATTAGTTAGTTGTAGTGATGACTAATCGGTTAGTTTTTGTCTTGTGCGACGACGCATGGACGGCGATGTTACCGTCGACGCGGAATCAGGCTCGTCTACAGCTCAAATACAACGTCACTACTGACTGTTCGTTCTCTCTTCATCTTTCCTGCAAGTACTGCTCACTCATCATCACCTTCCCAGTCCCCCATCTTGGTCTCCACTCCGCCTCCGCCTCGGGCGACATTGGTCTCGTACAGTACGCTCTCTCGCATGGCCAACCCGTCAACGCGGTCCTCGACGGGGTCCTTCCACTCCACGCCGCATGTGCCGGCGGAAACGTCCTCGTCGTAAACCTTCTCATCGACTGTGGCGCCGACGTAAACGCCCCAAGGTTCGTATTCGCGCCCGCTTCTGAACCTGTTCCTCACTCTCTCCTTAGACTCCCCCGACGCTACTCAGACCGCAATCGCGACGCCACTGCACCCATAGTCGGCACTTCAGGCGCTACTCCGCTCCATTTCGCTGCTGCCAACGGTCATCTCACCGTCGTCCGCACCCTCCTCTCCCACGGGGCTGTCCCAGATCGTGCCGACAAACACGGAACCACCCCTGAACTCATCGCTCGCCAGAATGGTTGGATCGAATGCGCTCACGTCCTTGCTCAGGCCTCCTCTTCCCTCAAGGTATGCCCTCCCACATATCCCTTCACCCTATCAAACCCTTTCCCCCACCAGCGTGACCCTTCTTGTTCCATAGAGAATTTGGAAGCCTCTTTTCGAAAGCGCTTACACTTCAAGCGCTCTGTCGACCACACTCTTTCCACCGGTGGTACATCCGACCCAGAAGCTAGGGCATCCCTCACGTCTCCGAATCGCACTGATCACGAATCAGATTCTCGCCTAGCTCCAAACTCTGCTTCTCCCACCGTCGACACCATCCCCAATCTATCTGACAGGCGTCCTTCCCTCCCACAGGCCCTAGATGACTCATCTATCAACCCTTCCTTCCTTACCCGCTCCGCTCGGCCCAGATCTGCCGGAACCGGTGCCGATTCTCGTAAACTACACTCAAAGCTTTCCCTCCTCAGTCTCTTCAAGAAACCATACGCCGACGGTTCCAGCTCTAGCGTTGCCTCCCTTTCCGAGTCCCCTGCTCCATCCTCACCACCCCGTTCAGTCCCTATTCCACCTTCCCATGCGCTCCCATCCGGCACCCCGCCCGTCTCTCCCCGCAACATTCCAGTGCCACTCTCTTCTTCACCCCGTGACACCTCTCATGTTATATACCAACCTCGCAGATTGGAAAGCAGCGCCTCCTTGACTAGCGTTCGAGCATATCCACTTCATCCTGCAGACCTTCAGAGTGTCTTGACCGCTGAGCGATCACGTAACCATTCTATGCCAGGCACAGGCGTAATCCCTCCCCACGACGAAGATTCGGGAAGCGCAGATGGGTCTGGAACACCAATCAAATCCGGCATTCTACGAATGCATAATCGTTCTCGCTCTGGCCACGGATCAATGTTGCAACCCGGATCTCTCCCTCGTAACATCCGCTTCGAGAGGTCCGTTTCAGAATCTTCCCCTTACCCCGCACACGCGAAAAGTCCAAGCTCTCGCAGCCAACTGGAAAATCGCATGCGTTCGCTTGGCATCGCCTCTGGCGGCCGACACGATGACTCCGAGTTCGGAAGGATTCCGGACACAATCGAGGAATCCCCGATTGTGCCACACGCTGTTCCTTCTGTCTTTGTGAACGTCACACTCGACCATGATGACGATGTTGACGAAGAGTATGGTATTCCCTTGACCATTTCGGAGTTACATCCGACCCAAGGCCATTCACTGGCCCGCTCCCATCTCCCTTTCAGCATCAATGTTCCACCGCCATCCGAAAACGCCTTGGCTGAGAGTAGGTTACGCGGGGACTCTGTTAGCAGTGCTAGTACTACTGCCACTGCCTCCACATATCCTCAGTCGAGTTCGAGTGACGCTGCATGGAGCATTGCTACTCCGAGCACTCCACAACTCCCTGGAAGCCCACGAATTCTGCCCGCACTTGGAGAATGTGAGGCCGATATCGAGGAGACACGCGAAATACACCAGCACCCTCGCAGGTTACACTTTCCATTAGATATCGATATCTCCACGATCTCCTCACACGCGCAGGCGGAGGCGCTTGTTCAACACACGCAGCAGTCCATTCTAAATATGGAACAGTATCTGGAACAGCACGTCAAGAAAGATTCCGAGACGGGTAGAACCCCTCTCAGTGCAAAGCTTGCTGCCTATGGAGAGAGTCTAGCCATTGAGAGGCGGTTGAAGGAGCAGGCTACAGAGATTCCGGACGTTGGAGTTTCCAGCGGCGAAGTGTCTCTTCTATCCACGACTAAACCCTCCCATAACTATTCTTCTCCCTATTCTAGTCACAGTGGTAAGTGTGTTCACTTTTTAGTCACTATACGAGGTCCTCAGCTCTCTTAGGCAGAAAAACATCACAGGGACATCTGTACCAAAGTACGCGGACAACCTCTGATGATGATTCACTACACTTCGGGTATAGTCTGCCCGGAGAGCCGGCAGATAACTTCCCACGCCCGCGCCCGCGCACGCCTGATCCTGATCCTGACCTTGTGTCTGGTTCTAGCGTAGGCGCTCCTTTATCGCGCGTGTCGACAGCCCCAAGTTATGATCCTACCTCCGCGCGACGCGGTCGCGAGCGAGATCCATCGCGCAGCTTTCAGAAACTTTCTAGAATGGGCTTCTCTACCTTTGACAACTGGCATCCCTCTCCTGTAAAGGGTCGTGCATCTAGATCACCACCTCCGAGCCTTCGCTTTGGACTACGGACGATCATGCAGAGTTTCCAGGGCAAGTAGAACACTTTCTCCTCTTCTCCTTTTTCTTTATTATATATGTGATCGCTTGCGACACCCCCCGTTTGTAACTTATTTTTTTTGCTTTCGCGCTTTCAGTGTATTACTTGTATCATGGTGGTTGTATGACGATCGGTCATGTATGTATTGTCCTTTGTTTTTTTTTTTGGCTGGCGCCGTACCCGTATTGGCACTATGTAAAACTACTATCAAACTCACAATGTCCACAGACAATCTGCAGTGCCTTGGCGATTCCATTTTGGTTTGCTACAAGGGCTGGCTAAATTGATCAGACACAATGATGACGTGATCAGCAACGCCACCGCAAATGTGAGCCGCAGCAGGGGAAGCACGATAACAACAAAGGAGGGTCACTGAGGGGCGATGACGGTGAGGAAGACCGTGGGAATAGGCTTAT
This sequence comes from Hemileccinum rubropunctum, assembly GCA_038089535.1. Taxonomy (NCBI): domain Eukaryota; kingdom Fungi; phylum Basidiomycota; class Agaricomycetes; order Boletales; family Boletaceae; genus Hemileccinum; species Hemileccinum rubropunctum. Next base: position 213,148 of record JBBPLC010000004.1, on the reverse strand, counting down.
CGCCCGCAGCGCCAAACACGCGTCAAGCGATGACGATATCACGCGAGCCGCCGGCAAAGTTGGATTAGATTAGATAAATTGAATCGTAATCATTGTAAGCGTCATTGACACTATTAGCGCCTTTGGTACATGAATCCGAAAGGCAATTATTAACGCGTTGATCTCGAAAGGTCTGATTTGGCGTCATGCTAAACTGACGATCCAGTTCGGTAGCAAAGAATTGCGACCCGGGGTCAGGGAAAACACTCCAGGCTGTGTACTTCTAGGTTGCGTTTAGTAACCTCGTAAACGCGCGCCTGTAAGGCCCAGGGTAGCATTTCTCAAGAGGCGGGGATCGAGACATCCTTCAAACAAGCTGAATAGAGAGAAAGAACTTAATACGGGACAAAGAGTGGATTTAATTTTTGGATGAGTCCCCACCGGGGAAAGGTATCAACAATGCAATTACGGAGTCCAGCGACAGAAAAATGCGAACGTTTTGAAATGACGGGAGTTCTACAAAGTGGGATAAAGGGTAACGAAGAGTCCTGCATAGTTGTCCTGTCCCGAAGGACAGTATAGGGGTATAAGGGACGTCTAAAGCAACGAGCGTCTAGGGTAGTTTTAAAATGGTAGAGTAAAGTGCACCTATGTTACAAAGAGCGGCGTTCGTCTTCCACGGCTGTCGCTTCAGCCGATGGCGTTCTGACGCCGGGACACGCCAGTCGATGTTTGTTTTTAGCATCCGGCCTGCTCAGAGCCATGCCGCAGTCCGAGCACGTCACCTTGATTGCAAAGTGACAAGCGACGATGTGGCGCGGAATGTTCCTCCGTTGCATCCACGTCATGCATCCAGGCCATGCACACGCCATCGCTTGACCGTCGCATGTGAAGTTGTGCGCGTCCCGAAGATGACTCGTGACGCTTCTTCTGTCACCCGCGATCCACGCCGAGCACGGCGTCCCACGGTTCATCCACATACACTGAAACAAGGTCGTGCTCGGGGGATCCCACCGTTCGCCGCGCGATCGAGATGCAGGTGCTGTACAACATATGAGCTCTCGAAAAAAAAAAGGATGTGGATGGCAAAAAGGAAACGTACGGGAAACGCGTATGGGACCGGTATGGGCCGAGAACTGTGCAGAATTTGAAGTGGCGACTGGGCGAAGACTCGGACCGGTTCGACAAAAGCTTCCTTCCGATTGCCCAGTGATTACCGAGGGGGTAGGCGGCTGAAAAGGTGGGGTCTCGTGTCGCGTTCCATGAGAACCGATGGGACTGCTACGGTCGCTGTGTTGCATAACGGCAGGCACAGGATAGTACGAGGAGGGAGCGGACAGCCAAGGCGGACCAGGAACTTGTGATCGAGTCGGAGGAGGAAGCGGGCAGGGCTGGAACATGGGCAACGCTCTCGATGGAGCCGGGATGGCTTGCTCTGCGAGGGGAGCTGCGACCTGCATTCCCGCAAAAAGGTTCATCTCTGATCCGGCAGCACTGCTTCCTGACATGCTAAACAAGGATCCAAGACGAGTTTCATCAAAATGCTGATCGCCTGGCCATGTGTCGCCGTACACAGAAAAGGAAAGGTCGGGAAAAGTATCGTTCGACCACGAGCCCATGTTGGACGGAAATCCAGAAACCTCATAGCTGCGACGAGGTTGAGGTGATCAGTTCCCCTCCTTTAAGTCGGAGACCCAGTGATGCATACCTTTCTTGGTAGGATTCACCTGTCCCATACAAATCATTGCGCGACGGATTGCCAATGATTGGCGCATTTTGTTGCTGAGGAAACGAAGTGTAATGACTAGATTGTTCTTGATCACCTCCCCACCCGAACGGCGTCCCAAAGTTACCACTGTCCGTAAGTAGTTTAACACTGGACCATTGATTTAAGATTTGGAATCTTACTTGTTCGTGAACGGAGACATTTCCACCCTTGCAAATTCGTGAAGTGGAGTCAGTGATGAATCACTCGTGACCACTCAAAGTGACACTTGAAGTTCAGCTTTAAAGGTGCAGCCAGCATGGTGCCTTCCGTGCCTTTGTTCCGGAATGTGTAACGGCTCGGGAGTTACACGTTGCCTGAGCTTCCTGCAATGTGGACAGATTACATCGCATCTGAAAACCAATCATTATACAGCAACATGTGGATATCATGGGCGTTAGTGTAATAAATAGCGTGCACCGCAGAAGCTTGGACAACGATAAGGCACACGTGACATCGAGCAGTGAGATCTAGAGCGTCATTCCTAAAGAACAAGGGGTTGAACATACGAACGTAGAAATGCGTCACGCGCTTACTACATGTAGGCGGTTAGTTTTGATGGACGAAATGAATGATGTGGGAACCGAGAAGAACCATTCAACATGTCAAACGATGCGCGTCTCTCGATACCCAAGCTATGAAACGTGAAGGAGGCATCGGTCTGCGCCATGCTGTCATGGACTCTGTTACCAAAATTAGGAATGTGCGGGACTTGAATGGAGTTACATAGCCACCAAGCTGGCTAACAACACAGTAAGAGGAAAAAAAGTGTTTTTCCGCGCACTCGATCGGATGGCGAGGACAACTCAGCTTGGACCGAGTCGTGTCTGCTGTGGTCTCTCCGTCCAGCCTTCTCGGGCTCGTGAATCAGTAGGTGCAACATTCCGCGTGTTCTTGGATCGATGGAAAGAACTGTAGACGAAGGATATCGATTGACCCGGGAAGTCCGTTGTAACCGTGTATGACCGGTTCCTCTGCAGATTGTGGATGCGTACCAGTAGGGAAGAAAGGCGACGAATGATGGAGGCGCCGGAACCTGATCTCATTTGGACAATAGGACTTCTTGACCAAAGAGCAAATTTGAACTCTGATCGAGCGAGCGGTGTTGTCCGGTAGCTCGGTACAACAAAGACCCGCGGTGGTTAGTACAAAGATTACCTTCCTAGATGTAAATCAGCTAGGTCACAGCCCAGCCAATGGGCGCCGCACTAAACGCAAGAAGAAACATATCCGTCACTGAACGTTCCACTTTAACGCGCGCTCTGACCTTTACTGGCGGAAACCGCCTTTGTCGGGGGAAACTTGAAGTTTTCAGAGCCTCTCACGGGCACGCGCGGGACGCGTGGCAGGAGCGATGTCTTTCTATACTAGTAGTAGCGCACAAATTGCGCTCCAGTAAAGCTAAACGATGTAATATTGAGTATTGCCCTACCACATGATGTAACTTATAATTGTGGGCCAAGATGTACGTGTTCGAAAATACACTTGTCATGGAAATAATCGAAATGATCGCATTAGTCACTTGGGCTTGCCTGCATAGCAAATAGTATGTAAAAGAAACGCAATAGCCTACACTTCTCCGAGTTGTAGTACAACATGGGTAGAAGAAATACTGGCCCAAGAAAAATACAAGGCACTGGAAACGCCGAATACAATCAAGACCCCACGTTCCAGCCGACAACCATCGATGAAATTCCGAGGTCATTGAGGGAATCGAAGAAAATATCAGTGCAAATCCGTGCTCAGCGCCAAGCACCGGCTGCGGGGCAAACGCGTTGATGCTTGGAAATGACGTCTTGACGAGACAGTTTCTTGGAGCACATAGGACAAGTCACTTTAGCCTGTAGGTGACATGTAACCATATGCCTAGCAATGCTGCCCTGCTGCATTATCTCTCCACATCCGGCCCAGGAGCACCTCGTTTGTCGAGTATCAGAGCCGCCGAACCCATGGTGTGCGTGTAAGTGGCGGTTCATATGGGATCTGGTGGCCTGCACCATGACGTTACAGATAACGCCACCCTCCGTCCATAGGCAAGGGTACGAGGCACCCAGTGTCCCGCTATACAGTTCCAAAGTGTAATCCACTTGAGGACGAAGAAAGGCGGTAGAATCGTAGAGTGGAGGGGCGGGGGCATGATGATGACTGGGAACCGGGAAATATTCATCCGTGGAGTTTCCTTGGACGTTCCCAGCGGACCAGGAAGATTGTTGGCAAGGAATGTTAGAATACAGAGGCGGATTTAATGTGAAATGGTGAAGAGCAGATGGAGAAACACCATAGGTTGGATTGAGGAGTGGATTATGTGGAGGGTGAAGCGAATCCCACAGATTGTATGTATCAGAAGGTTGGAGAAAGCCCCGATCGCTGCAGTCTGTGGAAGTGCCGTCCAAAGGTTCGCTCTCTGCATGCAAGTGCGAGAATGATGAGTACGTGAGTGATGGAGAAGGATTTAATTCGTCATGATGCAGCGCAGATGACCGGTCGGATAGCTGAAAGTGGTTACTAGGGCTTCAGAAATCAGAATGGTAAAAGGGAGAATTCTTGTGCGGTCCTCACTATGCGTGTCGCACGTAAAGACATGGGGTCATATGTAGTCGTAAGTGTGGATCACTGAACATTCATCAGAACCTGGGATAGTTGACACCGATTATCATACTTACGTGGCACTCACACCACGCGAGTCCTCTATCCCGGGAGCTGTTGAGTTGTAAAGGTGGGCCGGGATTTGATCATCATAGGGACTGGTTTGAATATGAAACCGTCGTGAGTCAGGGCCTCGATCAGCAGTTCGACCACTAACCATGGTATCTGAGTCATTTAGGCTGAACGTTATTGGAAAGATGGGAGTAGTGTGCGATGACAGTTAGAATCCCCCGTGGTTGGGGATCAATAAAATGTCATGAAAAAGCCTGACAGTGGTACCAAAGAGGAGGGGGAGCGGTAAGCCGGAGAAAAGGTAATTTAAGACAGCGCTGAGAAATGGTCGCATCTGGAGGGTGACTCGATAATTGGCCTCCGACGGCGGTTATCTCATCACATTGTTCATCCCCGCTGTTTAGCACCGAAGCACACGTGTGCACCTATTAGAGAACAACGGGGATAACAGCTGACTGAAGCAGGGGGTGAGAACACATCTTACCAGCGTTACGTGAGCGGCCAAGACTACAGACAACCGCTGATAAAAACTAATGCTTTACGAATGAGGGTTGTCATTGGTGAGATGAAACGGAAAAGCTAAGTATGGTCTAGCGAAAAAGAACAGGGTGTTGAATGACCCCTGTGGCCTCTCCCAGTGAAGACCTACCATGACGCTTGAATTAGCAACTTTGACACGATACCATGGGTTGGATAATTGTTCATCAACAACGTGGCCATTCATCAATGACCGTAGTACCCCGTCTTACTGCAGGCTGAAGGTGAGAATGGCTGTGCTACTAGAAACAGAATATCCAAGTCAACGCCATCGAATTCTCTGAGGAAGCGATAAGCCCTGGGGAAACGCACCGTGCTTGGAGGTCACCATAGAACTGGATTCCGCGGACGTCCCCGTCGTGCTAATCAACGATAAGGTGTTGACGGCACCTGTCATGAAATAGTCTGGTGACCGGACTAGTCATGAGACGTGTTGTGTGTCTACTTGGTATCGCCTCAATTGTTCAACCCTTAACCGGGAAAGGACGAAACTTTGATGGCCTGCCAGTGCTAGAAGTTCTAGGACTCGGAAATATCCAGGCTTCCAATATATCGAACAGAGTCCCTCGAACTCTCCAAGCACAAACGTTGACTCGTTCTACCCGGTGGAAGACCACTTACGACCGAGTGATAGCTTCAACTTACGAAACCAAGATGGAAATCGCGCGAAATAGGTTGGTCGATGGACATGCCACGGCCTTGAGGCATGTCGGATTCATCGACAACTCAAACCCAGCGTCAACCCTCTCCCCAACCCACAAAGAACCGATCTCGAAATCAGACCGTCGCGAACGGACTGCTCGTCGTCAAATCGTTACTGTAAGTTGAACTTGTTACTTCTCAACATCAAGTTCAGCCGAATAACCCGTTCACACAGAACCCTTATCGGAGTGCCTTCCTAACACGAGATTACCATGGCAGGCAAACCAGAGTGAGCACCTTACCGAAGTAGCGACCTTCTTTTATCAACTTCCTTCACGCTCAGACGGGTGTACAAGATCGCATTATTCGGTGTCACTGGCTGTGGGAAGAGCTCAATCATTAACCTTCTCGCTGACAAGTCGGTAGCGAACATATCTACGGGTGTGGAGGCTTGTACAACTCGGGCACAATGGTACCCGGTCTCAGTTAGAGAGAAGACCTTTCGATTGTGGGATACGATGGGCTTTAACCAAGCCGAAGCAAAGGACGTCAATTCGCTGGCCCCCTATGAACAGGCCCACGCTCTCTTGCAAAATTTACAAGAAGGCGTTGACCTTATTCTGCTCTGTACTCGCAAAGACGGTATCAACGCTTCGCTTCGTAACCTCTATTGGCTGCTAGATAGCTTTTTCTTTCGCGGTCGGGCGCAAATAGCCCTCGTCTTGACCCACTTTGACACGCCCGACGAGGAATGGTGGGATCGCAACAGGCACATCATCGCGCAGAGATGCAACATCCCGGTCCAATTTCTCCCTCACGCATGCATCACCACTGTTCAGAACGGATCCCCACAATTCGGATCCATCTACGATCAATCGAGGCAGGCGCTGATCACGCTACTGCAAGAACATGCTGTCGCTCCAACACCACTGCGTCTGGATCTGTCATCAGACATTGTCAGTGTAGAAGCTGCGGAAAGCTTGAAGAATCACTGCCAGCTAAACATTCTTGATGCGACGATGCTGGTGGAAAATTTTAGGCTGCCGAAACGACCCTTTCGCGCGATCCTCTTTGGAGATGCGGGCGCTGGAAAGAGCTCGGTCATCAATCTCATCGTTGGGAAGTCGGTAGCAGACGTCTCATCTAGCTTTGAGAGCTGCACGCTGGATTTCTGCAGTTACGAGATCAATACGGGATTACACCAGTTCCTGGTCTGGGACACAGTAGGCTTCAACGGGGTCTATAATGGGAATGATGTGTCCAGAAAGGCCTTGGAGAACGCCGCTCGCCTGGTTCGTGATCTGCACAAGAAAGGCGGTGTTGACTTGCTTGTATTCTGCAAAAAATACGGTCGGCTCACACCTTCGGAATTGAATAACCTTAGGCTCTTCCGAGAATTCCTCTGTGAAAGCCAAATTCCAGTCGCATTCATCATCACGCACCTCGAATCTCACAGTCCGATGGAGAAGTGGTGGGAGACGAACGGGGAGGGCCTTCTTAAAACTTGCAACCTGAAGGGGAGTGCAGTAGCTGGGCACGCATGTATCACGTCGGCGCCGGACGATCCAGACGACCAGAGGCTTCGGGACAAGCTATCACTATCCAGGCAACTGGTCCAAGCTATGTTTGAGGATTCGATCACCTATGGTAGCGCCTTCAACAAGGACGAGGGGATCTGGGTCATGTCGTTCTTGAGGAGGCTTGTAGGAATAGTTAGGGTTGGAAGCTCGTCAAGAAGGGAGAAGATATCTGCCAAGAGCCTCATGGACCGTTGCGGGCTGACCAGAGAACAAGCCGAAGAATTGAGCAAGTTGCTCCGCACACGAGGTCAGTCATCATATCTCATACTGTCGGTTCATAGCTTACTGGCAGAAGCAGATTCTTGACACTGATTCCAGCTCTTTAGAGTACGGGCACATATTGTCTGAATCTCCTAATCAACCCTAGCTTGCTACTCAACTATGTTACGCTATACAGAGCGTACAATCATAAACCAGAATGTAGACTGTGGCGTACCACTAGGTCACGGACAAGCCTTTGAGCCTCCTCGTATTTCACGCCCTGGTGCTTCCAGGAGGGATGAGATGGATCCCAAGTGTTCAGGCATATGTGATCAGCAAATCCGACTTCAACGGTGGATTTTAGATCCTCGCCATTCGCCTCCCACCACTTCTCGGTGGACCCACGGCGAAAATCAATGCCACTGACGACCAGCAGCAGAGGAACGCCACGATCTCCCTGACAGTAGGTCTTCCAGATGGTGCGCAGGTGCGTTATCTGCTCGTTCGACAACCGGCCACGGCGCATGCAGTACACGACGACATCGACACCACCACTGCGCTTCATACGCTGCTTGATGGTGCCCCAAGGTGACGGACGACGTTCCAATCCAAGCGTGTCGTAAAATCTGAGCATAAGATCAGGATTGGATGCATTGAGGTGCAACGATGTGTCCTCCGCGATCGCGCTCAAAGGAACTGGGTACTCCACGATGGCTGCATGAGCAACGCCAATATCACCGCTCACTGGAGCGACGGTCCTCCCGATAAGCATGTTCACGAGCGAGCTTTTCCCGACGCCGAGGGACCCGAGAATGAGTATATTTCGGGACGCCCTACTCTCGACTTGAGTCGCTCGTGTACATCAAGACGCCTCGCTGCTTACCCTTGTCGAGCAGTCGAGGACGACGATTTGCGGCGCTTCCAGGGGCGACAAAGGTTAGAAAGGCACCAAAACATGATAACTAGAGACGAGTTTGGACACCGGGCGAGTGGGTGAGCTCTTTCCAAAGCCACGCCGGGAATCGCGCCTGTTCCGCATGTGAGTACGGAGTAGTAGCCGGGATAAAAACGAGGCTGCAGAAGCTGCTAGACCTCGACCTTCTAGAATGGGAATACATTAGCCCCGTGCAACACGTGTTGCTGGGCGTTCTAGGAAGCGTTCATGAATTGGGCCTGTGAGTTTCATCAAATACCAGTGGGTAGCCTCGAGGCTACAGCATGTAGCAGGCGTAACTTGTTGGTGGCCCAGTCTGGCCCATCAGCGCTCAGTGGGAAGTAGGACAGCCAGTAATCGATAACAGGTGGTAAGATGGCGTAGATAAGAACCACTTGTCCAAATGGAGGCAGGGGAGTCTGAAAAAAAGGTGGACTATAAGAACCCAGTCAAACCTTACTCAGCAGCCAACATCGCTCTCTCCCACCTTTTCCGACCATGTCTTCAAAGTTGTATGTTGGGTGAGCCAACCGCAGATCGGTCATCCAGATCATAATCCGCTCATTCATCGGCTCTAGTAACTTAAGTTGGAACACGACAGACGAATCTTTAAGAGAGGTCCGTACTCTCGTCCCATAGATTTGCGTGGCCTCGTAGCTCAAATCGCTATCCTCTCTCTTCCCTGGAAAATAAAACAAATAAAATAGGCGTTTTCTCAGTATGGCCAAGTTACAGATGTGCGCGATCTTGTCATGGAATCTCCCTATCATTGCACGGCGATGGGTTGAGAGTCCCTTTTTTATGCGTGGTTGCTAAATAAATCTTTACGCATGTCTCCTCAAAATAACTGTTGTCGACGTCCCTTCAAACAGTCCATTGTGATGAAAGATCGGGAGACTGGTCGTTCTCGTGGCTTTGGATTCGTCACTTTTGCCGATTCTAGTAACGCTCAGGCTGCTATCGATGCTCTCCATGACCAAGACCTTGATGGCAGACGCATCAGGGTTAACCCAGCGAACGTTAAGCCCTCCGGTGGCGGAGGTGGCGGTTACAGCGGGGGTGGTTTCAACAGTGGTTACGGTGGTGGTCAAGGTTACGGTGGTGGTTACAGTGGGGGCGGTTGGTCTTGATCATCGATCAACTCCAACATCGAATCATTTTCCCGCGATACTAAAACGCATGCATGTACTTCACACCGGACAATTTTGGTGCTTGTTGATGATGTTGATGAGTCTGTAGTTGCATATTTTCTGTGACATGATACGAATCCGATTGTTCGCGCCCAATTATTGCGTCCAAAAAAAATTGTGATCACGATGAGCTGATGTTCTGGTCTGATAGTCACCAAAAAGCGAAACGTCGACGTGTCATGGTCTGATACTGCGAGATGTTTGTCGTTGTGTACAGCAAGTACTTGGGCTTGAGACCCGTCATGAGTGTCTCGGCATTGAGTTGGCCAGCCTTGGGCAAAAGACTCGAAGTATTGTTTCCATAATGCACAGAGTAAGGCAAGAGAAGTGATTCTGAACAACAGGAAAAAAGACTACCAAAGATGAAGAACATAATTGGGATCGCATGCGAATGTTTTCTTTTACATTTACAAATGGCATGAGCATAGCACTAACTCGTGGCCAGCGACAGGGAGGAAATGGAGAAAAGGGAAGAGAGGACAAGGATCGACTGTCCCGAAGAATTAGAACGCGCACGCACAAGTAAAATGCGAAGTGTCACACCGGACTTAGTAGCCATATCCGCCCCCGGACTGTTGCTGGTACCCTGAATATCCACCCTGATAGCCCTGTTGAGTACCAGGGTAGCCACCAAAGGTACCGCCTGGAGAGGCGTCAGAATCCAAAACCCATTGTAGGGATGGGATGAGCGGACAAACCTTGGCTAGGGAAGCCTCCATAATTTCCGTAACTCTGGCCGCCAGCGTAGCCAGTACCTGCTTCCGAGGTAAGTTCACCGAGAGACAATGACCCGGTTAAAAAAATCACCGCCATAACCACCACCACTACCATAGCTGGGAGGAGCAGCAAAAGTTCCTCCACTCCCGCCGCCGCTACTACGAGCGTTAGCCATGTTTACTTTAACCCTCCTGCCATCGAGCTCTTGGTCGTTGAAAGCTCTTATAGCAGCGTTTGCTTCATCCGGGGTCCCATAGGTAACAAACCCAAAACCACGCGAACGACCGGTGTCACGATCGCGCATGACAATACACTGTTATCGGCAGAGAGCGACGAGGATGACATGTCATGGTAAATAAGCTTTCTGACGACAAGATAGGAGACAATGCGCACATCGAGCACTTGTCCATAAGGTGAAAAAGCCTAACAGACAAAGGAACCATGCAATGCAAAGAAGTGTAAGAAACATTCATTGAGACAAACAAGACAACATAGCAAAGGGTATCCCTGCTATAGTCAACACTGACTTGTCGCAAAGCGTCATCGGTTGTATTCCAACTCAAATTTCTACAGACGCAAGGGCGAGAAAACAAAGTCAATGAATCAGTTTCGCTTCCTCCGCCAAAAGAGGGGAGAAGCTCGAGCTAGTGTGCTTAATGCGAAAGCAGACTGACCCAATGTAGATTTTGGACATGATGTCAATGATGGGATCGAGACGGTGGGATGGCAGACCACTGATAATACACTAGATTTTGGCTTGAAATCGTCGTACAGGAGAGGGAACGTAACCGAGACCCGGAACACAGAACACAAAAGGACGTGGACGTGAGAGAGAGGACAGATTGAAATGAGGGTTCGAAGATGCCCCTCTTTATAATTCGTCCCCCTCCAAGTTCAAACTCCGGTCTGAACTCTAAATGATTGACCAGATCTGGACTCGAACTGCCTTTTTCGAGCCGATGATCGAACTGACTCCGTGGGGAAACACCAGTCTCTGTGAGAAACGGAGAATGAGGGGTCAGCTATCATTTCAAATCGTATGCAAAGCACGATTGCAATCATGACTGTCGTAAGCTAACTACACCGACTATAAAACTATTCGATACTCGCTGACGAACGGAGATAAATCGTTGGAGAGATGCATGAGTGAGGAATGAAAACAGAATGAAGATCCACGAAACGATGATTGATGGGTGATGATAGAACAGAATCAATCGGTAGCTGGGCAGAAAAAGAAACAGAGGGGTTCAGCACCGGAACGGGCACAGAGAAAAAGGAAAAAAAAGAGATTAAGATCACAACGAAAAAAGGATTTCTTTAATTCAGCTTCGCCTTCTTCAAGCCTCACTGGTGCTAGCACCTTGGAATTCGGTGTCCGTTGCTGGCGGTGTCGCGCCTGCACTACCGTCCCCTCGTATCGCACCGACAACCTCCATGAAGCTCTTTCTCTTGCGTTTCTTCTCCTCACGTTCTTTGTCCTTCTCGGTCCGCTCTGCGCTTATCTCTCCAGAGTTCCGGGCAGTTTCAGGCGCGCTCGAACTTCCACCAGCAGCGTCAGTGCTTTGTCTCGCACCGTTCTCCCCATTGCTCTTGTCTAACTTGGCGCTCGTGTCTCGTCTCAACACACCAGCGATGCCAGCGATTGCTTGTATTCCCGCTCCCTTTTTAGGTGTCGAAAGTGAGATTCTCCTAGCCAACCGTTGGAAATTCTGTGACGAGATTCGTTTTCTCTTGCCTTCTGTGTCGGGGGTGGGGGATGAACCAGAAGCGCCAGTGGGATCCGGTGTGGACACTCGTGGGGGTGTGGCCGTCGTATCAAACGTAATGGATGTAGGGAGGCGAATATGGGCCTGCGAACCACTGTCAATAGAACGTGAGTCATCGGTCTTGGGGAATGCAATAGGTGCTGGCCCGGAGGAACCTGGGAACGCAACTGCTATAACAGCATCTGACGAGGTGGGGAATGCAACCGGTTCTGGCTCCTCTGGTGCAGAAGGGAAAGAAGCAGGAGACGGCAAATCTTTGGCTGGAACAGATGGTGCAACACTGTCAGCTCGGATGCTGGCAGTGGGCTTGATCGATGGCGCACGAATCGAAGCCGTCGGGGCACGGACAGAGGCAGCTATGGCACGAGGCGAGTCTGAAACAAACAACGAGCCCTCTCCAACCTGACCGTCAGCAGGTTGAGTGTTGATGATTGAGACATCATATCCTTCTGCAGTACCGGATACCGTCGCAGAGGAAGAACCAGGAATAGGAGCCCCAGCGCCAACATGGCGAGCCCACAGAGACGCAAAGAAACCGTCTGCCTGCGCAAGGTCTATGAACGAGCCAGATTCAATGAGTTTGCCGTCTTTAAGGACCAGAATTCTGTCAAACTTGGTAAGCTATCGTCTGAAAGTACTCTCTTCAACTCACTGATCCACGCCATCAATACCATCGAGACCGCTCGTCCCCACCTCCCAAATCACCGTCCTGCCTTGGATGAGTGCACGTTCCAAAGGACCCTCGACAAGCACAACCTTGGCGTCCTTCCCAAAAGCGCGCGAAAGAGCTTTTGCGCGACCGTCCGAACATATATCAGGGACAACGGCGACAAGAGAACGGAGCGAAGCGAGAGAAAGGGTGTGAATGGGGATATCGTTAAGACAGATGGAACCCGAATCGACGTCATAAAGGCGGTACAGAGCCTTTAAGAGGCTCGACCTTGCAGAGTCGGAAGCACTGATAACGGCGGTGACAGAAGCAGCTGGAAGAACAAACGAGACATCTGTGAGGGCAGGAACCGGCTCTTGCGTGTCGGTATAGGGATATGTAAGAGAGACATTGTCTAACATTGGTGACTTAGTGCAAGAAACCCAAGAGGAGCTAGTGGTACATACCAAATTTGATTTCGATGCCACCAGCTCCATCAATGGTATCCCTGCCATTAACAACCCCCACTGGGCTTTCGAGCACCTTGAAAATAGACCTCACATCGCTCGTAGCAACTCTCAACGAAGGAGTGCAAGTGAGGGGGAGGAAGAGTATACCCCAATACCACACCCAAATAACCCAGGCACCAGCACTCCAAATGCCTTCCGTAACACCTTTCGCGATGTACAAACTACCAAGCAAGAGTGCGCTAGAACCAAGGAGAGCTTGGATAAACACAGAAGCAGAGGCCTTTGCGGGACAAGTAGAAAGAATGGAGGGGCGACGAATAAGGCAAGTGAAATAACCTATACAATACAATAAAATTGCAACTCGCGAAAAAACGGCAAGTGAACGTACCATATATGGCCAAGGCGATCAAGACAACAAGGCCAAATGCCCAACCAAAGAGTACGCCAAGCACGACTACACCAATCAGGGTATCGTCGAACGCAGCTGCAAGAACCGAGAGAGCATGCAGCACCTTTGCTATTGCGCCACTTGTGGTAATATGTAGATCCTCCGGAACTTTGGCTTTGGTAGAGCCAAGGGAAAGGCCAAGCACGTGGTCAGTGTAGTGAGATGAAAGAGCAGCGTCGGCATCAGCACCAAGACGAGAAACGAGAGCTTGGGTAACGTTCGGAATACCACCGTCAGAAACGAGGAAGTGTAGCAAAGCGAAAAGGAAGATGTATGGGTACGGGGAAGCGCCCAGTGGGGTCGGAATCGGAGCAGATGATGAGAGGATGGCGTTGAAGGCTACGCCAAGGGAGAGCGGAATGAGAGGGGTGAGAAGTCGGGTCACAAGGTGAAGTAATGTGATAAGCGACTAACGAGAGACACCATCAGATTAGAATCGATAAGAGTCCATTTTAACTCACGACGAGCCCCCTAGCAGGAAGGACGTAAGGGCTGAGTCGCCTTAAGATGGCCCATGATGATTCAGGCTTGACCAAGTAAAGGTCGTGATGAACATTGGCACAACGTAAGAGAAGAATTGACTTACCCCAGAGCAAATCGATACAGCGTTGGACTCGGGCTGTGGGTGTGCAAAGGTGCCATACTTGCTACTCTCGCCACCTGGAGCTGCCTCGTTAACCTCTTGCTGGAGAAGTACGCTCGATTCAGCGGGGGGAACACTTTCAGTCTGCGCAGTCTCGGGTTGCGACTCGGCAGGGAGATAGACGACGCGTGGAGAGAAAAGAGCGAAGAAGAGGGGAAGAAGGACGATGACACGGAAAAGGGGGGTGAAGAAGTGTAGGGTCTCTGGGATGCACGTTGAAAGCTTGGAGCTGTCACAAATGTGACTCGGGTCTGAGTTGGTGAATGAGAAAAAGGATGCGATGCAAACGTAAATTTATACTCACCACGTGTTTTGACGGAGAGGACGAGGAGAACGACCTGAGCAACATCAAGTGCCAATGCGACGAAAACGGCAGCTTTGACGCGCTTGCGAGACCAGATCTCGATGTTGTTCACGTCCTTGTAGGCCCCGAGAGCGGCAAGAGCAGTGTATGCGATGAGACCAAGGAAGGCAGCTACTTCGACACCGGTACCGGGTCTCCAGATGCCATTGAGGACAGCGTAAGCAACATAAGCAAGTCCATCGACAAGGAAGGAAAGTGCGGCGAGAGAGAGGAGAGAAAGGATGAGAGACTTTCTTGGGACGAGTGACTGGACGACGACGGAGGTGATCGGAGATGGGGAGGGAGGGGAAAGGGGTTTGGAAGGAAGAAGAGAGAGGGTTGCAAGGAACACGACAGCGGGAGATGAGATGCGGAGGCCGAAAAGAGCGGATGCAAGCTTGGATGCACCCGCAGCTGGGAGTGAGGCTGCGGCGAGGCTAAGAATGAGGGTGCGACGCGTCGCCATCGGCGAGGAGGACGACGTGTGTGAGATCAAGGTCGTAAGAGAAGTCGTAGAAAAGGTCGTCGTCGTCGTCGTCGTCGGGGAGGAGGAGGAGAAAAGCAATGGCCTTGATAGAAAGGCGTGAGAAAGTAAGACGGGAGCGTGCATGGCTTTTGAGGATGATATGTGGCTGTGTATAGATATGGTTAGCGAGTACATTACGACCCGACGCGAACAAAGGACTGAGATAACGCGTGTCGAGGAAAGGAACGTGTGAGGGGCATGTATCTCTACTCCCGCACGGTGCATCATGTCCGCATGTTCAGAATGTCGGTCTCATCGCCGCCATCCTTGCCAGTGGCTGCGCCTCACCTCACTGCGTCCGTAATTTAGCCTGATCTTCAAGGAACGACACCGCCATGGCGCAAGGCGGCTCCACAGCCAAGTTTGACAAATATAGCTGTAGTGAAACAGTGGACGGACATGTAAAAGTGCTACCGTAACGTGTTTCGGCATGCCATTGCGTCGCCAAGTTTCACTAGGGCGTTGACGCGACGGAGCGATGCACATCATCAACCCAAGTATCGTCTTGAGATCCCTATTCTTAGAGTTGCGTTGCGTGATGCTTCGTGCATGACGCATTGCGCATCTCCACGTTGGATGGTCCAGAGTCGGAGTCTATCAACGTTTTCGCCTTGTGGCCCATCTCTCTTCCCGGCCGACAACCAACGTGTTCCCAACTACAACCACTCAATTGTTGTTTTTCCAGACTTCTCAATCTCCAAATGCCCCCGTACAACGGTGAGCTCATGCCGTTCGATCCCCTTGATGACTCATCATCTACTCGTATATTCCTGATTTGTAGGCGCTCTCAACGTAATTCTCTTTGGGGAAACGGGTGTCGGCAAAAGCTCCGTCATCAATCTCCTTGCAGAAAAACCCATCGCAAAAGTTTCCTCTGATGTAGAAGGTTGCACCTTGCAGTCCACAAAATATACCTTTACCTTCATGGACACCGAGATCAGAATCTGGGATACTGTTGGCCTCGAAGAACCCACAATGGGAGTCAACGGTTATCTGGCTGCAATCGAAAAAGCTCATGCGCTCATCCGTGACCTCGCGAGCGCAGGCGGGATCGATCTTCTGTTATTTTGCATACGAGGTAGCAGGATCACGGCAACGGCCCAAAGCAATTACCGGCTCTTTCACGAAGTCCTTTGTAACAAGGAGGTCCCCATCGCCTTGGTCGTCACCAACCTGGAAAGGGAAGTGGAAATGGAGCATTGGTGGGCGAGGAACGCGGAGCACATCAAAATGTATGGCATTCACAGCGTCGGGCACGCGTGCGTTACCGGGGTCGAAGAGGAGGTTGAAAAGTACAAGGAATCAAAAGAATCGTTGCGCAAACTTCTTCTGTCCCAGTTGAACAACAAACAAAAGTTTTTGATGCACCCAGAGTCATGGCTTGCAAAAATATTGGCAGGTCTAGGAAACCTTTTGCACAACAAGAATCCACCCAAAGGAGAGAAGATGGCCCGTACATTAGTCAAGCGCTGTAACATGGACGGCGAAACAGCGAAACGTCTGGCAGCCTTGCTCGCCTATCAGTGATTGGTATGTAGACTGTATACACACTAACGCGTGTATCTTAGTAGGCATGTAGTTGGCGTCACCATCCACGAACACGTCCGCGCTATATATTCTTTTTAACCTGAAAACTTGAAAAGTGATCCCCTGGCGATGTTAGTGGTTGGTGGATTTATCAATCGTCGACAAGGTATTTTTATCGTGACCAGGTCATATTATCAATAATTCTGTCACGATCGTTTGACATGCGCCACCTGGTTAACCTCCAGACATATCGTGATCGTCTAGGCGTTGACGCTCCAAGCGTTGTTACTGTCATCGGAGTAGTGTTACCCCATTCTCCAAAGCAGTACGGGGGCGACGTATCGTTTATGAGTACCAGGACGGTGCAAACTACAAAAACATCCCTACCACTGATCTGGACCATGATTAGCAAATATGCCATCACCCGTATGCATTGTGCACGTCCGGTCCCTTCGATCTTGATCAACTTGTGTCTTCATTATGATGCATTTCGCAAGCCGCATCAAGCTGACCGGATCTCGTCTTTCTCCATCTCCACTTCGGATGCAGCTAGGTCAAAGTAGGCCAAGGCACAGGAACTACCATGACATACCTCTCCCAGAGGATACGTACTACTACTGGAAAGCCTATTCTATCTCGCCGAATGCCGAGTTTCTCGCACTGGCAGAAAAAGGTATGGTCTAGATTATTTATCACTCCTGATAGTGGCATCAGATTGGTGCACTGCACCCAATCACGGGAGCTCAGTCTTCTAAACAACGATCCTACGGCCACGGTCCTCGGAGCTGGACACACCAGATTCGGGACCGCAGCAACACTCGTCATTGAGAAGATATGTGTCAGTGGTATGTCGTTTGTGGATTACGACGTTTCCAAAGCATGGAGTTCCGTATGGTACCAAGACCACAACACAGTTTCCATGCAATGGCCGACCTACATCCCACCGAAAACAGTGAGTAATAGCCTTGAGACGCTCGTCTAATCTGTTTTACGCATGTACTTCCTCAGCTCATTGATTGGCCACAGGCTCTCACCGAATTTCTTGAGCTGAATGACCTCGATCAAGTATGACCCAAAGTGATTTGGAATGAAGAATCAATTCAGACCACAATGCAAATGAGGAATGTTTTTACCGGGTGTCATATCGCATGTTTTACAGTGAGAGGTATCAGCGGTCCTTGAGCCATTTTGTTTCTCGAAAGTGCAACGGACCGTAGGTCTCCTTTTCTTATCCTCGTATTGATAAAATATTTCAAATAGGATTCTCGACCAAGCCGTGGCTTGCGCAGGGCCTGCTTGTCGGAAGGTTATTTCAACAACGGAAAGCGGCGGAAAGTAATCGCTACCGCGACAAGTAGTATGCCTGTTCGCATGATGTGATATAATCTTGCTCTAGTTTGCGACGGATTTGCGAAGGCCAGATTCAAAACGAATCTTGGTCCGTCAACGCTGGCACTAGTTGTGCTCCCTGCTCTCGGATGCTCTGGGAGTAGGAACATTGAAGAGATCTGACCCGGAACCAGCATGAAGATCCACCGCATTGATATCGCTAAGGGTACAACATCACATCGTTCCGACCTTATCGGTCTTCTGGTTCAACGTTCAACGTCGACACCCATATGTAACATTTCACCCCGAAATCTTGATGGTGATTATAGACTTTACAGTCGTGACTCTGTTTAGCTCTGGTACACCCCTGCTTCGACACGATCATCGGCGAGTGGATGCGCAATCTGATAATCAGACTTGCACACTGGCTGATTGAAGGAGGCAATTCGTTGTTGTTTGAGACTCGCCACTCAATTGTCAAAGTCACGTCATCATAACATATGAACTATTGCGCGAAAAAGAAAACCATGTTTGCATGTACGACTCGAAAACTTTAAGCAGCCAAAATGTGATACAATCACATCGAACCTAAACACCACCTTCCAACTTGAGAGCAAGTTCTTCTGCTACCTTCTGGTCCAGCTTGCAACGCTTCGTCAGAACCTTCATTATGTCCTTTCGCTTCGATTCCCGCTTCAAGGGGGAAAACAGTCCAAACATGCGCAAAAACTCGACGAGCCATCCTTCTGGCGGCATGTTGAATCTCCCATCATTGTTGTGCCCTTCCAACAGTCTAGCAATGTTTTGCCGTGATTCCGGGTATTTGCTGTGCGTCGGCAATCCGGTGACGCAAGCATGACCTGCAGCCTTGATACCATACTTTTCTAGACTGTCCACGTTCCTCTCCCACCATTTCTCCATGTCTGCTTCCCGCTCAAGGTGTGTGATGACAAGTGCGATCGGGACTTGAGACCTGCAGAGTACTTCATAGAACAGCCTATAGTTGCTCTGCGTAGTCGCAGTGACTCGGTTTCCGCGAATGCAGAAAAGCAGCAGGTCAACACCGCCTCGGTTCGTCAACTGTTGGATCAGGTCGCAAGCCTGCTCGATGGCGGGAAGATAGCCGTTGACACCCATCTCGGGCTCCTCGAGGCCGACCGTGTCCCAGATATGAAAGGTTCGACCGTTGACAGGAAAAGTGTACGGTTTGAACGACATGGTACAACCCTGGACGTCTGGAGAGGTCTGGGCGATTTGCCGCCCAGAAATCAGGTTGATCACTGAGCTCTTTCCGACGCCTGTCTCTCCGAACAGTATGATGTTCAACGACTGACTCATGGGGAATCTATCGGACTTTCAGATCGGGCCCATCGACTGGGTTGCGAGATACATACCACTATGGTCCAAGGAAGTGAAAGCAGATGTGTAAACCCTGCACAGCAATCGAGAGGATTGACGACTATTCAAGGAGGCACAACAAGTGTGGATGGATAAATCGATGATGGGTCGAGTGGAGAAAGCAAAGAACTAGTCTTGAGTTTTGAATGGCAGTATTTGTGTTTCGAGAGGGTAAATGCACGCGCTGGGGGTGTTGTATGCCTCGACTTGTCCAGATGATCCTCGGTGATTAATCGTGTGGATGGGGAACTCGACACGTGGATTGATATGTGCCGCGCATGGTAATGCTTCGGAAAGGGTTGGAACGTGGTTGGGTTCCTATCATGGATAATGATAGTGGAGATGCACTGGCACGAGATACTACCAGTATTTGTAGCCACTGGCAACCAAGCTCGAGTGAGATTTGATTTGTGAAGATTTCTTCTATCCCAGGCAGACCGTAATAGACAATCGTTACGACACCAAACCTGACCTCGTTGGAGAGAAGCGGTGGTGCCACTGGCAGGTCATGGTTTGCACGTTGAGTAGACTGGGCGGCCACGGGCCATTTGGTGCATGCTACTCTGCACATGGTAAATAGACAACTTGACTATCAAGTAATATCAAAGGCTACGTATTGTATCTGGCTGGAGCCCACTGCGTCAAGACTTGAAGCCCGAATATTGAATAGCGAACTAGCATGGCCGGTCCCGGCAAATAGTAGAGCGTCTCCGCACCTAGCGGTGGCCGCAGGCCTGCAGCAGCCTGAGCAGTGCAGAGAGTATGAACGACGTGTTATCGACCAAGATGTTTTCTAACGCAAGTATCAACCCAAAGTGCATCGCATATCCGAACTTTGTTTCAGTATTGTGCAGTTGTTACCACCGGCATTGGTAAGCCACTAAAGTTCTAGATTGTAGGGATCCATGTTCACATGCGAGTTGCACAGTTATCGGGTCGCATAACCATCGATGGACTAGTGTTAAAGAGGTTCAACAATAACACATGCGTTTGAAAAATTCAGGTATGTACCTTACTTTTCGAGAACACTGCTCGGTTGACAAGTTCTCGAGCGGTCTGCTCTTCTAATCCGCACTGCTCCATCAAGATCCTTTCCGGCGTCGATGTTCGAGAACGTAAGAAGGAAGTAGCGCGTTCCATCGAGGAACGTAGCGAGAGCGAGATCGTCTTGTTCTTCTGTCGATCGATGCAAGTGGCAAAGAATGACAACAGGGACTCTCTCAACTGCCCTTTCACGTCCCCGTTGGGATCCGGGTGTCTTTTCTCGCGCCCCAAACCAATATATCGTGAACGATCAATGCCATACCTCCGAATTATGCCTCCGTATTGGCTCCACCATTGATCTGCACCTCCTTCAAGTTTCGTGACGACGAGAGCGAACGGAACTTTACTGCCGCAGATGAACTTGTAAAATATACAATAGTTCCTTTTAAAAGCTGCTGTTGGCTTTGAGTTGTCAACGCAGAAGAGGATTAGGTCGGGACCGCTTCCATTGCCGAGGCTGCGTATTAGCTGTTGGATGGTATCAATCGGATCAACGAAGGGTTTGTCACCCATTTGAGGATCAACGAGGCCAGGGGTGTCGTGCAAATGAAAGATTCTGCCCTTCTCCTCGAATGTATACTCGGCAGCAATCCTAGTACACCCTACGGTGTCCGACGATGCTTCAGCAACGTTTGCTCCCGCAATCAGGTTAATGAGTGAGCTTTTTCCTACGCCGATCTCTCCAACTAGAACAATGTCATTGGCTTTGGAACCGACAGGCATGTGAGAGGAAGGTTTCCGGGCTAACATGACGAGAAGGGACTGAAATGAGTTCCCTATGAATCGTTGTTTGTAGAAAGCCGCACGTTGAAAATCTGGGTCCGTTTCAGAGTTGGCGTGGTCCCGATCCATCGAGTGCGTTTTCGATGTCGGACGAGATTGTGAATGGGATGTGAGATGGGCAGAACTATCATGGTCAGATCTAGACATTCTGGATGCCTTTCTCGTCTGTCAACTGATCAGTATACGCATATACTATGACACATATTACTCACTAACACCTCAAAAGAGAGGAGTTGAATAGAGAAGACTACTCGTTTCCGTGAAAGGTTCTAAACCTCGGGTTGAAAGGTTGAGGTGTGTCTGCTGCGTTGAGCTACGGCTATCAAAGGCTGAGCTCCCTGGTTCGGTCGACGTGAACCATCACATGAAAAGCTCCCCTCATACCATGCACGAGGCAGACACATGGTGGGGAAGTTTCCGGATGTAGCCGTCCGAGTCGTTGGCACGAATTCACAGGTAGGATACTGCTATAAAGCTAGGGCTTCCAAAAAGCACAGAGTTTTGTGAAGGAGTAAACAGTTACGCTTTGATAATTACGACCACTTGGCTCTTAGTAGTAACTCAACACCTGGCTGGTGACGACGTTGGATACGCAAACAGGTCCAACGCATCGTCAGAAGGAAACATAGTCCCCGATGACGCTGTCGGGGGTAACACCTTTCTATACCACGTCTTTTGTTCCTGCTGGCTCGGAGTGTGCCGGGAATCTTGTGACGAGAGCGGTAGAACATACTTCTCGGGTATGACGGATGATAGTGGCTTTGGTTCAGGGCGCGATTTTGAGTGCAACACGATACGGTTCATCTGAGCGTCGGCTAGAAGAGAGGAGAAGTTTGAACTGCGACGTTCAATGCGACGCGATCCCTTCACTACTTGTTGGGGATTACTGGGATAGTTCTCCTTGTCAGTCTCTTGGTATTCGGACCCATCTTCCGTGTAAGATTCAAGGTCGGAGAACCGAGAGTAGGGAGATGACGGAGAGAGCGTGGATGAATTTCGGTGGCGGGTCGATAAGGGGGTAGAGACAGGTGTTGATGATACAACCTTGGAAGCCATGGTACCCCGTGAACGCGAATGGCTGTGTCGCAGTGGGGTATGTGGACAACCGTCATTGATCTTCCGTCTCTTGTGGATTGGCGTCTTTCGAATCCAGCACTCAACCGTGCCCTCCCATTCCCAGTGTCCGCTGGTCCTCGCGTGATGTGTACGTCTCGTGCGAGTCGAATGATTTAACGAGACAACAGGACTGCTGCTCGTGTCTTCTCCGAAGCATCGACGTTCTGCTGTATCCACCGCTTCCATGAGCTGTCGTTTGTATCTTGACACAAGGGTAGAACTACCCTTCTGAGAGGTCGCTATCGATGTTTCGAAGTGGTGGAGTCCACATGCCCAAAAGGAGGCGTCAAGGCTAAACAATTTTTCGGAGCGAAGGGCAGACGAATACAGTTTCAACTCGGAGAGGAAAGCTTCGACTAAGTGTTCAAAGGCCTGTCCTCGAAATCGCGTGAAGTACGCCATTAGCTTGGAAAACGTGGTTGGAACAGGATTTGAATCATCAAGTATGGCTACAAGGCGGTCGGAATTATCGACCGAGTTCCGGAAAGCGACAAAGATGAGCGTCGTAAAGACAATGATCATATTGGGAAGGTCGATAGGAGAACCTGGGGTTGACATCCGCAAACGGTGAAGTCGAGCAGCATGGCAATCATAAAGTATATGGATAACAGCGTGGATTCTTGATAGTGTCAGGGAAGGGGGATGGGAATCATGTTGAGTGGAGAACAGATCGAATAGGTTCGACATCATTTCGGAAAGCTTGTCTCTAAGCGTTACAAGTTGGACACCATCTCGTATGGCATCTGGAGAAAAGCCTAATGTCTCCCAGAAACTCTGAGAGAGAGCGTGGACGATGAAAATGTAAGAGTCCATATCGCAATCTTGCACGACGTGGAACAATCTGTTCAAAATCTTGGAGGTCCATAGGGTGTGTAAATTGCAGGAAGACGATCGTGATAAGACGCCAAAGAGCACTCGGCAGAATGCTGAGGTGGTAAACAGTGAGATTTCCGGAGAAGTCCCGGCTGGTTTGTTTCCAGCAGTCCACTTCGTATGAAGGTCGAGAAGATAGTTTGTATGGCCAGGGTGCATGGCCGGGGGTGGGTTGGATGGATTAGATGGTAGAAATGCCTGCGCGAGAATGATATTCAAGAGATGTGTAGATTCATACACCAGACCAAAAGAGAGGCAGTGGTCGAGCAAAATCGTCATAAGGGTATGATGATGAGTACAATTGGATAAGATCATGGACAAGGCATGTGATACGATCAAGAACCTAGGATTGCAGCAGTCAGTTGCCAGTGCACTCGGGGATGACACAACTTGAAGTACCTGCGATAATGTGGTGGCACGACCTCGTAAATGCCATCTACGTCTAGTATATCGTCGGTTGGATCCTCATCATCCAAGGCACTATCAGGGTCGGTAGGGTGCATGTTGTCGCCTACGACCACAGTACACAATGCAGCAAGACTAGGAATGCGTTCACTACACGATTGTCCGAAGGCAACGTATGCAATATTCTTGAAAGCATCACAGACCGCATGGATCCGTCTTGAGAGTTCAAACTCGTCTTCAGAACGTTTGTCAAGTGTAAATTTCTTAGTCCCTGCTGAGAAGTAGAGCACAGTGAGAGGAGGGCGGTTTTCAGGATCCCAGCTGGACGACTGCTTCGAATAGGTGACACGCGACGCCGTCGTCTTGGGAAGTGCAGCCAGACTGTTGCATTTGTTCCTAAGAGGTCTTAGTAGACGATTGACCCGGGAAATCGTGAGGTGAGCACCTCTGTCTGTCGCGTCGGAGGTCATGTTTGGAGTAGGAAAAGTTGAACTGGTGGACAAGACGCGTACT
This sequence comes from Hemileccinum rubropunctum, assembly GCA_038089535.1. Lineage (NCBI taxonomy): Eukaryota > Fungi > Basidiomycota > Agaricomycetes > Boletales > Boletaceae > Hemileccinum > Hemileccinum rubropunctum. The sequence goes on along the minus strand of JBBPLC010000004.1, from coordinate 189,112 downwards.
CGCACGTGATCTCCAAAGTCATTGGGTTCGTGAAGCTACATCATGTACACCTTAAATACATTGCTCGTACATATCCAACTACACGCGCATCTGTTATTAAGCCCCAAATCCCGAGAATGATAATGGCCAAATGAGAACGAAAGAATGTGTCAACCACTGATACGTGAACAAGAATCTGTCCTCAGGGGTCGCTGTCGCTGGTCCCGCTGTCGGTTTCGTCATTTCCCCATACTGCAAAAGCGCGACGATGTTGATGGTCGTCCTCCCTTGAGCTTACTTTGGGGTGAGAATCACTCTTCGTGTCACAAACACTGTCTGGTATCGTGGGTGTTTGAAGATCGTCGTCAAAGTCCCTGTCTCGAGGAATTCGACTACGACCACTAAAGTACTGTTGGGCCGAGTGGAGGTCATCTCTAGCGCCGCGCTGAGCCCGGTCCATATTTGACAACGAATCATCAGAGGAGTCAGAAATAGTTGGAGAAGGAAAGGTGAACGCCGAGTGATAATGATCCGGGAGAGGGGGTGGTGAATGTGTAGGTCCCGCAAATCGTCCTGGAGTATCAACTCCTGAGCGTAGTCCCGATTTTGACCGCGACCTCGACCTCGTCGAACGAGAAAACCTCGGTGTTACGGCGTGTGGGTGAGCAGCAGCAGCCACCGTAACCTCGACATCAGAATCAGTTTGTGATGCTACCTCCCGTGCTTTGGCGGCCCCAAGCGCGGATTCTGCCGGGCTTTGATCATTTTGGACCTGAATCGTGACATTTATCTCGCTCGGAGTGTCAGCCGAAGAGTCGTCAATGTCAAACTTGTCATCATCTTCCGCCACTTCCTCATCACTCTCCTCCATTTCTTCTTCAAGCGGTTCAGTGGAAAGTGACCCATCTACAGTGGAACCAAAAGCCGCTCTCCGAGTACGGCTCGTCTTCGCCGGTGCTTCCTCCACGACAACGAACGATTTCTGTCTCTGGCGTTCGTTCCACTTTAGGGTACGAGAAATCGAATGGAACCAGTCAGTGGACTGCTTATCCGCGCATACTGTGGGAAATGGGTATTTTGAGGCGCTGATCTTGATATGGTCACCCTCTAATCCCGATATTCAGGGCGAAACTAGGCAATGCCGCACGTAAAAAATAGACTCACGCTTTAGTTCCACCCGTCCGCGACCGTCAAACGAGGCCCATGCAGTACTACGAGAGTTGTACGGAACACAGATCCTGAGTTCCATGCTATCGGGAAGGAGCATCGGACGGAAGGAGAGTGTGTGAGGACAAATGGGGCTGATGAGAATAGCCGGAATTTCTGGATGGACAAGAGATCCACCAGCAGATAGCTTTCACACGATTAGTATTTCGGATGGAAGAACCTTTGAACAGATCGCACCGAATACGCAGTTGACCCGGTTGGTGTGGCTACGCACAGGCCGTCCGCTTGCACGGTGGTCATGTGATGATCGTCACCTGCGCCGCAATCAAAGTCAGCATGAAATACAAAGAGAAAACTATCCGCACAAACCAAACAATTCCAACAAACTGACGTAGGGACTTGGTCCTCGATCCACGACGAGGTCATTCAAGACTTCGAACGTCTCCACGGGACGGGTGGTAAAGCACATGATTTCCTTGTCTTTGGTGCATTTACCACCGTCGGGCAAGACACCGCCCGACCAACCGCCTTCGACTGCTTCCCAGCCACCCTTCTTAAGGTCTTTCATCATGATCTCGCCAGTCTCGCCCTTCTTAACTGCTTTTCTACATCTTCCTTTGTCGAATACTGCACGATAAACAGTGCAGGTGAACCGCATACGAAGGTTTACTCGGATACCTGCATCAATGGCAGAATCCACCACTGCTTGATGATCCGCAAAGTCAAAGTTTGTGAGGAAACCTAGAGAGCCCAGCGCGAATGGGAGGACCGGTGGAACGATGCGCTGGAACAACCACGAAGTAAAAAGCACAGTTCCATCACCCCCAAGCTGCAGTCCCATTAACACTGTGCAACACGTCACCACATAGATACTCACTGTAATGACAAAATCAAAAAGGTGCGAGCTGCGACTGCACATTTCACTGGTCCAATACCGAAGTTGTCCCTCTTGTTGTACATGAGAGTCGTCTTGAGACATGAATGATGATAAAGACGACAACGAATTGCTACTTGACCTCCTGCTGGGAAATGGTTCAAAGAGTTCTGGATGGTCACGTTTAATGCCGGCGGCATCGAAGCGTCTAGACTGTCGTAGCTGGTGATCTACATAACTGTGCACATGTATCAGAGAATGACAAAGTTCATTAATGTAACACTTACACGATAAGACCACGGTGACCATGGCGTGGTTTGAGCATGAGGTAAAGCGCAAGCTCGCGGGTTAGCTTGATAAGCCTGTTGTCTCGAGCCTTGGTCACGATGAGGACACTTTGAATATTTGTGCGTATCCGAGCACGACCTGTACGTCATGAGTCAGAAGCACCACGTCGAGCGCAGAACAACCTACCCAGCTGTTTGCTCATTTCTCGGACACCAACGGCAGTCTCCGCAAGTTGCCTCGTCAAACTTCCGCCGTGAGGATCGTCGTCTTCCTCATTACCGGGAAACGTGCGAGTGCCATCCCTGCATGGAAACTCTACTGGTGTAGACACCGCTGAGTTTCCATGATGCCGTGGCCGTGACTGCTGGAGGGACCTGGCTACGCCGACATCGACACCGAGGACCTTATTTTCCCTTGCATGCAACCAGTCCTGAAGTGATGCACCCTTGTCGAGATGTGAGTGCACGAAACATGGCGATTTATTGGGTAGATGAGAGGAGTCCATAGACAAGGGTATCGAGTTTAAACTTGAGGGAGAACTCGAGATGGAGACTGCGCTATCAGCAGCAAGTTGATGCGTAATAGTGTCGGCTATCGTCGGTGATGTGGCAATGGCTTGACCCTCTCGGGTAACTTTATTACCAACCAAGTTGGCAGGTGACTGCTCGACTGCGATGTCATGGTCCCAGGTAATGTTCGTTTGCAAGGAAGGCAGAGACGCCGTGATTGATGGTCTGCTGCCCCGTCTCGACAGCGAGGGTCGAATGACCTTGTCGCTGGGCAGGAAGTCCATGTCGTAGTCCGCGTTTGAGTTTGTTCGGGAGATGGTCGGCGATGTGGGTGGAGTATAAAATATCTCCAAATCAGTTTCGGGCGCAATGTCCATCTCTCAGGCTACTTGTTTCCGACTCTGGGCTGGGAGCGGCGAGAGGACTTTGGAACGACCAGGGGGGGGACTGAACCGTACCGGCGGTTTTTTTAGCACACGTCCTTGCATTGTGAGAGTTTCCCGACTTTATACTCGCCCGTGCAACTCATCAGTCACCCAGGTGACAATGTGATATTTGGATTTTGGGAGTCGTAAGTGCTGTACGTGAAAATGGTGTCTTGTCAACCAAGTGCAACGGCACACCGTATCCAGGCCTCGAGTATTCCCCCATCACGATCACGATGAACATGAAGTCCGTCTTCACGGCATCCCATGGGCCGCTTCTCACACCAGGATGGTTGTATCCTGATGGACCTGTGCTTCTCACATATGCCACACAACGATAAAGGAGCTACTCCGCAGGGCAATGATTCCATTCTGCTGGTAGACGTATTGAACCGCAGCGCCTTCTTCGATCAAGAGGTGGAGACCTGATTACGCTCAATGATCGATGATCTTGCGTCGCAGCTCGCCCACAGCCCAACACCCTTGTCAAAGGGTTCGCGCTGTCCAGCACCAATGCAGTGGCACTGATATCCTGATTTCCCTGCCATAGCGAGCACTTGCAGATACCCACCCCCACTTTCGGATGCAGTGCGCGTCATGATGGCTTATGCTATGTTTATTCCTTAATGGGCTACGGAACGGTCCCGCAACTCGCCGTCTTTTGCGCCGCGCCACGGTGTGGTTGTTTTCACGTCTGTGAATCCACGTTGCTTGAATTCCGGGTTTCATGTGAGATGTGATATTTCAGAAGGTGGTTTACTGGTGGGCGGCCGGCGGCGGCGCATCGAGATCACTATCAAGTTGGCACTTTGGATCCAGACACTGTAACCAATGCTCCTGAGTTGATGAACAATCACTCTTAATTTGATGCTTTCCGCCCATGTGCTATGTAGCAACTCATTGCCATACTCTGACGGTCGTGGTAAGTATATTTCCACGGGACGTCCATTCCCCAATGTAGGTCGAGATAACCCTTTCCCTCAGAAGAAAACCGTATCGCGCAACACAAATCTCTCGAGGACCCTGTAGTCCGACCTGTCTTTCGCGACAGCCCACAGCCACACATCCAACTCAGGAAGAGTGATGTCCTTGATCCACCTCTGACTAGTGGGCAAGCTAGTTTGATGTGCATATTCAATGATTTTCTCGCAAGCGTCAACAGCGGCGGCGCGCAAAATATAGGCTTGATCCGGGGTGAGGACAGGTCCTTCTTTGAGTGGTGCTGTTTTTGGCATCGTTCCTGGAACCACAGCAGTGCCCGTCGCTAGCGTGTCCTTGGGAACCGCGAGGAGCGTGTTTACATTAGTATCGTTCGCAGCATCGGGGAATATACTCCGCAGCGCAACATCTTTGGCTTCCGAAAGGTCCAGTACTCCCAGGTGAGTAAGCAGAGAAGGAATGATATTATCCGTAAACACCGGCACTTTGGTGGTATCTGGTAGCGGGAACGGCGGTGGGGATGACGATCCAAAGCGAAGAGTTATCCCGTAGATGAGAAATAGCGCCTTCTTGAAACAATATACGGCTGTTTCCAGACGAGCGAGGTTGAATATCATGTACTTCTGGGGACTAAGATGAAAAACTGACGTCTTCCGTCTACAACTGCCATGTCCCGGAATGCAGGGAAAGCCCGCACGAGCTGCAAAATGTGGTTGATCTTGGTTCTCTAATGTGCCAGTGAGCGGAGTAAGAGACCCACATCATCGAGAATGTCATCCACAGTCACATCACATCCCCCAGAGCGTTTTGATGTTAGACTTCGCAGGACAAATGACCCCAAGTCCGGCACACCGGAACGCTCCAATATTTCTCCCGTCTCATTTAATGTCGCGCTGATTAATTTGACCAGATCGTACATACGCCCGCCGGGCTCGCCAACAGTTACACCCGGCAACGTTTCATGAGCTCGTTCCACGTATATCTTTACAGACATGAGTTCTGCAATTTGCTGCGGTGTGACTGTTCTCATTCCTTTAGCGGCGAGCAAATCACCTTGACTGGTGGCGGAGGAGAGGTACATGGCAAACGCAAGCCTTCTTATGTTGTCCCATGCACCGCGGCCAGTTTGTTCGTGAAGTGGTACACGATAGCCCGAGGCAAAATTGAGGAGACAAAGGACGGATAGAAAGTTTAACTCGGCCAAGACCGAGGGGAATTTGAGTGGGAAATGGAGCCCGTGATTGTTCGATACGCGCTTGAACGTATGGAGGAACGAGGGAGACAATACCAGACGTTTCACGGCATCATCTGCCACCTGAGATTGGGAGATTGGTAAGCTATGCTATACGGATGAGTCTACAAGAGGCTGTGGCCCATCAGGCGCACCGGCTTCGTGTTTATAACCATGATAAAGTTTTGATACGCATCATATTGAGTAGGGCCGCTCACCTGAATATTTTGAGCTTCCCGAAGCTCTCTGCAGGACTCTCTGATTGCATCAACATAGCTACTTGGAAGAGGTGGTGTAAAGTTTTCAGCAGCCATTATAATTGCTGCGAATGTTACTGAAGTTGGCGCAAGGCAAGATAATCTTATCCGAGTCGTCCATTGACATCACACGTGATCGTGTGGTCATACTAGTTGTTCCAACCATTTCGCCTACTAGTAGTACACTGAGTACCGCTTAGTAGTCATGAACTTCTTGTCTCAATGTTCAAAAAGTCCTAGACTTCTTTGCGCCGGCCGCAGCTTTCATTCAAGTGTTCCATTCTCCAATGAAGGTTTTTTTTTTTCGCGAGCATCAAATGCTTCAACTTGAAGTGGGTGCTAATGTCGTATGTCACAGGAATTCGAGAACAGCTCTTAGCTGGAGTAAAGCAAGCTATGAAGGTATGCATATTAATGCCTACTTTCTGATATATCATCATACATTCCCTGGCATCTCGTATGCGAGTAGAACAGAGACCAGGTGTCATCGATGACTTTGAGGGTACGCTCGGTCTATGTGATGGGTCTTGTAACAACTCACATTCACATTAATGTACAGTCCGTACTTTCCGAAGTATACAACCTGGACAAGTTATCTGGTTCCAAGGTTTCGTCCTCCGTGATTGTCGGTGTCCTGCGCAAAGCATTCCTTCGGCGTGTTTGTCTTCGCTCAATCATGTCTGAGGATACTATTCATATTACTATTTCAGACCGAATCTGCTTCTCAGTTCGTGAAAGGCGAACGGCTTGATCTTGCAGAAAAGGAAACCCAAGAAGCAGCAATTATTTCTGCATTGTTACCACCTATGCTCTCAGAAGCAGAAATAGACAGAGTACTTAAGGAGGTTGTTTTAGATTGCCCGCGAGACGGTAGTCCGAAGAAAGCCCTTGGGATGATATTCAAGTCATTCTATTCCAAGGTTGACAAAGCTAATGTGGATCCAGACTTGGTAAAAAGTAGAGCTGAGGCGTTGTTGGATGTCTGAATTCAACAATTACTTCTGTTTGCAGTCATACCTACATCTCTGAGGCTACCGTAGAAGTCCTATATATGCCTTGAAGAACTCAAGCTGTTCGCATTCATAGAGGCAATCCTATGAAGATTCTCCAGAAGATGGGCTAATCGATGCTTCAGGCTCAGGAGATGTAACAGCGCCTGGCTGAGAACCTCCATCCACTGAAAGGACGAATCAATTCAGTGACATATGCTTGTTCCGATGCAAGACAAACATACGCGGAACATCGCTTGTTGTAATATCCGGAGGGGACTGCGGTGCCATAGACAAAGGCGGGGGGAGGGCGCTTCTCACTCTGACGAGGTCTTCCAAGCAGTGGTTTATCGTATCCGACACGCCTTGCAAAATTTGTATTCGTTCGTCAATAGCTTCCCGTGTATTTCGATCCAGAAGCGCTAGTTGAGCATCTGTTACATGATTACTATTCCGGCTGTGTGTTCGTGGGCTAGTGGCTGGAGAATTGGCAGAGGATAAGCTGAAGCCAGGTGCTTGCATAGGAGAGACGGCGAATGAAGATGAATGTAGATTGGGTATAGCATTTGGTACAGCCTGCTGGGACGCTGTGGGCAAAACCTCCCCCGCTTGGCTACTGTCCAGCGGAATCAGAGATGGAATGCTCCACGTTGACGTATCATTGGAGCTAGAAACAACAGGTATGATTTCAGAACGCGACGTGGAACTGGCAGAAGTGGTTGAATGTCCACCACGGCGTCTCAAAGCTGCTTGAGTGGCGGCTTCAGTGGGTTTCTGTGAAGCATCTTGTGATCGTGATGTGGTCACTTGGCTGCCGCCCCCACTGGTAGCAGGTTCCCGAGTAGCTGGTGCACCTCCTCGATTAAGCCATCGTTGATCGAAATCCCACGGACGCCAGTCCCGATTGGGTCCAACGAACCCAGTGAACGGCGGCACAGGCTGCGAGGATCTGGGTACTTGCGCTTGGCCATGGGGAGGCTGACCTTGGTATTGGATATTGTATTGAATGACTACGCCTGGCGTCGGGCCAGGGGCCCAACCTTGAGTGCCCGTGTTCTGTGGCCCTTGGGCTTGGGGATGCTGGGCAGGAGCCGCCTGTGGCGGCCGGGCGGCATTGCGCGCAAATCTCCCTAAAACCCGAGCAAGGGCGTCGTTTTCTGGTTGCTGAACTCCAGCCTGATGAAATCCAAAAAGGTTTGGAGCTTGTCGTACTCCAGCCTGCGGTTGTGGTCGTGCAGCTTGTGGTTGGCGTTGCTGGTTCTGTGGAAGATTGTCAAGAACACTTTGTCGGCTACAAATGTCGAATTAATATCGACAAGAGAAACACTAACGAATCACGAGGGCTCACCATGTTGGACAGCTTTGTTGGCGCTCGAGCCAAGATCGCAAGCAATAGAAGTGAAAGATATGTCCACAAGGCAACTTTTTCGGAGACATGTTCGGTCCGTCGGGAGAAGGTTGTGTGTCCACTTGGGGCCTTCCTTGATGAAACATCTCTTCACGGCAAATGATGCATGTACGATCCGTCATGACTGACATCTCCTGTTCAGTTACGTCTGGGTATCGTTCGTCCATATTGCGTGTAGCTGCGCGGTATCGGATCAGTGCGCGAAGCCTCGTAACGAACGAGCGACCAGTAAGGTAAACATCCCTGATAATGTTTAATGGCAGCCCGTACAGTGCCACGATAAACAAGAAGAATAAAAGATATGTTATGAGCTTGAGGAAGTCTGAGTCGGTCAATCAGGGATTGAGACAGCACGTGTATGGAGTACAAAGGTGAACATACCAGTCGCAAGCTCAACATAAAATATCCACATGCTCTTGTTTTGCCAGGGAGGGGCATTTTCTCCGCCTCTCTGCTGCGCACGGCGAAGATCAATGACGCAGATCAGGTACTTGGCTATAACATTCATAGCACTAGCCATGAGGATAGCATACTGTTGGACTTGTTGATAAAAGAACTTTGTTGCAGAGTTGTGCATACCCACTTCATTCGCGAACATCATCATCCCACCGACACCATTCTTGGTTGTACTGTCGACAGCGTATGCGAACATGAATAAATCGATGAACCAAAGGATGGTGAACAAGCTGGTCATCCGAATATGAAACAATATTGGTGGTCCCGGATATGGGCGTTGATCCATCTGCGGCAGAAGAGTCGTTTGGAAATGAATTCAAGTGAGAGGCAGAGGTGAACAACACACCCATTCGATGCGGTCGGAAGCCAGCCAGTGGAAGGATTTGACCAAGAGTAAGAACACAAACATGAGAAGGAATGGAATGTCGAAGTCATCTCGGAAAATAGTGAACGCGAGTAGTGACTCGGTCACAAAGAACCACAGACGGTCATACAGTCGCTGGATCGATAGTTAGGCATGTCAGAGTAATTACATGCACAACGACATACCTCAACTTCCTGTGGCCGAAGGGAACCAAAGAATATACGTTGGGCACACTGAGCGCACAGCAATGCGACCAAAAGCCCGAAGTTGGCGAGGATCTGAAGAAGTTGAGACGGGCAAATGTTGGACGATGGAGATGAAGACTGACCAGAACACTCCGATTGCTCTTGGAGAGGTGAATAGCAAGAGAGTAGAAATTACTATACCTCCTGAGGGCACTAGCGATCGTTGCGGAGACGGCAATGGAGGATATTGCGGCATACAGTAGCAACTTGTGCGAATTCAGAGAATTAAAGAACCTGTTTTCTCTTGCCCGAAGCGCATCATTCCATGGCATAGCGGATTGTCGAACAAGTCTCCAGTTAACCAGCGAATGTAGTGTAGACGTGTCAAAGGCTGCAATTCTCACGCCTATACAACACCTTCCTTCTTGATATGATGTACGCATCACACTCATTCTCTCAGCGCAACTCATCCGCGTTTGGGTTTCTTCGGTAGCATCCGCGTTCTCCACGTAATTCCATAGTCTGATTATATACCAAGCTCAGTCTAAGTTGACGAGTGCTGCTCTCTTGTCATGTCGGGGTTACGCCGGCGGAATATCGCAGACTCCATCCCTCCTTCAAACAGGACCCAAAGTAACAGTGATGCGACGCGACGCAGTCTCCTAGGCGCCTCCGTCACTCCCAAGAGTCTCATCATCCTGTCGTCGATTGCGATGTCTGCCGCATTACTCTGGTTTCACTACAAACAGATACCACCTAACTGTTATGCCATTTGCTCACGCTCTGGTGCAAGGATATACACCGTCGATGATGCCAATCCCACTGTTCAGTGTTTGGTTGTTCAAGATGAATTTATCGTCGATACTGGCTCTCTAGGTGTTACTAGCTCAGTGATGTCCAAACATGCATGAACTGATATTTCCCAGACAATGTTTCGACCCGTTGGTATGTTGCTAATCCCTCTGGGTCGAAACTTCAAATTCGATACATCGACGACCAGTCGGTCGTGGTACCTGGACTAAGTGGTCAGTTCAGTGCTACTTGGGACAACTGTATTCAAAGAAGATGCTACACAGATTCTCATGCCCACATATTAGAGTATGGTGTCAACCAACAACTTCCCTTGCAGGGTACCAAGTCTATCAATGGCAATTATTCGCTGTCGGGTAGCGGTTCCACCCATTGATTTTTTTTTTTTTCCTTCGCAGAAGCTGTTGCACTCGTCAGAGACTATATCATGGTTCACCAGGATGTCTACCACAACACATCCAAGTTCATAGAAGGTTGGGGATGGGACCACACTTCGTGGTCGGTAGAAGACTGGCCCACTGCGGTGCGTCTCATAAAATATCCTTGGTGTCCAAATCCATAAACATGTACTACTCTCCCGCTGTGCGAAAAGGATGCTCTCGATGAGGATCCGGTCATCCGTGGGAGGCCGGTAGTGCTCCAAAGCAAGGATGGTCACGCATTGTGGGTGTCCAAGACGGTGCTGCAATGGTGTGGTCCTTTACTAGGAGATGTGAAAGGAGGCGTCGTAGTTCGCGATGCGTTTGGAAATCCCTCTGGTTCGTTGGGTCTGCTAACAGCTTGCCTGATCTCATATTTTGCAAGGCGTATTGCTTGACAACGCGCGGCAATGTGTGAAGAGACCTATCCCGACAGAAGATGATCTTCGCAAATATCTCGCAATAACTGTCAAGGATGCCTTGTCCCTAGGTTTAACGTCCATACATGATGCTGGTTTTCGACCCGTATCACTCGAACTTTTCGAGAGGTAAGATTACATTACGGTTTAACAGCCGAAGACTCAGCTTCGCAATTAAAAGACAGGCAGCTGAAGGTTTACTTCCCGTAAGTATGGAATCAGCTTTCTCCTCATGTTGTCCTCGACTTGCATTCAGATCCGCATCTACGGAATGCGTTTCTTCAATGAGAGCGCCCCCTACTGGGGTAATATTTCGAAACCTATCATCAACGCAGGTAATGGCCGCCTGAATGTTAGAAGCGTTAAAATTTTTGCGGATGGTAAGACAGCAGTTTATGCACCAACCTACCTGATTGTGTCACATGGTCATGTAGGTGCTTTGAGGTCTGGTGGAGCTGCAGTGAGTGACGCATACTGAAATCCCTTTGGGGACACTTCTTGACGGCGGTTGAATGCTAGTTGTTTGAACCTTATCACGATAATCCCGGAACGAAGGGATTCATGCGTTTAGATGAGGAAGTATTGCGGGGAGTCGTCCCTCAATTTCTGAAAGATGGGTGGCAAGTCGTGAGTCTCTTTCCAAACTTGATGTATCCACCTTACAACATGTTAATTCGAATTACTAGAACATCCATGCTATTGGGGACTATGCGAATAGTATAGTCTTAGATGCGTTTGAGGCTGCTCTCAGGGATGTCAATGTAACAGCGCTAAGACCTCGTCTCGAACATGCTCAAATACTACGAGAAGAAGACATGATTCGTGTAGGCAGGTTAGGTGGTGTGTCGGCATTATCTCCACTCTAGATCAAGCACCATTTGAAAAGTTTTTTTTTGACTACAGTAATCGCAAGCGTGCAACCTACTCATGCGTGCGTTACGCGTCCTCTCTTCCCCACTCCCGTGGCATGCCTGACCTTGTTTTTGTGCAGCATTAGTGATATGTGGTTTGCTGAAGACCGTCTTGTATGTATAAATTGTGGGTGCTGTCACCCCTTATTGACGGCACCCACAGGGACCTGAACGAGTGAAAGGTTTATATGCTTTCCACTCCCTTCTAGGTCACGGTGCTCGTCTTGTTCTCGGCTCTGACTTTCCGGTGGAAGATATGAACCCGCTCTCAGGTTTCTATGCAGCTATAACAAGGTTGTCTCCTGACGGTGTCTCACCTAATGGTCCCTCCGGCTGGTGAGTGACACATGAAATGGATGATGCAGATATATTAACCGACAACCAGGTTCCCCGAGCAATGTCTGAGCCGTACACAAGCTTTACGAGGTATGTTTTGTGGTACGTACAGCGATGACAGCTCAGGACTGTGGCTGATAGGTATGACCATCGACCCCGCATATGCCTCCTTCACGGAGGACACGCTCGGATCAATTATCCCTGGAAAACATGCAGACTTTGTCATTCTCTCCCAAGACATCATGACCGTTTCGACGGACCAAATCCTTAAGACGCGAGTACAGGCGACTTTCATTGACGGCAAACTCATGTACGGTGGTCTGTGAGGACGACACTTGCGTTTCCTCGCAAGCGATCGCTGTATTGCCAGAAAATAGGATTCATGAGATGGTGTAATTACTAGGTTTACTGTGTCTATTTCAATTGGATTTCGGCAATGGCCGCATGGTGCCACAGACGCGTCCACTTGAATAAAGCATCGAGTGTTCTGACGCGTCCTTGGTTCTGACTTGACATCCTAAGAACAAGTAGAAGACGTGCAATATCCTTCATTCCACGACCTCAATGCCTTCCTTTCAATCCCCTGTCGCCGGGGAGAAACGAAAGCTGCCGGTGGATCAGACCAGCCGGAAAAGAGTCGCACTCGAAAGTCCCAATGGGTGCAACGCAGCAAGTGGAAATTCCAGAGAAGAGTACTGGATGATACAATGGTATGTCATTTCCGACTCAGGAATGGTTCGTACGGGTTTGTCTGATCCTATGGTTAATAGGCGGATGCCCCAGTACAAGAAACACAAGACTTGGGACGGTGACGCGGTTCTCGTGTTGAACGGCACAAAGGGGACCATGTACGATCTAGAAGGCAAATTGTATGCGACCTTTTTCTATATTGTTAATGCCCGGTTGAATGTACCTTCCTGCAGCATTGGGGCCGGTTCTCTGAACACCCCTAGTAGAGTAGAGGAAGGCGGAGAGTATGGATTCAGTGGCAAAGAGGTTGGGATTGATCACTCCATATCTAGAGCGGACTATTTGTCTGGGAAGTGTTTCGGACGTGGCTCCATTGTGGCCTCAATCACCACCGCTTCCACGTCGGCAGTCCGCAGGCAATGTGTTCCACTGGGGGCCTCGGGCCTTCTCGCTCCTTATAAAACACCCACGAAGAAGGTTGTGGACCTGCAGCCTGTCAATTTGATCTCCGGTCAACCCGATACAACCGCATACGAGCCCAAGGGATCAAAGTCGTACTGGACGGCAAACTGGTACGCATATAATTCATTTAGATGATCACTGATCAGCAACAGTGGTCTAGGCGTCGACCCCAAGCCAGAAAACATAAGACTTGGGATGGCGACGCATTTGTACAGCAGATCGGAAATCAGTTAACTGTGATTTCTGAGAAGGGTAAAATGTTCGGTTCTTAATTCCCACCTTTTTCCCCCTTACTGAGCGCATGCCCGAAATCACAGAATCGGACGTAAGGACTGGGATGGTCTCCCACTCCAGTGTGGATATCGGTTTTGCGCCGGAAATAAGGAGATCGAACTGGATTCACCCATTTCACTTTCACAATTGCCATCGGTTACTGGTGTCGAAGAGGAGACAAGCGATTATGAGGATCTTAATTGGAACAAATCATCGCCAACCCCTACGGTCGCACAACAAGATCGTTTATTGAAGGAAAATATCCCCCAGGCGACAGTCCCTAAAAACTTCGTTCCGCCTGCCTCTTTCTACGGCCAACTTCCTAAGAAACAGCCGATTGGTCCTTTGTTAGTATTTGTCACTGTGGAAAATCTTTCGTTAATCCCGATTTTAGGCACGATCCAGGTGCTGACGGAGCGGTGGTCATGAGGGCGCCAGCTAATGAGCATGCGGAGAAATTCAATAAAAAGTACCACGATTCGCCTAATGCTCTCACCAAACCTAATGCATCTACCAGAGGCTTGCCTGTCGTTCCGGTTGTTCTTGACCCCATCATTGCGAAGCATTTGCGACCGCATCAGATTGAAGGTTGCCTTTTTTTTTCAGACAAGGGGGTAATAGTTATACTGATGTTTAGGTGTCTGCTTCTTGTACGAGTGTGTTATGGGTTTACGGAAGCACGAGGGTCAGGGTTGTATCCTTGCAGATGAGATGTGAGCTGTGCTCCACTGTGCTCTCGTGAAATGTTGACGTTTGTGATATCCAGGGGTCTTGGGAAAACGTTGCAGGCATGTACCAGTGTCCTTTTCAGCTCTTCGTTGTTGATCAGAGATAGACCATCGCACTAGTCTGGACACTCCTCAGTAAGGCAGTACAATTACCATTACCAGGTTCCTGACGATGGCGCAGAACAAAACCCTTACGGCGGTAGAGCGGGCGTCATTGGAAAGGTGTTGATTGTATGCCCAGTATCACTCGTTAATGTGAGCTTGACCAACAGAAGCTAATAATACATGCTGAGTCCAGTTTCAGAATTGGCGTGCCGAGTTCCGCAAGTGGTGAGTCTCACGAAGGTAAGGCTGTCCCCTGATATGACTACCTTTGCAAGTTAGGTTGGGTCGTGACCGCGTCGGTGTTTTGGCCGGGGACAAAGGTAAATCCCAAATCAAGCAGTTCTTGAATTCGTATGTAGAGCATGTTCGAAGGATTTCTTGGGTTCTCAACAAACGTTTCTTTCTAGACGAGTCCATCAGGTCCTGGTAATTGGTTACGAGAAATTGAGGAGTGTCATGTGAGTCGTACCAACTGCCCAGCCTACTCGTTTGCAAACACTTCGATAGAAATGACCTCACATATTGCAAGTGAGTGAAGGAGTCACTTTCCCGCAATTAGATATCTGAGGTCTCGAGGACCAGTCCTCCAATTGGTCTGATAGTATGCGATGAAGGTCTGAAATTGCTGCTTGCGGGCCCTCTTTTGTCTCAAAACCCATCAGGACATAGGTTAAAGTCTGCGAACAATAAAACATCCATGATGTTTAAGGCACTTCGTACACCTAGGAGAATAATCCTTTCCGGGACACCCATCCAGAACGATCTAGGCGAGTTTCATGCAATGGTAAGTTTCTTCTGGGAAAGCTTCCACTGTTCCCACCACACACGTAATGGCGTAATTTCCAGGCCGACTTCTGTAACCCTGGTCTGCTTGGTAGCTATTACGCCTTACTCACACTGTTAGATTGACCGACCCGAATTCAGACGACTACAATACATTTCGACGGGTGTACGAGATTCCCATTTTGAAGAGTAGGGCGCCTGATCGTACTGTGAAGGAACTCGAGATCGGAGAAGCGCGGTCGGCTCAGGTATGTTCACTGCAGTGTATTCATCAAATGGTTTTACATATCATAATTAGCTGTCCGCTATCGCGAAGAGTTTCGTGCTACGACGTGAAGCGACAATTCTGAAAAACTATCTGCCACCTAAACGTTAGTCCTCGCATTCTCATATTACGTTGTGATGAACAGCACCGTAGATGAATATGTTGTGTTTGTGACTCCATCAAAGTTGCAGCTTTCCGTGTTCGCCACAATCCTCAAGCCAGAAAAGCTGGATACCTTAATTGAGGGGTCGACTGCCGAATCGCTTGCTCTTATTGGAACGCTGACAAAAGTCAGCAACAGTCCGGTCCTACTGAAAGCTCAGCTTGATAAAGCCAAAATGTCCAAAGGGCAGCACAAGATACGTCCAGGCATCCTAGAGGCGGTGGACCTTCTTCCAGAACGAGCCCAGATCGAAGACTTTTCTCTCAGCGGTAAGCGTATTTCGACTTACACGATGCAGGATGATAACATGTGCACTGAAGGTAAACTGACCGCGCTAGAAAGCCTTCTTAAAACACTTCGACAGGTATGTTAAATCGATGTATGCTTGGGCGGCAACTAAGCGTCAAGCAGTACACGGAAGAGAAATGTATTTTGGTGTCTCATTATACATCTACTCTCAACATTCTGGAAGCTTTCTGCAAGAAACGATGTTATACCTATTTGCGTTTAGATGGGTACGTAGAAGACGAGTACCGGTGTTCAAGATTCATGATACGTGCTCTTAGGCAAACACCGGCCGCAAAAAGACAAGAATACGTCAATGCCTTCAACAAGTCTTCTCAACAGAGCTATTGTCAATTTCCTTTGCGGACAAGTAATAATATGGTCTGACATAATTCACAGTCTTGTTCCTGCTGAGTTCCAAGGCGGGTGGTGTTGGACTCAATCTCATCGGTGCTTCACGGCTGTGTCTCATTGACTCTGACTGGAATCCAAGGTGTGTTTGCTGCTCCTAACTTTTCGAGCGATTTTCATATCTGCTTCCAGCCATGACCTACAATCAATGGCACGAATACATCGGTCTGTTAGCTTGTGCCATCCTTCTTAGCTCGATGCTCATCCCATAACACAGCGATGGCCAAAAACGGCCAGTTTTCATATACCGATTCTTGACCGCTGGGACCATTGATGGCAAGTATATTTGATGTTCCCCGGATGAAGTCTCACAGTCTTGTACAGAGAAGATCTTCCAACGCCAGGTTACCAAGATCGGGTTGAGCAATTGTTAGTGGCGCCTTCTATCCGAATGTATGTTTACTGATTTTAGCCCTCTAGCCCTCATGGGAAATGTAAAACAATTACTCTCGGCCTTCTAGCATACTAAATCTTCACATAGGAAACTGCTGGATCCAAGGCGGATTCATTTACCCGAAGAGATGTGGGTGATCTTTTGATTAAACTGAACAATGAATTCAATTCAAGCTTAGCTTCGTGACATCTTCCGCATTCAACCTGACACGCCCTGCCATACCCACGACCTCTTGGGTTGTGAATGTGGTGGTCGGAGACTACCAGCCGCTCACAGCATAGATGCGAGTCTCAAACTAGAAGAAGTAGCTGCTGAAGGGGATGACGACTGTTCCGAGCAAGGTTTCATCAATGCATCTCAACTTGACCCAATCCGGCTTGACAAGGCTGAGAAAGCGGTAATTAAGTTCCATTGTCATTCATTTAAAGAGGATTTGTATTGACTTAGTCGTTAGGAACTTCGAAAGAAGAGGGTTGAGCTCGCTGCGCTTGGGGAGTGGACCCACATCAATTGTCTGCGACATTGCGCTCAACATGACATTCAGGATGATGTCCTGCGACGACTCCTTTACTTCACGGCTGACGATGACATGGACCAAGTTGAACAAGCTAAGCCACAATCCAGACTGGATTCTTTATTTGCCTCTGTCGACCTCGAGAACATCGCGGCAATGGATGAGAATCAACCCTTGCCATCCGTACGGGATGTTCCAGGGGGGACCATCTCCTTCTTGTTTGAAAAGATCTCGACCAGTCTGGACGGTGTTGGCGACGGGACTGGTCAACCGGCTTGAAGCAGTGACTTGTCCACCTTCAGTTCGTATTAATTCATGTCATGCGCAATACAGTGGAATTCGCTGAATCGGCTCAATTAACTAAGCATTACGTGGATGGATGTTTAGTTATACATATTATTAATTCGATAGACGTTATATATGTGTACTTCGGCGACCAAGCAGCAGCGTGAAGACATGCGACCGTAGCGGCCTGACGAGGGCCATGTCCTCATCAACTGCACTGATCTTCATCAGAAGCGCGGCTATCTCGTTCTCCCGAAGTCCATATTCGCGAAGTTTTTGTGCCCTGACCTTGAAAGAATCCAAGCGCGGGTGAAAGCCCATGAAATCCAGTAGCTTCTGGAACAACTCCGTGACCCAGCTAACCTTCTCCTGCGTGAAGCCCGCTCCACATCCATGGGTAATCAGAAGATCGTGGACCAGTTGCCTAGAGATATGATATCGGTCATTGAACTCTCGGTTTGCGGTGATGCATGCGTGACCGAGGATATGGATGCCACACTCCGCGAAATGAGGATGGTTGTACGACCACCAATCCTCCATGTTTTCTTCATGCTCGAGATGAGTGATGACGAGGGCGATAGGGACTTTCTTCTGGCAGAGGAAGTCGTGGAAAAGCTTGTAATTTTGTTGCATATTGACAGTGATCCTACCCCTTCGTACACAAAACACGAGCAAGTTGATGCCCCCAGTTTCCGATAAGTACTTGATGAGACGATACGCCTTGTTGATAGCGCCGATCAAGCCATCGGGATCCCTGAGCGACTGAGGTTCGTTCAAACCAACAGTGTCGAAGATGCGAAAGTCCCGCCCCCGGATCGTGACGTTGTATGGCTTAGCATCCAAGGTGCAGCTCGAGGCACCAGATGAAGTCACTGCTACATCACGGTCCAAACCCATGATGAGGTTGACAACCGAGCTTTTGCCAGCTCCCATCTCTCCAAAGAGCACAATATTGGATCGGCGCTGTATCGGCCTAGGCTCGCTAGTCAGCAGCATGGGCAGAATCTGAAAGACAAGGGTGCATTCAGTCCCCGTTGCCACAGCATCGTAAACGGTTCCTGACCTCATTCTCCTTCAATAGTAGGTCTTCCTCATCCCCGGAGGACACGCCCGCAAGGGGAGTAGTGGCGTGCTTCATCATGGTCGTTTCTAGCGAGACGAAGGGTGCAGCGTAAACACCAAGTCGGAGATGGTCCTGGAAGGGATAGCCAAAAGTACCGGGGAAGGGGGGGGCGAGAGCAAGGTGGAATGCGGAATTGAGCGTCCATTTTGGATAATATGGCCACGAAGATAGGGCGAGTAAGCAATACTCGTGGTGCTGCTCAGATCGATCGATCTTGCCACATCGTCACCTTGCGGATTACGGGGAAATTGGCTATTTCTCCCACAACACCTCGTTGATGCCAGAAGGCCTGAGTGTACCTATTTGCGGCATAAATTTACGCCAGCCATCAATATCCGAAGCAAATTCTGACACGCGTTCGCGTCAAGGCGTGACTTGGTGGCTGGACGCATGGCAGATGAGTCCTCTCAAATAAGCTATTCACACAAGGGAAACGGAGGGAAACTCGAGGTAAATGGGAGAACCAAGAATTGAAGTATTCATGCTTACACGCGGTTACTGGACTATACATCCCGGCACCCTGCGCTGGCCATCCCGACCACCCTGCTCTACCCTGCTAACCACGACTTCTGCATCATCCCTACTCATCCCACAACGTGATGCCAACATGCGCACCATTTGCTTTCTGCTATGAACGTGCCGAGTGTAGACCAATTGTCTAAGATAGACTGAGAAGTTGGTGAGCCAAGTTCGAGTTTCAATAGCGTAAGCGTGTTCAGTAGCACAGTTGACAAGAAGATCCGAGATTATTGTCTTGGATTCTTCATATTTTTCTGCATACATGTTACCATATCCCGGCGTGCAGGTGACGCACGCATGGGCTATGACATCGATGCCAAACTTGACGAACTCATGTGAGTTCCGCTCCCACCATCGTTCCATCGGTGTCTCGGACTCCAAGTTCGTGATGACGAGTGCGACCGGGACCAGGCGACAGCAGAGGAATTCATAGAACAGTCTGTAGTTATGCTGAGTGGTAGCGGTGATTCTGCCACCCCGGACGCAGAACATGAGCAGGTGAATGCCGCCGGCATTGTTCAAGGCACTTATCAACCGGTGAGCTTTCTCGATCGCGGAGAGATAGTATTCAGCTCCCAGCTGAGGCTCGTTTAAGCCCACGGTATCATAGATACGGAGATGGTATTCTCCAGCTTCGGTTTCGTATAGGGTGGAATCCAGGGTACACCCGTCGGTACCATGAGATGTTGCAGCGACCTTTTGGCCCAAGATGAGGTTGACCAGCGAGCTTTTTCCTGAACCAGTTTCTCCGAATATGACGATATTTTGAGCAACGTCGCGTGAAGGCATGGAGTACTGTCCAAAAGTCTATCAGTTCAAAAATCCTGTGTAAATGGTCCTAGCTCGCAAATACCTGTCTACGAAGGTCCGCCGAAGGAGACTAGCTAGTATATTGTGTGTCGAACACTTCGGTGTAAAGGACGTTCTGAGACGTTTTCAGCGGTGATCAACCATTCTCGGCTGCCCAGATTAGCATGAGGATTGCTCGTGGCCCAGGCAGGGTCAAGGGAATATTCTCGGGGTGGTGCAGGTATCATGGCCGCGCTGAGGATGCTGTTGTTCATTTCGAGAGCTGTGTCAATCGATCTAGATCGATGTGGGAGTCCGCATTGATGGAACGGTCATCTCCAGAGTCGCATTTTCCATGCGTTGGCCTCATTGGAGGTCTCCAGCGAGGTCCAGACCCATACTTGGGATGCAAATCCCTGCTGGCAGAATCACATCATTGAACATCGTTGCCAGTGCTACTAGATGACCGCAGACATGAACAGAGCTGCCAGTGACGATCTGCCTGTGCTAGGTAATGACTCGGATTCACCTATGCTCCTACCCGTAGGTGGCTCCTTGCGATACAACTCTCGATAGCTATGTTATTCACCAAATCCAAGGGCGTTGCCGTTCAGCTGCATGACCACCCACAAGAACCACAGGTTGTAAACATTGGACACTATAAGTCGCTGGTTGTTGACACTTTGCAGGACATTCGACGGCGCCCCGACCTGAAATTGACCATCCCGGCGACTTCTCTCTGTATCACTGAATCCATGAGTCCGTGCCAGTGTGTACAGAGTGCATGCGAGTCGCCCCTTCCCCAATTCTCTCCTCTCATGCCAATCGTGCGGCAAGACTCAGATGTAAGTGCTTCATGCCTCCAAGGCTGCGTAGCGGACTTATTGATAAAAACAAAGCGCAAAGTGCTTCGATCTCGCAACGTCGTCGTGTTTGGCGAAAGTGGTGTTGGAAAGTCGTCAGTCATCAACATGATTGCAGGGAAGGACATCACCCGGACTTCAAATGATGCCGTCGGGTGCACGTTTCGGTATCAGTGTCACCAGGTCCTTCTTGATGGTCTCAATGTGAATCTCTGGGACACCGTCGGATTGGACGAAGGCACGGTGGGCACTGTGCCGGCCAGACAAGCCGAGAGCAGTCTCAAAGCTTTCCTCCGCCATATAACCCGATGGAATGGCATCGATTTACTTCTGTACTGCGTCCGTGGTACCAGGGTCAGGCAGGCCTTGCTCCGGAACTACAACATCTTCTACGCCGCAATATGTCGCAAGAAAGTTCCAGTAGCTTTAGTCGTCACTGGGCTAGAAAACTATGAAGGAGACATGGACGCGTGGTGGACCGAACATGAAAAGGATTTAATTAGACATGGCATGCGGTTCGATGCTCATGCGTGCGTCACCACGATCCATAGCGAGCACCCGGCCATCCAAGATCGACTGAAACAGTCTCGGGATGCGCTTCGGAATCTCGTGCAAGTAAAGTTCCACGGCGTAACTTGGAGAGCGGATGAAGATTCGTTGATTTCCACTTCCTTACCTGATGTTCGTGCTCTGCTCCGGATAACAGAGAAAAGGGCAACACCTTTTATCATGATCTGTGATGCCATGGAACAGGGTAATCGGCCCCGTCTCTTTCCAACCGCGTCAGAATCTCGAACGACCTGCATCAGTGGCCGCAAATATCAGTATCACTATGTTGATGCCCGACAGGTGCTACTTGGGGATGATTCAAATCTTTGCTCGGAGACTACACAGCGACCGGACCTTCTCATCTTCTATGCCGATGCAGATTCTGAACCAGATCGGACGTGGACCGCTCTCAAGCGATTCCACGGATCGTTTGGTGGAGCGACCTGTCCGATTATAATCGTTTTCGGAGGGCTCGATAACCACGAAGCCGCAGCTAAGATGTGGAGTTTTTTATCATCTTCGCATAGTGGAGAAATAATCGCCAATCCGATCCACTATCCTGATCCCGATAGTCCAAAGGAGATGGTAGAAAGAGCTGAGGAATTCTTGACTACGCTCATTGAGGAGAAGTGTCTGATTAAATTCGAGGAAAAGTTGACGAAGCTCCAAAAGTTCTGTAGGCATAGCAAGCTTTTATTTACTGGACGTATCTAGTACTTAGACTTTTTTTTGGGACAATGGGTACCGGACTGCAGGGACAGCTTAGATCAATTATCTTTACTCTTTGATCGTCCCCCAGCGGCCGGTCAATCATGATCAACGGGCACATAACATCTCTTCGCATGCATAAGAGAATAATTGACGATTCAAATGTTGGAAGTCGAGTTGAAAAACAGCGAAGAAAATTTGACTACTATGATACGCTCACCTCACAACTTGAGTGGAACTATCGCAGTCGCGCACCATTGTTCGTGTGATGAATGGCTTGCTTCAAGGCTTTACCTTATAGTATGCTTAACCCGGCAGGTCTTTTCAGGAAAACTTGAAGTGGGGATAGCATACTTAGGCTGGAATACACCCCACGACTTGGCTTGGAACTTGATACGATCACCCAAGCAGCGAAGAATCCGGTACAGTCCTCCCGGCTCCTCCGCCACAGTCCGGGTCGAGATTTACCGAAGGGCAAGCTTTAGCAACACGAGTCGGTCCATCACACTGAGACTCGGACTCAGCATGACCAAAAGTCTGAAGATATTTGATGGTGGGGAGACGGCGGTGACTTGGACTCGACTTGGGTTCGACTCAGAGAAGTTGTTGAAGTTCAAGCTAGTAATACTAGTAGTATGCAGAGTCAAACATAGTCTGATCCCAGCCGAACCTTAAACCTTATCGATGACATGGGCGTCACAATTACTGTCATGGACTGGTAGATCGAGTTCAAGGAGGAAATTGAGCTACATGTAGTACACAGCGTAGTCCGAGTCACTGACACTTGATCATCACAAAATCCCCTGGCATGATCATCCCCTGCTCTGGATCCGTAACCACTCGATGACCATTCCCGGTGACCACAGGTTGCCTGATACCCACCCGGGCCGCCTTGTTACCAACCTTGTTTCCAACGTCAGATACAGCATCAACAATCCCGGGCCCACGGGCCGGCGCGGTATCTTCCCCTCCTTCTTCTTCCGAGTCCTTGGCATCGTGATACTCCTCCTTCCCACCTTCGTCTTCCCTGTTTCCCGCCTGCGGGTCCTTGCTCCCGTTTGTCTCCGTATCGTCTTTCTCCATTACAGCTGCGATTGTCTTTGAGGTCTCCACGTCCGGTTTGTTCGTAAGCTCTCGTTCCTTGTCCGTGGCAACGTGATACTCCTCCTTCTTACCTTCATCTTCCCCGTTCCCTGCCTGCGGGTCCTTGTTCCCATTTGTCTCCGTATCGCCTTTTTCCATCATAGCTGCAATTCTCTTTGCGGTCTCCACGTCCAGTTTACAACGACTCGTCAATATCTTCAAAACGTCCTTCTTCTTCGGGCTCTTCTTCCCCAAAAAACCCCTCATCCTTCCCGTAAACTTCACGAACCAAGGGAGTGATTCCGGTGAAAACGCCTCGTTTTTACGAGCGCAGTCTTTCAGCAGCTCGCGTATCCTCGTTTGCGACTCCAGGTACTTGCGATCCTCTCCGGGAACATCATCCTGGACCGCCGTAATGCAAGCATGGTCATCGCTCTTAATGCCATAGTCCTCTATATGTTTCTTGTTCCTCGTCCACCAGTCCTCCATTTTCACTTCCCTCTCGAGGCCGGTGAAAATAAGCGCGATGGGAACCTTTTTGTCGCAGAGGCATTCACAAAACAATCTGTAGTTGCTCTGCGTAGTCGCCGTTATTCTGCCTCCACGCATGCAGAACAGCAAAAGATGGATGCCGCCAGCAGTACCGAGCTTACTGATAAGCTCATACGCCTTTTCGATGGCCTTCAAGTAGCCATTGACTCCCATCTGGGGTTCCTCGAGGCCGATCGTATCAAATATGGCGAAATTCATGTTATCAAAGGAGATATCGTAACACTTGTATTGCATCGTGCAGCCGTTGACGTCCGATGAGACTTGTGCAACCTCCTTCCGAGCGATGAGGTTGATGACGGAACTCTTCCCGACGCCAGTTTCACCGAAAAGTACAACATTGACGGTTTGAGGCTGCGTTTGCGGTGATGGATGTTTGACAGACAATGTTTGTGCTGGGTAATGCACGCATGAGTTCTACTCGAAGAAGGCCGTTCGCTGGAACGTTTACCATTACTAACGCCATTATCACCTTTGGGCTCGGAGCTAATCTGCTTTGTGGAGGAATGGGAAACGGTGGGGAAAGTATAGGGTTGCTTTCTGGGAGCCTCCGTTGCTGTGGATGTCGGCTGGGTCGGCTGGGTCGGCTGACGGGATGGCCGTCTGGGCATCATTACCTAGAACGAAAACAAGGAAGATGACGAACATCAGCGCTAGCAACGACAACCACTCATGGGAACAAGGGTTGTACCTTCGCCTTTGAAAAGATTGAATCTGTGGCCATCGTCAAGGACAAGTTGAGAGAACCCCAATTTCTGCAGAGGGACTTAGATGGTGGGTTGAATGCGAGAGGTTGAATCAAAGGGTTTCAAAGCATTCGTTCTGCCTCATGGCGAACCATGCGGTTTGGTGACTGATCGATAGACTCCCTTCCATCGAGTGGGCCACATCAAACAGGTCGCGCCCAACCCCACCAACATATCTGCAGGGTCAAATCACCCAAGAAACCCCTCGGATAGCTGGTTGTCCATGGACTCGTACTTGTCCTCGGGAGAACAGAACTTTAGACCTGTATCTTTACTATATCCGAATCAGCGCAGGGAAGAATTGGGTAAATCCGAGTCGACTACCTGATGTATTGCAACGTGTTAGCTCAAAACGTCCGACTTTGGCCGGATTAATGCCTCGTGGGGCAAGCAAGGCTAAGGCCTGAACCTGAGGCCTGAGCGTCGTTTCGCTTGGAACTTCGTTGTTTGTTGTACAAAACCAAATCTATTTACCCTTCCGAGTCGACGCTGATGTTACGGTGCCCTTCCGAATGCTCTTACCAGTACCAGTACTTGGCATTTTCAGCAGGAGCCTCATGCACACGATGACGCTCATCGCAGTGCCAGTTCCTATCAGCTGATCCATGCTTCCTCGCCAATATGTTGGGCCTAAATCGTGGATGTGAGTGATGAGAGGGCATATTCTTTTTCTATGTTTAACGGCGCTGCTCGCTTCGCTCACAGGACTCGTCTGGGTACTTCCACTCAGGCTTCGACTCGACCTTTCAACAACCAGTCAATCGCATTTACTCTCGCTAACAGACGTTTTGGAGTACCGGGAACCGGGGCTACTAATGGTCCGTGAAGTTTCATGACAAGTTCACTCGGCGAGTGTAAATCTAATTTATGTAACTCCTCAAGGAAGAGTCGAACTCTGTGCACAACGTGGTCGTCTTTGGCGAGAGCGGTGTAGGGAAAAGCTCCATCATCAATCTCGTCGCCGGCTCACAGGTCGCCAAGACCTCTTCAGATGCGGACGCATGCACTACCCGTATTCAACCATACGATGTAGTTATCAATGGGAAAAGGTACATGTTATGGGACACGACCGGTCTTGACGGAGGTACCTTTGGACTGTTCCGTGCTGCCATCGCAGAAAGGAACTTGAAGGCGCTCCTTCGAAATCTCCTCAAAAAGAAAGAACCCACTCTCTTGATCTACTGCGTTCGTGGCTCCAGAGCCACACGGGCCTTGGTCCGTCACTACCAGTCAGTGCGCTCAGCGACTCATGACACCCTCGTTCCCATGGTCATCGTCGTAACCGGGCTGGAGAACTCACGTGGGGATATGGAGGACTGGTGGCATAGGAATGTCACTGAGTTGTCGAACCATGGGATGGAATTCGTCGATCATGCATGCATCACCTCCGTCGATGATGATCCCCGCGACCCCATGCTTGCTCGCGCGCGTCGAACTTATTCGCAGCACGCCATCCGGGACTTTATTTCCCGGAATTGCGTTCCTCGCGAACCGAGTGAGAATACCATAAAGTACACTCAAGCTCCTGGAAGACGGGTCAACTTGAAAGGGTGGACTTGGATTATCTGGACATACCTTATATCGACACTGCTACCTAGCTAAGGCCGGTCGGCCGGTGACCCTTTGCGTCTCCTGACATAATTTGCGTTTGTCTGACCACATACTCAATTAGCTGGAACCTCTCGGTTTTTCCGTGTCATTGCAGAATAATAGTTATTTGCACAAGCCAGGGCAAGGGTTCGTGGAGCCACGCCGCTTAGATATCTATCATGAAATCAGTGCCACGGGTCTCAGCTTACGCTTCAGGACGGCCTCGTTCCCGCTCTGATATCGATCCGGTCATCCGAGTACTCACGATGGTGTAGCAGGACAATCAGAGTGACACATCATGAGCACCAAGTGGACCATAGGAGGATACTTGGTGCCGTGACCAAGTTTTTCGTAGCCTATCTGGAAAAAAGATAACCGACTCTTCGTCATCCTCAGGCTACTCCAAGCGCCGAGACCCGTCGAATTCCAACCCAAAGCTCTTTTCAGCGGATGCAATCTGAAACACGGGAATTACAGATGGCGCAGGTCCGGGAACTGGATACGTCTTTGCACATCTGCTCACCGTCTCGTTAGATACGCCATGTCGTCTTCATCGGGGAGATCGGCGCAGGCAAAAGCTCTGTCATCAACCTCCTCGCAAACCGCGACTGTGCTACAACGTCTCCCGATGCCACACCGTGTACGCGCGATTTCACCTCGCACGAGGTGTTGATCGAAGGAAGAACGTACAGGTTGTGGGATACCCCTGGCCTGAATGAAGCATTGGGCATCGGGATGTTCAGGCGATCAGCGAGGGTAGATTCCCTCAAGAGGTTTCTCCGAGAACGACATCGTCTTCGGGAGCTTGATCTGCTTGTGTTTTGTTTCCGAGGAGGCAGGGCTCGCCAGGCCATGTCAAGAGTTTACAAGATCTTTGGCGAAACAACTCGTCGGATTGCGATCCCGGTGGTGATCGCTATAACCCACCTCGAGGGAAAACAGCCTACAATGGATGCGTGGTGGCAAGATAACGAGAGGAAGCTCGTGGAGCTGGGGTTATTATTTGACGGACATGCATGCGTCACTTGCCAACCATTCCATCATCGCAGTTGGGCTTCACAGCGCGAGATTCGTGACCTGATTTCAACAGAGTATCGACACCGAGCTCCGTCCGTATTGTCAACTCAGGAGTATCTAATGGACAATTGGGGTTGTGTAGTATGCTGACGGAAAAGATGGTAGTAGATGCACACGCTACGTTACTTACATCGTGGTGCTTACTTATATACCACAGAAGTAACTTGCACCCATACAATATAAATATCTGTATTCCAATGTAGTCCACACAAACATCTATGATTACTTATACCAAAGGAATTAAACAAACATCTGAATTCCAAGTTTGAGAATCGAAGTTGAGGCCAGTTTCCGTTTCAGAAGGCCATGCTCCCCTGACAGAAAACCAACTGAACTAATCTAACTTGGGTCCAGCGAGTCTGACGCTCTCCTGGACATCGTCTTCATATAACTTGAACGCCCTCTGGAACATGCTGGCGAGTTTACGGACTTCTCTCTCGAACGCTTCCTTGTCAGCCCAAGCCAAGCGAGGATTGAGGAGCTCGCGCGGAACGCCTTCGACACTGGTAGGAATCTGGAGTCCGAACACATCGAAACTCTCGTATTCGGCATTGAGGAGTTCGCCAGAGTGGACGGCGTCAACGATGCGGCGGGTAACCTTCAAAGGGCAGCGCTTGCCAGTGCCGAACTTGCCACCGGTCCAACCGGTGTTAATCAACCAGCAGGGCACATTGTGTTTCGACATCCGGTTCGCCAACATGTCTGCATAACGGCTCGGCTATCCGTCGAGTCAGAGCCAATCTAGGAAATAAAGATAGATGTAACGTACGTGAAGAACAATGAAGGGTGCACTGTAGCAAGTAGAGAATGTCGGGATCGGTTCGAGTACACCGTCTTCAGTGCCTGGAGTCTTCCTATTTTCGATCGCATCAACAACCATAACACAACGCACCAACACAAGTAGACTTACGAGGTGTACCCAGCAAGGAAGTGGTAACTCGCCTGCTCTGGAGACAGTTTGCTGACTGGCGGGAGAACACCAAACGCGTCGCAGGTCAACATGATAATGTTGCTAGGCTGCCTTTCGACGAGGCATGGAACCTTGGCGTTCGGGATGTATTCAATAGGATAGGCACAACGGGTGTTCTCCGTGATGCTGACGTCATCGTAGTCCGGGAGGCGAGAAGCGGGGTTATAAACGACATTCTCAAGGATCGACCCGAAACGGATGGCATTGTAGATCTCTGGTTCTTTCTCTTGGGAAAGGTTGATGCACTTGGCATAGCAACCACCTTCGATATTGAAGACTCCGGTGTCGGACCAAACATGTTCATCGTCACCAATGAGCAATCGGTTGGGATCGGCCGAAAGGGTGGTTTTTCCAGTACCACTGAGACCGAAGAAGAGGGTGACATCGCCCTTGTCCATACCCACATTTGCGGACGAATGGAGGGACAACTGACCAAACTTGACAGGCTGAAGATAGTGCATGACGGAAAAGACACCCTTTTTCATTTCACCTGCGTATTCAGTGCCAAGAATAACCATTTCCATACGCTTGAAGTTGATCTCCACGGACGTGGTGGAAGACATGCCCTTTGTGAAACGATTCGCAGGGAACTGACCAGCATTGTAGATGATAAAATCTGGCTCGCCAAAGTTGGCGAGCTCCTCTTCCGTGGGACGAATTAACATGTTATTCTGTAGTGCCGTCAGCTGTCGGGCAGGGAACCCGAATTACGGCAAGACGGACCATAAACAGGGCATGATAGGCACGTGCGCAGATGACCCGGACCTTGATGCGGTACTTGGGATGCCACTGAAAAGGGTTCATTTAAAAATGAGCGAGGGAGTGAGTCAACTCAACTCACCCCAGCAAAGCCGTCAAAGACGTATACGTTGTCACGGGTGTTGAGGTAGTCGATAGCACGCTCGCGGTTGATTTCGAATGTGTCTGGGACCCGGGTCAGGGAGGACCGACGGATGAGAGAGGTGACTCACGCTCGTCCATCTTGATGTTGACGGAGCCCCACCAGATCTCGTCCTTGGAGGTGTCCTCGTAGACGATGCGCTTGTCCTTGGGGCTTCGGCCGGTCTTCTTTCCGGAGAAATTGATCAAGGCACCGGAAGAGGAGATGATGGCGCCTTCGTTGCGGATGGCATCTTCGTAGAGCTGTGCAACGGGCGCGTTGCGCTTCAACTGAATGCGATCCATGTCGAAACCGGCCTGCGAGAAGTACTCGAGGTCGCGGCCGATGACTAGAGGGGGAGGATGAGATCACGCGAGGGGGAAGAAGGGGTGATGCTCACGTTTGTTGGAGAGCTCGTTGTCGTAGGATTGAGCATAGTGGCGGTGGAGGATGTGGGGGGTAACGTAGGGAGTCTGGTGATGGAAAACCATTCTGAGAGGAGGAGAAAACTGGAATGGAGGATGTCAGAGAGGGGGGGGGGGTATTTGAGGAGGAGATGATCCGCGAGATTCGGGAATGATCCTAGCGGGAAAATTGACTCACACGTCGGTATTGTCGGGTAAAGTGAGGACCAAGATTGAGGGGCACTGGATTCAAGTGGCGTTTTATACCACTGACGAGCCACTCCCGCACGACCGTCATCCCATAATCTCCCGATACCTTCGCGAGTCTTCCCGCTCGTCTGAGTCTCTGTCCGATCTGCGTCTACTTGCACTCGCTCTAAGTGAATTATTTATTTCGCAAAACTGTACCTAGCGAAGCGAGCGACCCTCCCGGTTCGCTCCGATCGAGTTATCAACAGTATATCCAGACCAATAGCAGAATACTGATTCAAGGCACTTTGAGAACGTGACAATCCCACACTGGTCACGCTGCGACAACCGGTTGTTTTTAATAAGTAGCTATCATAGAGCTGCGGGATCGAACCTCTTACTTGTCCCACTTTGCTGTGAAGGAATCTGACATAGACGAGCTATTCCCGCCGTTTCAGGACCACAGGTCACAGCTCAGATCCGGCAGTGGCTGCTCCGAAATTTCTTATGGGTCCCCATCCATAGGGCAATACTCACGATCATACCACTAGCAGGTGACCGGTGACCAAAGCGCGTGCTCGGGCCTCGGTCAAATGAGCCGTGGCTGGTAGCACGACGGAAAGAACTAGCCTATTGAAAGACTGGTTCTCAAATTCCAAACTCTTCAGAAGGAACTGCCAACTGGTTTTAGTCATTGCTCCTGCAACTTACTCACTACGGACGAGCAAAAGAAGAGCGCATTGTCACTAATAGCTAGCGTAGTAGTAACGACTCACGGCATAGAAACCAGATGGGGCTTCTAAGATCATCTCAACGCGCAATGCGTATCAGCGACAGAAGATGGGCAGAAATCCTGGCCTCACATGGCGAGCAGCTAGTACTAATATACCTGGTCACACATCTTGGCTAACTTCAGTCTCACTTTCCCCCGAGCCGGGTATACGTTTGCCCAAGCTCTAACATTACTTGTCTAATAAAAAGGACACCGACAAAGAAGTCCTATGGCCTCAATTATCTATACTTGAAACTGCACCATTCAAGTTTGACCGATTGTGATCACAAGGTTTGCGCTTACACACGACTACTTTATCTCGGAAGGGGTCATCCGTATGGGCTTCCGCGTCCGGTTGGGGCTAGAACGAGCCGACGGAGGCCACTGATAATCATGTGCGTCTGCCGATTCAGAGCGACAGACCACACGGTTATCGATGTGATGCATACTCGGATCGGTCATCCTCCTGATCGCGCCGCACCTCGGACAGGTCGGAAACCATGCAGTTCCCGGAATCTGGGCATAAGAGTCTAGCAAATAATTCAGAGTTCTTCACGAATAAAACTCGATGAAGAATCCCAACCAGGTACAAAATAGTTGGTATCAAGACGAAGTGGTGGTATGCGAACGAAGAAGGGTGACTGGTACAGCTCAATGCATAAAGCATCGAATGGAAGCGTAGCATAACACTTTTAAAAAATTAACTGTTAAAAAACGCTATTCGTGGCAGCTTGGTGGGTTGTTACACATATGCAAATAGCATTTCAGCTGTGTGTGGAGTTCATAGTACTGGTGACAGTTGGAGATGGAGATGTCGAAGGGGGCGTCTTGCTGGAGGAAGATGACGAGGTGGGTACCTCGCTAGTGCTAGATGACGAAGAGGAAGCAGTTAATGACTGAGCAGCCGAAGATATATCTCCGAGGGAGATGGAACCGAGATCATAATCCGTCGTAACATTCATCTGATTGACGTGCAACCATGGAACCTGGTACCCATTCACGCCAACCCTGTCAAATTTTCGTAAATGAAGTTCCCATGATCAAACTCGTCCCCCGTACCGTGTCGTCGAGACCGCTTGAACGTCCATGTATCCCAACGGAATAATTCCAAGGGATGCCACTACACCCTGGGTGAGAATCACGTTTGAGAATGTCCCGCTATTCACCGTCTTGCCCGGGGGAATTACGAAGTTGCTAAATGCCTGGTCAAAATGAGCATAGATCTCTCCGTTTATGAGACCATCCGCTTGGATGAATTCAATCGTAAGCTCGGCTCCTAGAGGATTGTAGATCTGATTCGTGCGTAAACGGATAGTTCGTATACACTAGTTGATGAGTAGGGCTCACGTCAACGCTTAGTTGGACCTCGTTTGTCACCAGGGTCGCCAACGAGATGGTGGTGTACAGTTGAGTAATAATGGGCGGCACATTCAACCCTTGAGGGAACATCAGGACAAAAGTACAGATCATCGTTTTGTGGTACTCACCGGTCACGCTAGTATGAAGTGTCACTCCCTCAAGGGCAGGATTCAACGAGGTAAACGGAGAACTTGCGCTGTCTCCTTGCACGGTCAAGGGAAGAACGTCGCCGGATTGCACAAAGCTTGTCAAGAATGATTCGGCAACCGTGTCGTTCGCATCAGCAGGTTCATAACGGAACTCCCCGGACATGGTATTTTCGCCGGGAACCAAGCTGAACGTCTAAGCAAAATTCCGTCAGGACAAACTTGAAGGTCGTGGGGAACGTTGGCCTACATCATATGCAACGCGCCCGATCATCAAATTTTCGTAGTACACGGGAAGTGTGATATTCGTCGTCGACAGTGAGACATTGGAGGGGTTATTCATCACCGTGGTGAGTGGCGTGATAATGTACTGATCACCATTTGTTCCGCCGCTACCCATGATGCTCACATTGCTGGTGGTGGCTGTGCCTCCAAAAGAATTGATACCTGAATCGGATGCGGTTAGTTGTTGGTTGAAGAAAGACGACTGATTCACCTTGCAATGTGGAGCTAACGTCGAATGAAATGCTCGAGATAGGTACATCACCGATAGGTGTCTTTGCCGTCACGTCAGCGGTCCCACTGAGGCCAAAGGTTGCCGAGTTGTTATCAGTGACCTCAGCGAACATAGTTTCGAACGATGCATCGTTGAGCGACACAAGTGGTACGTTGTGGAAGCTGATGGGAAGAGATGCAAGATTCCCTGTCGAGATGCCACCGATTGTATCGGATAATGGGAGATTGAGCTAAATTGGAATGTTACTACGTTAGTCATGTCAGTATCAGCGAAAATGCCACTGCACTAACAGATGCTGCAGATACTCCTCCTACACTAAGAGTCATGTTGACTGCGGACTGAATGACCTGCAGCGAGAAGCCGAAGGGGTTCATATACTCTGCTGCAGTGTCGTTCGAACCCGACAACGGAGCAAACGCCTCTTGCTGATCTTCCATTGCCAGGCTGAGGTCCGTCAACGTAATGGATTGGATGATCTATTCGAGGGGTCAACGACAGAGAGAAAGTTCTTTCTCAACGCAGCACTCACATCGAACTTCTGGCCAGGAAGAGTGACTGCAAGAGTGAGGGTACTAAATGCATCGCTTAACCAGGTGACCGGTGAGCTTGCTCCCGTCGGCTGGACTGATTCTCCCGTTACGCTTAGTGTAATATTGTCCGCTGCGAGATACTCCGAAAATAGTTGACCGATTACATTCAGGTCATTGCCACTTTGTGGAACCATACGGCCTGCGAGGTGCGAAGTCACCTGTGCTTCCGGAGGCAGCACGAGGTCTGTGGCAGTTAATGCTGAAGAACCATATCTTCTAAGACCGTGTAAAAAGGTGAGAAAATAACAAGCTCACGTCCAATCAGAGTGTCATCGAAGTACGCTTGGAATGTGACCGTGCCCATATCAATACCGAGTTCTGCGAGATGTGTCAGGCAGGGAACAGAGAAGCAAATGCTACCCAACATACGGGCTGGCGATGGGATAAGTGAATCGGTGCTAATCGTGATGCCTCCAGCCGGGTCATCAGACGGAAGCTGGAAATTGCTGATGGTCACTCCAGGCAAGTTATTAAAGGCTTTCAACGTGATGGTCTTCGTCATGGACACATTGTCGAAGATCGTGCCAAGGGCGGTCAGCCGAAGGCTAGACGTAGAAATGGTCCAGTCAAAGCTTGGGTTGTGGAGCAAGTATGTTGCAAACGAGGTGAATCTGCGCAACAAATTTCATCATGGAGAACGCAGGCGCTGCGGAATGACCTACTGTGTCTGGTCTGTGATGACCAGTGTTCCTTGGGCGGCATAATTTGGAACACCAGTGTTCGCAGCAGCACAGACTATAGATCAGGTTAGAGTGAAGCCAAGAGGAGGGACATGTGTGACACAACTCACCAGGAGGGAGTGAAATGGTCGCAATATTGTTGCCTTGCCAATTTACGCTAAAATGGTCATTAGTTGGATGTTTACCACAAATGTGCTCGACGTACGTGACCGGATCCACAAATTCAATTAAGGCATCAAGTGGCCCGACGTTCGTCAAGGAACCTTGGAGAGTCAGGTCGAAGCCGTTATCCGAGATGTTCCTGTGCAACGATAAGTGATTATACAACTAGCCAGAGAGGGGAGACGTGCGTGATGTTGGCTTCGGAGAATGCGAGGACAGCACCATTCACCAGATCTTGTGCTATTGGACCAGCAACGGCCCCGATAAGATATAAAGCAGTCTTGTCAGTCTGAGAATGACAGGGTCAGCAGGCGTTTAACCAGGATAGTGATTGCTTTTACGATTGCCGTCACCCCTTCCTGCAAGAAAGAAAGGTTCGTTGCGTCTGCAACAAAACATGAGGATCCAAAAAGCCAAGCCAAGAATAGCTTACAGTCGTCCAATTCTAACGAGGAGACGATTGCCAAGTGAACTTGAAGGCCTTTCAAGGCGTCGAGGATAGCATCATCGATATCAAACTGGTTCCCACTACAGAAGAAATGAGAAAACTCGAGTAAAGTAATCTCAAGTTGTTCCTTACCTAACGCAGGTTGGGGTACTAGTGTCGACGGAAGTGCTGACCTAGGAGCGACCAGTAAGCATCGGTATGCACAGGACTACAACTCGGGATACGCACGGGTGGATGGAAATTAGGGTCATCAATAACCAGCTGGAACAACTGTGTCAAAGGTCCAAGATCCACATTGTGCTCTTGCGCTGAAGTCGCAATCAACTGGATGATGGTCAATGGATCTAGGTTGAAATTAAATGGAAGAGCTGGCGATGTGATATTACTGTGACCGGGCGCGTGGATAGGATCTGAGGACAGGTCGACGTTATTGATAGTGCCGACATTCAAGTTCTGGAAGGTCGCCGTAGCCGTGACTTCAAGCAAGTTGATGCTTGCCGTAAAGGGATTTGCAAGAGTGAAAGAAGCAGATGCAACTCCCGTCTGTACGATGTCGGTTGGAAATTCCAAAGTGGCGGTATTGATGAGGTTCTGATGTAGGGCAGGAATGGTGACAGGTGAGAGTTTGATCTGTGATAGTGCCAGCTGCAAAGATTCAATTGGCGTAGAACTAGTTGTTCCAAGAATAACCGTGTTGGAATCGATTCCTTGAAGATAATTCTCCAGCATCGTCTGACCCGCAGCAGTCTGGGAACTACCCTGCGGCGAATATAGTACGTCTGGTGTAGCAGCATTTGTAAGCACTGAACCCTTACTCTTATGGAGTACTCTCACCGGTTGGGTAATTAATGGAACCAGGCTGTATGATCGTGTTGCTCTGCACAAAGGATCAGACAACCGACACTAGCGTGAGCCCACAACCCTCACCAAATCGGCAGAACCAATCGTTTCGTCCCTGATTATAAGGTCAATCAAGATCCCGAGACAATGCGTTCAATTCGCTCACTCAAATTGCAAGAAAAAAGATATATCTCCCGTACCTGGAAGTAGGGTGAGTGATTTAGTAGGAAAAGACGCGCGAAATGTTACCGATCGTCAGGTTGCTGGACGACGCCAATTGTTAATGGGGTACAGCCGACAACAGCTGCACTGCTCACCTGGGATTGTAGAGGGTTGTGTCGACCGTGATCAGGAGGTAGTCAGAATACCCATGATTGACGTCCAAATTGGCCACAGTAGCTGGTTTGGCTGCGAGGCCCTGCAGGCCGGCAATGGAGGAATCGACGGAAAATTCAATGTTTGATAGCGACAAGACCCCGACAGCAGTGGACGCGGCTGCATCAACAGCTCCCGATAAGGCAAGGCTTTGCACGTTCCCGAGGGTAGCCGCCGCAATGAAGTTATCAAAAACGGAATGTTGATCTGCGAAAACGGAAAAAGGTACATCCGAAAAGGTCAAGTAAATGATGCGAGACTGTACATCGGTGGTGCTTGGCGCCTCCGGAATGACAAGCTCAGCGAAAGATTGTCCATTGAAGTCGACCGTGATGTTCTGTGACAAGGACGTGATATCAATAGGGAAAGCAAATGGGATACTGAAAGTGGCAGTGGTAGCATTGCTACCTGACATTGGATCGTATGCTGTGGCTTCCGTGAATAGTAACTCCATTTGCTCCAAGGTAATCGATTGTATAATATCGAGTTTTCCCTGGTTGGGTAACGAAGTCACGACTTGGAGGGTTTGTATTCCTTCATTGAGCCATGTGACCTTGACCGATCTCAGCAGTATGCAGAGTAAGATGGTTATCATCAAGCTTACATCACTTGGACCAGCACTTGCACCTTGGACTGTGACTTGGCTGTCCTTCCCCTGAATGAAGTTGTTGAAAATCGTCGAAACGGCAGCCAAACCTTCAGCGGTGTTCTGCGGGATGAGCCGACCAGCAAGGGGCAATGATGACGCGGATTGGGGAGCGAGCGTAACCGACGACGACGACGATACTGGAGCAATCTCGATTCCGCTAGCATAGGTGTTGAAACCGATGGAACTTAGCTCAATGCCGACTTGCGAAGGCTATAGTGTGCCGTAGTTAGCTGGAGGTTATTAACGGCTATCATTTACTCACGTTTGTCACTGTAGACTGGATGGTCAATTGGATGCCGCCTGAGGGGTCATCTGCGGGTAAGTCGAACGAGTTGATTATAACACCATTCTGCAATCCATCAAAGCCTTTGAGAGTAACAACCTTGGATGGCAGTAGAATCCCTGGAACCTGGATTCCTGTAACACAGGTTTGAAAGGGATTTCGCGTTCAATGACCTATACCATACCAAGTGCACTGACTATTCAAATAGATGAGCGCCCACTCATCTGCAGATAAGAAGACTCTTACCAGTAATATTTTCTCCAGAAATTTCCCATTCGAACGATGCCTCGTTAAGCAACACCTTGGTGAAGCTCGTGAGCACGTTGACGTCTGCCACCTCGAAGGTAGTCTGGACGTTGAGCGTAGCTCCAACGTTACCCACGACATTGACATCATCCATATGCATTGTTCCGAGAACCTGACCATTCCAAGCAACGATCAAACCATTGCCAAAGGATATGGTGGCGTCAACTGAGTAGATGTCAGCGATGGTATTCTCATATACAGAGCGACGGTCTCACAGGGTCCTGCATTAGTGATGCTTCCATTGAGTTGAGTCCCTAAGCGTTGAATTGAGCTAAACGGGTCTGAATCATGGCAAAACATGGATTACCGAAAGAAACTTCCTGGGGATTTGTGATAATGACGGAGTCGATGCTAGTGAACCCTGAGCTCGATGAAGAAAGTCATTTAATGATTATCCTGCGTACCCAAGCACAGATTCCGATACAATATTCTGTACAATGGGTTGGGCCAAAACAGGTAAGATGAGATTGAGGCTACTGTCGGTCGAAATCGGAACACTGAGTTGAGTGTAACTCAGAGTTGTCATACAATCGCCTGGACGCAAGGATCAGGAATCCCAAAGTGATGATAAGAATAACAACGCACCGATCGTGAGCTCCGCAGAGAGTTGGATATCGGAACGTAACTGCTTAAAAGCTGTGTCGACAAAGGTAGGTAGGTTGAAATTGCTGAGGAAACGTTCAGCGCAAGAAATCGAACTACCGATTGCTCCTACGTATAGATATTGCTCCTACGACTGACTGGAGCCGAGTCTGCGTCTGTGGTTGGGACGTAAGAGTATCCACCCAATGCCACGATCCCGTCCAGGGGCGCTGGATCAAGGCCAGCCTGCACGGCGAGAACACGAGTAAGAGTAAACAACACCGGAGGATCGAAATTCATGTTGAGGTCCAGAGGAGGAGATGTCGTCGTTGACTTCCCAGCAGCAGAGAAGTTGGTGGCTGTCTGAATGGTACCGAGAGCAAGTCCATGAGATGTAACAGAGGAGGTGATCTGGGTTATTTCAAAGCCTGCTGTGAATGGATTAGCAAGCTCCACAGTAACCTGGCTAATATTGTTCGTATGGAAGGTCGTTGAGAGTACTGAAAAATGATCAGAAGCTAGCAAAATAGAATCTGTTAGGACCTACTCTCCAATGAACCGCCAGACAAGAGACTCGTCTTCAACCCAGGCAAAGTCGTGATGATATTCAAACTTTCAAAAGCGGGCAACAAAGAGTCCACCTGCGTGCTACCGCTGAACCCGGTAATCGCAATCTCAGCATCTATGGCAACATTGAGTCTAAAAAAAACGAAACTTGTCGAAAAAAACTCCTGACCGATGCCGCCAACGAAATCACTGAGCGTTTGCAGCCCTTG
The DNA here is from genome assembly GCA_038089535.1 of Hemileccinum rubropunctum. NCBI lineage: Eukaryota > Fungi > Basidiomycota > Agaricomycetes > Boletales > Boletaceae > Hemileccinum > Hemileccinum rubropunctum. Next base: position 151,264 of record JBBPLC010000004.1, on the reverse strand, counting down.
GGGGCTATTTGGCTGGAAAACAGGATTATAAGTACACGCGGACGAAGCCAATGACATCAAATCACCTCGAAGTCCGATGTCGATGTCAGCGAATTGTTCCCCATGTACAACGTCAAATTAGGCATTAGAGCCGTACCAAGAAAGGCACTATCTCTCTGTAATTGAAGAGCTGATAGGACGCGTAAAACTCGGAGCTCCTGCAATAGTTCGTGGCGAAACTTACTCAGATCACCCACGGCCAATTGAAGGTTCGAGGGGTTGAAAATAGATACTACGAAGAAAAATGAGCAGTTCATGCCATGGCTATGTTCACGTTACCAACCAACGATATCAAGATTCAGGGCTTGCAGGGTACCACCCAATACATCTACGGATTCGATGGTAATGAATCCTTTCAATCCTTGCAAACCGGTTAGGCTCGTAGTCACATTGACTTGAATAGGATCAAGTGTAATTTGACCAATACTCGTGTTTGCTACGGCGGTCGAATTGCCTACGATCAAAAACTCGGTGGTTTGCGAGTCCGTAAGGTCCATGTCTGCAAATCAACTATGTCAGGAACGAGCTATTGGAAAACAAGAGCTCGAACTTACTGAATGCAGTGAATGATCCATGCTCCGCGTCCGTCGTGTTGAGGAACCCGTCCGAAATAACAATGTTGATTTGACCTTGAGTATCCGTCGGTCCCAAGACGACGATGGACGAGGTAGAAGCGCCGAGGGGCTAAGCCGAGCAAGTCAGCGAGACATCAATCGACAGATATATCATTCAATGCACCGTAGAAAGGCCAGCGACATTCGTGCCATTCTTGACGATGTTGAACTGGTTCTGGATAGCAGAGACCGACACGTTGAATCCAAACGGAAGCTCTATATTCTAACTCGTTTGCAAAAGTTCTAATTACAAATAATCATTGCTCTTTACCCATAAAGGCATGGATCGAGTCGCTGTCAGTGCGGGGATTCCAGGCGGTCTCCGGTGTAAACGTAAGTGCCAAATTGCCAATGTCAATGGACCGAATTGGATTAATAGCCGCTGGAGACTGGAATGGGACAATCATGTTCAGGCTTTGGATGCCCTGAGTGAGCCAAGATATCGTTGTTCCATCAGGTTGAGTCGTGGAATTTCCGGTTACAAGGACTGGTGAACTCTGGTGGTTGAGGTAATTGGTGAACAGTTGAGAAACCACAGCAATGTCTGCAAGTGAGGTTTGGGGAACAAGGACACCACCGAGCGTGATGTTGTTTTCTCCTGGGGACTAATGAGGGGGTTAAGAATGGCTTGACATCGGAGGGAATCAAGTGTACCAGAAGCAGGTTTGATGCAGAGCTACTGCCCAAGTAAACACCTTGGTAGGAAAGATCGAAAACCGCAGTTCCGAGATCGATCGCGAACGGACTGGAGATACACTTTAGTGGTTATTCTGGTACGAAGGAAAATGGACGGACCTTGGATTGTTGAGCAAGGTGACCGTGACAATGTTCATGCCGCCGGCGGGATTGTCACTGGGCAACTCTAGCTCTGCCAGTTGGACATTTCCGGCAAAATTGTTGATCCCTACAAGGAGTGTGATGAGAGAGAAGTAGCGAGAACAAGGAATGGCACTCGCCGTTGATGGTGACGAACTTGTCGAATGATATACCATGTGCGGTTGGGAATTTCTCTGCCTGAACAGAGAGATCGTAATTTTCGAGTTGCCAGGTGAAGTTCTGAGAAGTGATCATTGCAGAGGTGAAACGACCAAAAGCATCTTGGTCGGTGATATAGAAGATGGTTGAATCGTTTATGGTAGCACGTTTGTTGCTAGCATACATGGTGGAGAACTGCATATAACCGAGGGGAACCTTTGTAGAGCCGTCGATCCAGCTAACATTGACAGGAGTCGGGAAGGAGATGACTGCGGAAAATATGCCGGTATGGGCGACCTAGTGCAAGATTACATGATGAATGAAACAGTGAAATTTTACGTACGGTTCCTTGGATGGACAAATGGAAACTGGGATATGAAGGCACTGGTATAAGAACCGAAATGGGAACGAAGAGAGCAGGCTTACGAGGAGTTTGTAGGGCTGGTCATGGCAGCTGTTGTAATGTTGATAGTGGATTTGTTGACAACATCCTGAATGATTGCTTTGACGACTGGGAACAATATGATGAAGAGCAGGGCAATTCCGAGGCAAGCCCCTATGACAGAGAAGATGATGAACCGGCGGCGCTTATAGAGGGGTGGTTTGGGTGGAGTGGGCAGCTCCTTTGGTTCTGTGGTGGCTGCAGTGGTGACTGGATCAGCAAAAGGATCGGCCTTGTGGTCAGCGGCCCCGGGTGGAGACACACTCCCTGGAAGGTAGGGGTCAGCAGGCGTGGAGGAGGGAGGAGAAAGAGCATACCGGGGGGCGAGTCGACTTTTGCGACACTATACATGTCACGGTGATGGAGAGAGAGGCAAAAGGTCGGTCGAGCGGATAAATATATGTGAGTAGACTCATAATATGGCAGACGATGAACCTGGAAGAGAACTAGTCACGCGGTTAATTGATTCATTACGGCATATTGAACGCTGCTCGCAACCGCCAAGACGCCATTTCTAGTCAGAAACCACCCGACCACATGATGATAAAATCATGAGGTTTACCTGGTCACAACCTTTTATCATAGTAGCCGGTGGCGGTTCTATACCATATCAGAATGACAACATACCATCATCGATCGAAGTGGGAGGTGGCGATCGCACTAAACGGAACCCCGTGCTCACTTGCATTCTGCTAGCGGACATCCTGATATACAGACAAGAACCAACGTGGGAACGATTTAGTATGAGATAGTACAATAAATAGAATGCCCATAGACACTGGAAAGGAAAGGCAGTGGACCACTTGCAACCTCGAGCGTGCATTAATCGTACAATTAATTTTCCCGTTTCTCAGTAACAGGATTGTCTTCCGACTCTGCCTTTTGTGTTTCAGCTCTGGGAGCAGTGCCCTCATCCATGGTATCGTTGGTTGCGCGTTCCTCTCCTTCTTTCGGCTCTCGAGGCGCGCCAGTGTTCAGTCCAGACACAGATGGCGTCCCCGATGTCGCCGTATCTTCGCTCCCAGTAGAGCCTCGCCGTCCGATCGCTCCCCGCGAGCGCGTCGTGCGGCGCTCAGGTTTCTTCTCATCGCTGCCAGCCTCTACAGCAGCCGATGTCCCATTAGACAGTGTCGGCGACCCCTCTTCCCGGCTTAATGCACGTGTCCCTGACAACCCTGAAGATCTCGCATTGCGCGGGCGTTTGGCGGGATATGTCGCATCACCATCCTCTCGCTCCTTGCGCCGTCGCTTTCCACCCGGGCCACCCCCGCGTCTTCGGCGTGGACTTGACTTTTCCCTCACCTCCGTTTCCGGGGTAGGTGTCTCCGCGATCACCGAGGGTGGATGGAACGGTGCAGGATCTTCTGCATCACGAACTTTAGCCGCCGGTCGGCGTTGGCGGTGAGAAGAACGACGCGTGGGATCGTCGAACACAGCCACCGGCGCGGGCAGGCCGAACACAGTCGGATCCAAATCTGGGAGTGATAACGCTAGCGTGCCGAAAGGGTGGTACAGTGGTAAAAGCGGTGCGGTCATATCATGACGACTTGGTTTAATACGCGTGACAGGGCTTCTTTGAGGTACCTCGGGCGTTGGAGAGGGTCGAGAAGTTGGAGGTGATGGGGGTGCGGTGGCACTCTGGGATACAAACAGGGTCGTCTCGAGTTGCAATACCGCGCTACTCTGAGCCGGGGACTGATATGTGAGTGCAGGTTTCCTGCGGACCGTAACTGTGCCAACAGTGAGAGGTCCGTGTGATTTGACGCTGGCCATTGCAAGGTGGTGTTATATACTATTCAATACTTGAGGGGATCCTAAGAGTTGGGTTCAATACACTGCAGTCGCACAAGAAAACGCCCATACCTATGAACAGAGATGTTTACTAGCAAGGTGCATTCCAGCCCGAGAACCGCGAAGTGGAGATAGACACACAATGGTCTGCAGGGAGGCACGGCGCAAAAGTCGATTTAGCAATATAAACAAGATATGTTGAATGGATCGTGATGGTCCCAGAGCTGGGAACGCAATGGATGTTGTTCAAGTGGCGTCCGAGTGCGTCAAGACATGAACTAGATGCGGCTTAATAGCAAGTCGATACCTCGAAGCCATACTCCAAAGTCACGTGGGTGACGGTATGGGAAATTATCTCCGCATCAAGTCCGCTTCCGATCTCGGTGCCATTCACCCGAAATTGCCAAAGTCACAAGTACTACGATTTCTATGTAATGTCATCCATAATGGGACGAGTCTGCCTTTCAACTTCAAGTTTCAAGCCATATGGCAAGACTACATTTAGGTCATTCATCTCTCATGTGTCCGTATAAATAGCATACTGATAACAACCCACCGTTTTCCGTGGGTTGGTATCTCCTGAATGCTCTCTTCAAACATGACCGAAGCAGCTCACCAATATGATATCATATTCGCTGGAGGTTTGTTTCGTCCTACGATATCCATCCATAATATCGCTCTCACATTCAGGCTCTGACCCTTACATCCCAGGAGGAACCACCGCATGCGTGGTTGCTGGTCGTCTTGCTGCAGCAGACCCTTCGCTTAAAATCTTGATCCTGGAGGCTGGCCCACACACAAAGGACGATCCGCGCTGCGTTGAACCATCTCGATGCATCCAGCACTTGGAACTTGGAGATCCTTTCATGTCATTCCATGTTGCCGAGCCTTCCCCGTACCTTGATGGCAGGCAACTTTTAGTCAATAGCGGGAGATGTGTTGGAGGAGGTTCGATGGTGAATAGTGAGTTTACATTTTCCTTCAGGGCGGCGACGGAATGGCTCAACGTTCTCCGTGTATGTAGACATGATGTATACCAGGGCAGCTGGTTCGTGCATTTCTGACCTATGCACTTAGCTGTGATGAAGACTACCTTTTGAATGATAGCTTCCGACTATGATGACTGGGAAACAAACTACGACAATCCGGGTTGGGGATCAAAGGACCTGGTTCCGTTGTTGCAAAAAGTGAGCAAACTGACCTTAAAGATCGATATCTAAAAATAGATGTCATTAGGTGGAGACGTACCAAGTAAAGGAGCATCAATCAACCCACGGATACTCAGGGCCTCTCAAAGTGTCGCATGGTGGTCATTTCACCAACGTTGGAATACAAGCACTCCAAGTCGCTGCAATGTACGACCCTGGACGCAAGATAGCAGATGATAGTAACGACCTATCGACGTGTGATGCCTACAGCGTGAGTTGGCCGGTTGTGCATTCACCTAACGGGTACTTATGTCAACTACGGCAGAGATGGCAGAAGTAAGCTGAACTTAGTAGTGACTGCTTGCAAACTTCATATATTTATGTGGATGATGCAGATGGATCGATGGCGAGACCGGTCGGCGTTCAGATCCTGCACATTATTTCATCTACAACCAAGAGGGAAACAGAAACTTGCACGTGCTTCCCGAAAAGGCCGTCATAAGAGTGTTGATAAAGTATGATTCTTTTCGTCATGTCTTCGATTACTGACAAGGTTGAAAATAAGGGATGGCCGAGCTTCAGGGGTGGAATATACCAATGACCTCACACTCAATCCATCTGCAGACAGAACAGTACATGTTGCAATGGCAACACAATTTGTCGTCGTGTCCGCGGGAGCCTTTGGTTCTCCCGCAATTCTGGAGAGATCAGGCATTGGGTCTAGCGAGGTTTTAGCCCGCCTGAACATTCCTCAAGTTGCCGAACTACCAGGCGTAGGAGAGAATTTCCTAGGTATGCATCACTCTCAATTACAGGGGGGAAACAAGTGGACTGATACTGCGCTCAGACCATCCCGTTGCGTTTGCGGCATTCTTCGCGGATGAGGGAGCAGAGACCATGGATGCTCTGTATCGTGGTGATGCAAAGGAAATCGATGGTGAAATTCTAGCCAACCTGAATTAACTCGCAGCTAAACTCCACCCAGAGCAAATGAAACTGTGGAAGCGTAACGGAACCGGTCTTGTCGCTCACAAGTATGTCCCATGCACCATGTATGTACATGTACTAATCACAGTCATGTCCTCTAGTGCATATGATGCTGCTCTCAAGCTGCGACCGAATGCGAACGACCTCAGGGATCTGGGTCCCGAATTTTCTACCCGCTGGAAATTCTTCGAAGATAACCCTGACAAATCGATCGCGCTCCTAGCGCCTTGTGCTGGGTATGGATCATCAGCTTCAGCACAACGGAAACTCATGTCACTCCTATAGGTTCATTGGCCTTCATCATGATATGCCCGATCGTAAATACATTGGGGCTTGCTACTTTTTGGTCTGCTACGTGCCACTTGATTCCGCGTAAAGCCTCACTCACTATGCGCATAGTGTCATCCGGAGTCGACAGGAAGTGTTCACATACGTTCTGCACACGATCCCCATGAACATTCCGTATTTTTCGCGGAATTACTGAACAAGTGACATTCGATCATCTCGTACACCCCCTGTTATTTATGCGCTCCATAGCCCCTCTGACCTCGCGATCCTGCGACTGGCATATAAGAAAATGCGAGAGTGGATCAGACGAATGCCACTTTACAGGGGCGAATTACAGCTCAACCATCCGGTTTTCCCGACAGGCAGCGCTGCAGAGTGCAAAGAAACAAATGGGTCTGTTCCCATCAATGCCCCTGATATTGTCTACACGAAGGACGACGACAAAGCGATTGACGACTTTCATAGAAGAACAAGTAAGGCATTCATTCTAACCCACTGGATGCTACTACTTTCCTGACTGAATTCCTCTAGTAACAAGCGCAAGACACTCGGTACCGTATCTAGTGTTTCCGTTGTAGTCTGTGCTTAAGGTACCCTTAGCTCGGAACTTGTGCAATGAAGCCAAGACAGCAAGGAGGTGTGGTCGACTCCCGGCTGAATGTCTATGGCGTCCGAGGTTTGAAAGTGGCAGGCAAGTCCCACTCACGATCAAGGTGAATATGAACTCTTTACTGAGCCCGAACTTAGATTTGTCCATTGCCCCTTCGAATGTTGCATCGGTACGTGCATCAATGGTCGATTTTCTGCGCATTGAAGGACACCTTTTGATCAGAACACGTACTCATCTGCGCTGGTGATTGGGGAGAAAGCCGCGACTATAATCGCAGATGAGCTCAGAATTAGGAATGTTTGATAAATAAGACGCGTAGATGTACCAAGTAGGAACGTGACCAATAAACGCGTGACGTAACGCGATGATGTGTGAACTTCGAAAGCGCGTCACGCCCTTGACCAACAGCCAACATGTCTCTCTGGGTAGACAAGGCAAGTCAGGATTCAGTAGACAAGTAGGACGCTTGTTTACTCTCCTCCACAGTTTAGACCAAGAACGCTCGATGATCTTCATTACCACCAAGGCTTGTCAGCTCGCCTAAAGTCCCTTGCCGCATCCGGAGACTTTCCCCACATACTTTTTTATGGACCATCCGGCGCTGGAAAGAAGACGCGAATAAGTTGTACTCTACGACAGTTGTTTGGAAGTGGCGTCGAGAAAGTAGGTCACGCAGCCTGGCTCGAAGGAACACCCAACTAAGCACACAAAACAGCTGAAAATCGATCAAAGAGTGTTCGTCTCACCATCGAGACGCAAGATTGAGATCAACCTCGTTCAAAGCAATTACCACATAGAGATAACTCCAAGGTGTGTCACGTCCGTAATGTTCCGTCGTTGTACAAGTAAACTAATTTCGCCTCAAGTGAAGCAGGGAGTTACGACCGAGTTATCATCCAAGAGTTATTAAAAGAGATTGCTCAGACGCAACAAGTTGACCTAAACGCCAAACAACGCTTTAAAGGTGAGATCTACGGGCAGCTCATGCACCGGTGCTCACAAATCCTGCTCAGTTGTGATCATCAATGAAGCTGATACCTTGTCTCGCGATGCCCAAGCTGCTTTGCGTCGGACAATGGAGAAGTACATGTCGAACCTGCGTATCATATTGTGCGCCAATAGCACAAGTAGACTCATTGCGCCCATAAAGAGTCGATGTCTCCTCGTCAGAGTGGCCGCGCCGAGCCCAGAAGAGGTGAGTATTCCCGGAACCTCCTTTCTTTACTAAATGACATGCATCCATACAGATGCAAATCGTGTTGGAGCATGTGGCCAAGAAGCTCAAATTTGATCTCCCACCAGAGGCCTCCTCTCAAATCGCAGAAGATGCTGCAGGTAATATGAGAAAGGCGCTGCTCGTCTTCGAAGCCCTCAAGATGCAATCGTAAGTCTCGATGTCTGACATGCAGGTTCCCACTCATCTGGTGAAATGTTGCCCACAGACCTGATCTTTCGGGGCCTCTCAACATTGCGAAGCCTGATTGGGAGACATATTGCCACAAGATTGCTGATCTGATCGTGCAAGAACAGTCACCCGAACGAGTGATGCAAGTCCGTGCCAAATTCTACGAGCTTCTCAGTCACTGTATACCACCCACCGTCATCCTCAAGGTAAGGCTGTTCTATGTAACACCGGTGTGATAGCACGTCTGATCATTTGGTGTCAAGACTATAGCAGATAAACTAGTGGAGCGAGTGGATGAAGCCCTCAAGGCTGATGTGATGCATTGGGCAGCTTTCTATGTATGCACTCAATCTCTGCAAGACGAGAACTTTGACGGTTCTAATGGTACTCACAGGAGTTACGGATGCGTATGGGTAGCAAGAAGATCTATCACCTCGAGGCTTGGGTGGTGAAAATTATGTGTCTGTACAAGGTGCGATATTATGCTTCACCAGCGGTGGAAGAGGACTAACAGAGGGACGCTCCCAGTGCTTTACACACGGTTTTGATATGTCAGAGTCCGATTGAGGGCTGTCAACTATTTGTTGATGACTAGAAGTGATTCTTAGTTACATAACATTATCTGTCTTAGTACTACTAGCTAGGAGAGTCCTCTGGCTGCAACTACATCACGATGGTCAGTCCATTTGGCCGACCCGTCACTAAGAACGCAACGCTCATTTCTTGAAGCTTATCTTCTCCGTGTTCAAGACACTCACTGACCAACGGGTCACCGTCGAGCTCAAAAACGACCTCTCGATATCTGGCGTGCTCAAATCTGTCGACCAGTGGGTACACAGACCCGTACCGGCTTCCTCGATCACTTTTGGTGCTCATGGGCCCTCGACCCCGTCTTTTTTGCTAGGTTCCTCAATATCCGCCTGGATTCGATAAAGGTCCTCGATGAGACGAGACACCCACACATGGTAATCTCGACAATCCATTGCATCGTACAAGGTCGTGCATATCTTGAGCCTTGTTCTAGATGGCAGTGAAGAACTGCTTTATCCGTGGATCAGTCGTTCGATACGTGCAGCTGCCTGCGGAACACGTCGATACGCAACTGCTCGAGGATGCTACGCGGAGAGGTGGGCGGATCTCGTTCTTATGTCATTCGAATGCTGCTCATGCCCTCGACCCTTGTCCTGCGCAGAGGCTGCCAACCAAGCGAAGCGGTGACGAGTGTAAAATCAAACATCGATTCATAACCACGAAATGCAGTTTGGTCTAGGGGAAACGCCTATTCGAGGGCTCGTTGGGAGAAGTAGGGCCCGTGGATACATCACGAGGTAACATAACAACAGCCCGTGTATTCACGACATTTCCCTAGATCTTACATACGCCAATGTTTGCCAATTCTCCAACTTTCCCGGATCCAACAAGATCGCTTTCTGTGCATACCTGAAGGCTTCTTTTTCCTCGCCAGTAATGGCAAGTAATGGAAGCGTCTCCTTCATCTCCGTGATGTTCTCTTCCGAGGAATGGATTTCAAGAATGGCTTGTGTCGTTCGAACATCGTCTTGCTGCAAAATTAAAGTGGCGAGTTCACGGCGTAGTTGCATGTTCGATGGTTCAGCATGCAATGCCTTCTGCGCAATTCTGGTGGCTTGTCCGACATCGCCCTGAACTTGTGAATCAACAATTTTTGAATCATGAAAATGAAAACTTTACCTGACCGAGATAGTGTTGCACGAGAAGATACGTGACATCCCTTCTCGGATCCAGCTCTTGCCGACGATCGATGGAAAGGGATTGGATTTCGGACAAGGCGGCATCTACAAGACTTTCGTCCTCTGTAAGGATACCCATTCCCGCTAGTGTGTTGATTGCCATCAGGTTATCAGGGTCTGCTGTAATACTGGATGGCTGTGAGCCAGTGCGCATAGGGAAATGAGGCTACGTTCTTTACCTGTCCAACAACAGTGCCTTTGCAGACTCTCTAAATTCCTCCGTCCCGATTGCCCACATGCATTGGGCAAGCAATACAGTGACATGGGCGCGCAAAAGATTGTCTTCCCCAGAACTATTCAATGCACTCTGGAGGGTTGTCATCGCGGATTGCAGATCCCCAAGTTTAAATTGTGCCAATCCTGTCCCAAATAACGCCTGCACTCTGAGGATTTTCGTCTCCGCATCATCATCAGGTCCTTCCTCGGGAAGTAGTCCGAGGACTGTCTCGAATGATTCAAGGGCACTGGTATGATCACCTAGGCCGATTTTCAACCGAGCAAGGTTTGCGTGGGCAATCGTGAATTGTCTCTCAACAACTGGGTCTTCGGATTCTTCGTAAGCGGCCTCCAATAGGGCAATTGCACGAGAGATCCATCGCGCGCCTTCTTCTAGCTGGTCCAAACGTTCGCAGAGAAGACCTAGGAGGTGGAGAGCACATGAGTCTTGTGGGCACCGTTGGGCGTAGCGATTTAGAACAAAGAAAGCGGGAAGGAACTCTTCCTTGACGCCACCATGAGGGCGAGTAGTAGCCGAAAGCGTGCCGAGCACTCTTGATGCGAATTCAAGATCAGCTAGTGGCTAGTCCAGTCAACTCCTGGTATGGGCAAGCGAAAAACATTCTGCCTACCACATTAGTGCTGAGGCCCACCGCATGTTCCAGCAATCCGCGGGCGTCAGCATTATGTCCATTTGCCGCAGCCACCATCGCTTGCCCAACCCAAGCGAGAGTATAATCGGGGTCTAATATCTGTGCTCGTAGAAGCGCCTCGTTCGCCAATTCCAGATCATTGTGGTATAGGTATAAAAGACCCAGGCTAGTCCACGCTGCCACGTTCTACCACACATAAATTCAAGACCTAAGCATGATGGCAAATATGTGAAACAAACCTTTGAGTCATGTTCTAGAGCCTTGATATATGCATGTTGCGCCGCCTTCGGCTTATTAAGGAAGTACATGTTGCCCAGTGCAGTCCAACCAGCGGTGTTACCAGGTTCCTTTTGTAGCGCCTGTTTCAAAAGTGATGTTGCAGATTCTGTTGCGGCATCGTGAGCATCACTGTTATTCTCAGCGCGCCACGCATGGAGTGCCACCGCTAGGTCATATAGCGCACTCCCTAGGGTGATGTCTTCTGTCGATCCAATAGTGATTCTATAGTCATAGGCAGCCACGGCCGTTTCCAGTACATGACAGCGCGTTAGCGGGGTATGTTTGGACGTGGGTTTCGTTGAGAAAAATTGTGCGATACGCGTGCTTGCGTGGCCATGCAACAAGGAATTCGCTCGGTTGATGATATCCTGGACAGCTTTTTCGTCCGCGAACATAGCTGATTTCGAAATGCCGAATAGAGCATCTGCGACTATCTTCCACGTTACACCGCCCTGGCCGAGACTTTCCTGTAGCGTCGTGAAGCATGTTGCGATAGCTGCAACGAAGGATTGTTCTGATCTTATGCTGAAACCAGTGACTCGCTCCTGGTGAGCAAGGTCCAACTGTGTTTGCGCGAGGGACAGCAATACACCAATTTCCTTTGGCCGTATACCTAGAATTGAATTGAAAGAAAGGAGGGCCTCAGCAAGTCTGCCAGTTTGGTGCTGCACCTCGCCAATCAAAAAAGCGCAAATCCAGTCATCTGGATCAAGTTCATGGGCCTTAGCGAGCGCTTTCAACGCAGCGGCGTGGCGACCGGCCCTACTGTAGGCTTCCCCAAGACGAAGCCACAAGAGCTGACCATCTGGTTCTGCTCGTAAGGCGACCTGGAATGCTTCAATAGATTGTGCATAATTCTTGTGCATCTATTTTCATTAAGACGATGAAGCATATATTCTCGAGTTTGGCTCACCAATTCTACCACGCCAACTGCTTTCCAAGCCCAAGCATTTGTGGGTAGGTATCTACCGACAGCTGCACTCTGAATTCCAGCATCCAATCCACCTTCCCCATCAATTGTCCTGCGAGCGACGACTTCGACAAGGTCCCACTCTCGTTCATCGCCAAATCCCTCAGCGAGTCTCTTGGCAGCATCTGCTTCTCGCGGGTCGAGTTCAAATGCTTTCTGGAAGCACTTGGAGGCTCGAGTGGGATCGGGTGGATCCGCAAACTCGGAGTAATATATACCGAGGGAAGTGTAAGCAGGAGCATATGTCCGGTCATACTTCAAAGAATTGATGAAGTGGGAAAATGCTTCTTCCCGGAAGCGGTCTGCGTGCAAGATAAGAGAAGATCAGTAAATGGACAGATGGCATGGACCAACCCCCCATTTCCCAGCAACACTTCCCGACGCGCCAAAGGCACCGGGCTCGATCCATATCATACTCGTCCCCTTGTAGATCATTCAATACATCCCTCAATGCCTGAACGCCTTTCTCTATGCGAGTCTTGCTGAGACACCAAGCGCATTCCTCCTTTGCACGTACGCTCTTCGGGCTTCCTGGGGGGATCAGCGACGTCGCTTTGGTGAATAAACATTCGGCTTCCTCCCACTTCCCAGCATGCTGGAGAACATAGCCACGGCCGATCAACGCATCCACATTATTTGGATCGAACTTGAGGATCTCGTCTAAGAGTCGAAGAGCGCGTGGGTGGTGTTTTGGCGGGTATAAGTGCACGAGAGCGTTTGCAAGTGCCACGTTGAATGCTTTTTGTACTCTGAAAAGACGTGAGCTTTGCAGTCGGCTTCTTAACTGGGCATGATTACTCACTGACGGATCTTACGCCCTGTATTTTGTTCGTGCCTTCGGACAAGCTCAAGCCCACTTTCTGCTATGTTAATAACGCTGGTGTAATCAAGTTCCTGCATGTAGACCTCGGTCACTATGCGATTTGCTAAGAGTGAGTCGGGAAGCGAGCTAAAAGCTTCCTAACAGAGATTGAGATCGGAATGCAGTGCATCGAAGATTAAAACCAACCATGATGATGTCAACTGCGTCATGGTCTTCTTCAACTACACGTCGAGGATATTCGCTCTCTTCTTCCTCTCCACCCACCTCAAGAGGCGTCCCAGTATACAAGAAATAACCGCCGAGTAACTTCGCCAACGGTGACGTCGGTAAGATTCTCGTGTACTGTCTGAAATGGTCCAGACCATATCCATCTACACAATTATTTCTCAGTGACGCCACCTAGTCAAGATCAATCGACAACTCACCAATCGTGTCACTATCTTTTCCTTCGAGGAATATGGACCAGGAAAATTCATCGGGTATTCCGATTATGACCACACCATTGACAAGCTCGTCAAGCTCCTTTCCAATGAGAACTTTCTCCGAAGATGTCGCCGGTAATGCGTAGAAATATTTTTGCTTGTACATGATGAGTTTCGCTTCGGTAGAACGACGGAGTTCGTCAGAGGTACCTGGATGGTTCAGGACTTCCTGATAGAGCGAGGGCAACTAGGGTAGAAAATAAGCAAACGTAACATCCTTGTTGAATTGGTAATACTCTGGATGTACTCCACACTTCCACCCCGATGTCCTTCCTCAGTTGATCAGGAGAAGGGCCGCCCAGACGCGTACGCCTCTTATCAAATTCATTCTTGATGAAAACTTCTTCACCCCGTTCAATTAATGATATCATCTCTTCGGTAATAGGGAGCGAATTGTGAACCGCGGCTTGTATGTCAAATATTGAAGATGCAGTCGGGTTCGTTGAGTCTGGCGGTGGTAAATTTGACAACGTCGCAAACAATGACGAGTCGGAAAGTAAGTAGGAAAGGGCATTCACTACCTGGATGGAGAACAGCTCCAATCTGATCTTCCAGCGCGACATCAAGGTACCTACTTGTTGACGGGTGCCATGTTCTTTTCTAGTCGAAATCAATTTCTGGAGAGTCTCTGCACACTTGATGGCATCACCACTAAAAAGAAGTTCTGCCAAGGTATATCAATGTCCGAGCGGTAGGGTCGTACCTTTTGGCAAACATCTGCATGATGTATTCAAGCGCTTCTGAGAGTGCATCCCATCGACTACTTTTGTCGTAGAGTTGCGATATGCCCTATGCAGCTGGTTGGCTCGGTCAATGGCCAACGGTGATGGATGTGACTCGCCTGCCAGGCGAGAATCTGGTCGGGCTTCAACTCAATTGCTTTGCGATAATACTGCACAGTTGTCACAATTGTCAGGCCATCCGAATATGCGACACACAAGATGACTTTACTTGCTCGCTCTTGTCGTGCTCTCCCAGCTCGAGGAAAGCGAGACCTAAGAATACATGGCTAACATCATCGTGTCAGCCGAGTCGATGGCGCGTGAAAGGAACTGGACCACGCACGCGTTGTAGTTGTCAGGTTCATAGTCAAGAACCTGGAGTGCTGCATCACGAGCCGCCTCATACTGCTTCTTCCCAAGAGCGTCTCTCGCTGCCTTGAGTTTTGTTTTGGCGAAAGACGAAGACATTCGTTAGTAGTCGAAAGATCCTCTGCGTCAGGGTTTTCACTCGGAGGTGTTGATGCCAGCCAATCGAACGAGTAGTTCAAGTTTGAATTGTTTCGCTGTTGAATCCGGGGATGGACCAGAAGTTTAAGATAGTCGCTCATGAACGTGATCAACCTCAGACCAAACGATAAACTTTGATCAGTGACCCGGGCCGGGCCCTCCACAATGTTATGTGCCCAACATACTAAGGTCGGAAAAGCTCGCAAGCATAAATAAGATACAGGGAAAGTACAAGAACCTCATACACCACTACGGTAACGTCTGAATTTTTCAGCATCACTTTCGCACCACCGAGTCCCCTGCTGGCCCGCCTAATCGTGTGGGACAGATATCTCATCACCAACATTTTCCTTCGACTTGCGGCCCAAAAATCTAAGGAGGTTCACCTTTTGGTATTTAGCTGGGCCCCTGACTAGACATAGCTCGTCAATTTGGCCCAACAAGTCTGTCTGTCTAAGTCCATCCGTGGGTGAGGAGGGAACAGATGCAACACGAGCAGAGATCCCTAGAGCATTGAGGCGGTCCGTCCACACATCGACAGAGAGGTCATCCGTGACAACGAGGAGAGGGCAAACTTCGCCAGTGCAGGATGCATAAAATTTCCGCAATTTCCCCACATTAGGATCTGACATCGTCCCAGCGAAAATCAATAGATCCGCACCACCCTTCGATACCCTTGGGGTGATGTAGCGCTCCGAAAGGTCACCAGCGTGCTGGAATACAAACGTGCGTCCGTTGATCTGAGAACTAATTCGCTTGAGATCGCCAAAGACACCCGAATGAAAAAGTGGAATGTCGGATTGGTAGAAAACGACAGTGGAAATAGGCTGGACATTCTCCCAGCCAGACTTCACCATCGACCGAAAGTCAAGTAAGGCGGCTTTGATAAGGACGTTGGTGTCGGATGGTGGCCGGGTAGCAACGCGGTGACAATAGTCGATGACCAGCTGCCGGACCAATTTCTGCGACATGACGCTGCGCTCTTCGAATACAGAACCCGCGACCTTGTTCATGTCGATGGTTGTAACGCATGCGTGGGCGTCGAAGCGCATCTTGTGCTTGGCCAGTTCCTTTTCGCCTTTAGTCCACCAATCATCCATCGACGCAGGTTCGTTTTCCAATCCCGTCACAACTGCAACAATAGGAACTTTCTTCCTGCATATAGCGGAGTAGAAGATGGCATAGTTCCTCGCTAGCGACTTCCGAACACTCGGACCGCGAATGCAGTAGACGAGAAGGTGGATGCCATTCGCACTCCGTAGCTCACGGAGCAACTTGGTTAAACTCCTCTCGGCCACTTGCGGTGGAACGCGACCCCGCGTACCTTCATCAAGGCCTGCGGTATCCCACACATTGACTTTCTCCCCGTTGATGGTTATCGCATATTGTCGGCTCTCGAATGTGCATCCAAGGACGCCATTGGAAGTCTCCGCGGTTCTGCGGCCAGCGAGCATGTTTATTAGGGAGCTTTTACCGACCCCACTGTCGCCAAAGATCACGATATTACGAGCTTTTGTGTTCTGAGATAAAAGTTAACTTGTGTCAAAGTAACTGAGGAAGATGACCCTCTAACCTCGAGAGCGGGATTACGATTACCACCCTTTGAACCTGCTTAGGACTCGCTAGAAAGACAGAGTTGATGGTAACTCACTATCGGTTTGGTGGGCCCAAAGTTCTCCGGATCAAGCCCGAAGATCGTGGGCTGGGGCTGCAGTCGAAGATGCTATATGTGGTGTGTCAGGTTGAGGAAGGAGAAACCAGTGTTAGGAGCTACCCCGGGCGGCCGCGCGTCAGTGCTCAATCTTCCGGCAGGCTCGCTTGCAACGTTGACAGTCAATCCTTTGGTAGAGTTCTGCCAATAAACGCATCTATAAGTCATTTACATCGTTTCCTGGACAACAGAAACCTACGTCCGAGCGTCGCCTAGCGGGAATCGAGTCCATGTTTATCGATTCGAAGAGGTTTGTGTTCCGGAACTCGTCACAAATTTATAGGCAAGACTAGCTTTATATGCAGACTCGGTAGGGCAAGGTTCGATGGCGAGGTCAATGGTTATGTTCACCTTGAATACGAGGCTCGAGGCGAGTTTTTCCAATGCCAACTGCAACATGGATACTTCGTTTGATCGAACGCGGCGAACTTGTGGATTCACAGCATGTCATTCTATGGCACAGGGTTGGCAATGAGGCTAGGAGTATGAGTTACGCACCAGATGCACGTTGCCCCAATGATATCGCTTCTTTGGTGGAAAATGATAGCGCTGGTCAACTAATACAGTGTGCGAACTGCATGACCACGAACTTCATACTACGACCCCTTGCCCACAATCCTTTGTCAAGTATCTCTGTCTTCGACCAAATATACCTATATCCAAGAATACGAGACAAAAGGTGTGCTTATCTCTGAGAAGACCAGACCCTGCAGAGAAGTTCCGAGATTACTCGGATTAGCCCGTACAATTTTGAAATCCCCCCCACTACAGGTTGGTCCACAAACCCTCGCGTCCTCCTCGTTGTCGATACAGACTTTCCGTATGACGCACCGGCGCTCCTGGGCCATCAGGAAACGATCTTTATCGAGATCAGGCAAGTATTGAACGTTTCGATGCCGCCAACTCACGTGTAGCAAGCTTCTACAGCTGGCACTGTTCCGAATTTGCTATGTGCACGGCCTCCGTGGGGTCTTGATGACGCCCTTCAGCACCGCGAACGATGTGACGATGTTATGCTCAGAGAGACGCTCATAAATCTTGATATCGCGACCTAATGATCCTGAGCCTGAGAAGCGCATAGGATTCAATATGGCCCTGTACATCCTTTGTTCACGGCAACTAGTCAACCGTGAAGCCCGGGGCACTCGAAGAACCGTCGCGTGCATGCCACCCTTATAAAAGACCTGACTGGTGCCGGTGAATCGTCAACTTCCCAGAACTCATCAGCCTCCCAACAAGGAACGTGTATACATACCCCACACCTATCCAAGTGCTACTGTACTTCTCATCTCGACTCTGAAGTTATCCGCCGTCTGTCATGCGGCTAGACAGCACTTGTTCCAGTCCCACCAACTCTGAACACCATAGCCGCCGTAACATCTTGATCGTTGGCGACGTCGGCGTAGGAAAGAGCTCCCTCGTCAATCTTATCGCCGGCAACGACCGGGCCATTACTTCGAGTGGCGCTAAAAGCTGCACGCTTCATTCACAAGAGTACATCGTCGCTCTTGATGGAAAGGAGTTTGCCCTGCATGATACAGCTGGTCTGCACGAGGCCCAAGGAAACATGAAGACAACCGACTACCTAGATGCCGTCCACCAGGCTTACGCACTCATTTCTAAACTCGAGCGGTCAGGCGGCATCAGTCTCCTCGTGTTCTGCATGAAGGGTGGACGGATCTCCATCACAACGCAGCAGACATATAATCTTTTCGTGGAGGTGCTCTGCAACCGTCAGGTGCCCGTCGTTGTTGCCGTCACGCATCTGGAGATGTTCGACAGCATGGAGGAGTGGTGGAGAGAAAATGAGGGGGCTATCAAGGAGTACGGACTCAGGTCCATCGGGCATGCTTGTATCACGACTACTCGTGGGTACAGAAGCATATTCAGCGACAAGTACGA
The DNA here is from genome assembly GCA_038089535.1 of Hemileccinum rubropunctum. Classification (NCBI taxonomy): domain Eukaryota; kingdom Fungi; phylum Basidiomycota; class Agaricomycetes; order Boletales; family Boletaceae; genus Hemileccinum; species Hemileccinum rubropunctum. The sequence continues at coordinate 132,931 of JBBPLC010000004.1, read as the reverse complement.
GCAATCCAGGGGGATTATCCAGAGGCTCCTCCTGGACCATAGCGATCGGATCGCTTGGAAAGAAGAGAAGGCAGGTTGGGTCAAGCGGATGGTGCTGCATATGCGCGCTTGGCTGCCTACACGCCGGCTGAAGCGACTTGATGGCAGTGACCTGAAGAGGAAGCTGGTCAAGCGGTGCGGTTTCTCAACCGAAGATGCCGAACTTGTCGCTCGGAAGATTGAGCAATCGCAGAGGACGTCTGGGGATGCGCCGGAAGAAGAAAAATCATGGTTCGGCGAGAAATTTGAAGCTGATAGCGGCAGTTGCGTTTCGTTACCAACAGTTTCTTACACTCCATGTGATTAACATGCGCCTATGCATTGTGCTATACATATATACTTGGGGATCCGAGATTTACACATATACCTTCGAGACTTACCGTAGGTGAAGTTACCAATAAAATATGTACGATGGCAGTTACGGATTGATTGAATCGCCAGCGCGTCCACATGCTCTCAAGTAGTCAACAAATTCTACCAAGAACTGGACTTGCTCCAACGTTTCGATGGCTTTGACGCTTCTTCGTCTTCGTATCACCTCGATAACCCGCTCCACCATCTGCAATGTATCCCGCCGTACTACAGTTTCGCTGTTCCATCGGATCGTCTCTGACATGATATCATCATCGTGCTTAACCTCGGCTGCACTCGTAGGGGTGGCGGTGCTCGGTGGGATGTCAGTCTCAGTCCATCCACAAAGACCGAGCTTAAGCATCCAACAACATGCAAAGAGCCCAGCGCGACCAACACCTCCACGACAGTGCACTAACACAGGAATGCCCTGTAGGGTGTATCCTCTAATGATGCGATCTAGATCGGCATCCAGAGCTTTGGGTGAAAGCGGGGCAAGACCTTCAGGTAGGGGAAGGCTGTGGATCACGTCAGTGGGGAAGGGTAGATATGCAGTACAGAATACACACCGTAGGACATCGAGGCCCTCTCGATGTGCAATTTGACAGTATTCACTCCACGAAGCGCCTATTAGGAATTCGAGTTCCTCGTCGTCGAGACAACTTTGGTAATGTCACTCATCATGTCAATGTAATGAGAGAACAGAACTCACCACACGACACAACGCGCCCCAAGCATTTTCATCCGTCGCAGATCAATATCTAGGTCTCGACAGACCGCACTCCGCCCACGGACAGGTCCACTCAATCGTACTTGTGGGAGAAAGCAAAAAAGCGGTGTGTTGATGGCGAGGACACGATGAAAAAAAAAGGAAGACCGACCTTTCTTGCCAGGGCAAGATGACAAAAGGAGATTTCCAAGCCTGAAAGGTCTCCGATTCGCTGTACCTTGTTTGGGAGATATTGTGGAGGATGACTTGGAGGATCGAAACTTGGAAATCTTATTTGGGGGTGACGGGGCTGTTGGTGGACGACTATGCCAGATTGAAAAAGGTACGTGATGATCCAAGGATGGTGCTTACACGTGAGATGAGAACGGATGTAAGGCATAGGTAGGGAGAGTGAGCACAGACGGGACGCGGCTTTGTGAAGATTGAGACGACGAAAATGGGGATTGGCGTGTCAGCGAGTTGGAGATTGGGTCTGCAGTGTCGCGTTCAGGTGTACGATCAGAAATGGTACGGCTCTTGAGAGTCCGCTTGAGTGATAGCAGGATCCTTGACGAGGAGGTTGGCAGAGGAGAGCGCGAATTTTTTCTGTTGAGGGCTGCGTTGAGTGCGCCAGTGACAGACGAACGGAGTTCGTTTGATGGCAAACGTTTGTGCTGTGTGGAGGGTAGCGCAGCAGGTATAGGAGTGGAACCAATTAATAATCCATGTGGAGGGAATAGTTGGGGATATCCGGCAATCAGGTCGGGGCTATAGGAAAGTGGGAATTCAAACAAGACTGGACGAGGCTTTTCAGATGGTATCAAATGAGAAGAAATTGGAATGAGTGATTCTGGGGGTATGATCTGTGAAATACTGTGAGAGTGGTAAGTGATGTGCGGTCTGCAGGGGGAGGGACTGACTTGATTGGATGTGTCTCGGATGTTTTGATGTGCATGTCTGGTTGACGTGACGGTCGGGATCGAGGATGGAGGGTAATGGATTGTGAGATTGCAACGGACAGTTCCTGTTGCAGGTCTGGATGTGGTATGGATTCTCCAGTGGCGAGTGCAGCACGTTGTTTCGCTGCGGGTATTATTGGGCTAGCGACTTCTTTGTTGTGGGGAGGGCAGGGCCACCAGAGAGGCTGGTCTGCGTATTTTTCCTGGCGCTGACGCAGACCGCGGACGACATGAGGGAGATGCAAGGAGAGCGGGGTATATGAGATGGGGCATCCTGAAATTTAGCCTGGGATAGGTAAGAAGGAAAGGAGGAGGGAGTGAGGGTAGTACCTCGATGACCATATTTTAGGCGGTTATATTCGCTCATGTGGTGCTGAGAAGCCAATGGAGCGAGCTTCTGCGGTGAGCGCCACGCTGGGTAAGATAGATTGAATGGACGTACCTGTAAGATCCATTGATCGCACACCTCATCGCGGGCGCGTCTTGGAGGGTCGTCAGAGTCGTCCGTCGTATCGTCGAGTTGGGGCGATTGAACGTCGAGAACGATGTCTGACATGGCCCTAACCAAATGGTAACACACACTGCCGCGCCTTGATCTTCACAACGACCAATCTGCAAGCTCGACGCTGACCCCAATCCATTCTTTTTCTTCTTCTTCTTTCACTTTAGAATGTCTCGCTCGGTTCGTTTAGTACACCAGCCATCCTCGTCACGACCGCCAATCTCTTCTGGCACAACAGTTCGTCGTGCAAAGACTCTCACTCGCCCGGAGCGCAGTGTCGCACCCGTCCCGCTCATTAACCCCCCCTCATCTCTAGCACCCACCGCATCAGGTTGGATACCCGGCACTGGCATAGCAAGTGGTCTCGATCCATGGCGTATCTTTTCTCGCATCGTCACTTTCTGGGCTCCCTCCTTTTTACTCACCTCCTTTGGCGGCCTCAAGGACAAGAACGTGATCCAAGCTTGGAGAGAAAAGATTGCTCTTTGCTTCATCATCTTGGTCCTTTGTCTCGCCGTCGCTTTCATCACTGTCGGTACGCAAAAGGTCCTTTGCCCGTCCACCTCTAGCACCACTTCCGCTCGTTACACCACCCTTGGTTCCGTCGCTGGTACACTCAGCATACAGGGCGTCCTCTTCAACGTAACCGCTGCACAGAGCCCATCAGACGTAAACCTAGAATCACTCACCGACCAAGAACCTGGTCAGGATATCACACCATACTTTACTCGCAGCGCATCACAGTATACCGCTTGCAATGGCCTCGACTTTGACGTCGCAACAGACGACCCATGCACCTCCACTACACCCTGCCCTCTCGGCCCTCTTAATTCATCTTCTACCTTCACCCAACTCAACATACAGGAGACCTCGCAACTTCTTGGATACGACTGGAGTCAAGTTGCAATCCTGTCCAATTATTTTGTCATTGACGGTGCCGTCCTCAACATGAATCCCTACGTGCAGCTACACCCCGACCCGATTTCTTCCGACCCTGTCGATCTTGCCATCCGCGCAGTTCTGCTCCAGCCAAACAATACCGGCGGAAAGGATGCTACCATGTTGTTCTACAGTAGCGCTGCCACAAAATCTGCCGTTCCCTGTCTTACTCAAAGATACTATGCCGGGAACATAGACAAGATCACACCCGGTTGTTTTGTGTCATCACTATTTCTCTATGTCGGTCTCATCGTCATCCTCAGTCTCGTCCTCGTGCGATTCGCGATGGCATGCGTATTTAACTGGTTCCTTTCTGCCAAATTAGCTGGTCCTCCTGATAGTGTCGACCTAAACCGCTCAGCTATCAGTCCAGCGGTCATGCCAGAGGGCGCCAATATTTCCATCGACAACAAAACAGGAATGGCCCCCTGGGTGGGTCCCGATGGATCCAAGAAATCTGCGGCGCTTCGCAAGCCCTCCTCGCTCCCTGCTTGCACCCCACTATCTCCTCAGCAGCCTAGCCAGATCATGAACTTGGCGCAGATCGGAGCTGAGCTTTTTGCAGTGTGTTTGGTGACATGCTACTCCGAGGGTGAAGAGTCTATGCGCGCGACACTCGATTCACTTTCTCAGACGACGTATTCCGATCACCGAAAACTACTTTTCGTCGTTGCCGATGGAATGATTACTGGCGCTGGAGAGAAAAGAAGTACCCCGGATATTTGCGTCAGCTTACTGGAAGCTGACCCACGATTTGGAAACCCCGTACCCATGAGTTACTTTGCAGTTGGATCTGGGGCCAAGAGAGAGAACCGTGCAATGGTTTACGTGGGTCATTACAGTACGTTTTTTTCGACGAAAACTACAGCCGACAAAGTCTTACAAACTTTGTTTGCACAGCCTGTGCAGGTCGCCGCACCCCTACCTTGATAATCGTCAAGTGTGGAACAGAGGCCGAGTCAACGGACAAGAAACCAGGAAATCGTGGCAAGCGTGATAGTCAACTCATTCTGATGAACTTCTTCTCTCGGGTCACTTATAATGATCGCATGACCCCTCTTGACTTCGACATGTTCCGTAAAATCCGTGTACTTATGGGTGTAACTCCTGACTTTTTTGAAGTCTGCTTGATGGTATGGCAGTTCTGCGTATCGTTGATATTCTAGCAAGGTCTCATTATTCAACAGGTTGATGCAGATACTAAAGTGTTCCCCGATTCGCTCAAATCCCTGGTAAACTGCATGCACCATGACCAGATGATAATGGGCGTTTGCGGAGAGACCCGGATAGCCAACAAACGAGCTTCATGGGTCACAGCTATCCAGGTGTTTGAATATTTCATCTCCCATCATCTCGCCAAAGGCTTTGAATCCGTGTTCGGCGGTGTTTCATGCCTTCCAGGTTGTTTCTCAATGTTCCGATTGAAAGCTCGTCGGAATAGTGGTGACGATTGGGTCCCTCTCATCGTCAAGCCTGAAATTGTCCGCGAGTACAGCCAATGCGAAGTCACAACTCTACACCAGAAAAACCTTTTATTACTGGGTGAAGATCGATTCTTAACCACCATTCTCATCCGTACATTCCCCAACCGCAAAATGATGTTCCTCCCGCAAGCGCGCTGCCGTACTGTTGTTCCCGATACATTCTCTGTTCTTCTATCTCAACGGCGCCGTTGGATCAACTCGACCATCCACAATCTCATGGAACTTGTACTTGTACGCAACCTCTGTGGTACATTCTGTTTCAGCATGCAGTTTGTTGTATTCATGGATCTCCTCGGCACCGTCGTCCTTCCGATAGCCATTGGGTTGACCTACATGCTCATTGTCAGCATGATTCTAAGTCCACCGGTCAACTTCCAAGAGGCGATCCCCTTGTTATTGTTGGTTGCCGTACTTGGTCTTCCCGCCATCTTGATTTTGATCACGACACGGAAGATCGTTTACGTGTTTTGGATGTTGATATACCTCGTTGCCCTGCCCATCTGGAACTTTGTGTTGCCTGTCTATGCATTCTGGCACTTTGATGACTTTTCGTGGGGAGAGACGAGGTGGGTTCTTCCTTGTTTGTTAGCCTGGCGCGCATCGTTGACTATTTGTATTAGGAAAGTAGAAGGGGAAGCGAAAGGCGAGGCCCATGGAACCGGTGACGCTGGCGTCGGCGGGCTATCTGTGCCGCTTCGCCGCTGGGAAGACTGGGAGCGATCAAGGCTTCGCAAACTTAAGCGTGAAGAACGAAGAAGAAGAGATATGGAGCGTCTCCATCCTGGCGGATTTGTCACGAGCGAGAATGATCTGCTAACCGTTCAAGGAGGAAGTCAGTACGAAGGCTCTGACACATACTCGGTGGCTTCTTCGGATGATGATCAATGGGGCCATCAAGTTGGAGGGTACAACGAGAGCAGTACGCAATATCCTCCACCGCCTGTGGGCATTTACCACGTCGCGGCCGGTGGAGAGGGCAAGATGGTTGGCGATGCTCAGTTGGAAGCGATGCTGGATGCAGGATTTGATGAAGAGTCCCCGAGCCCTTCTCCCGCACGAACACCGACGTCCTCGGCATTCGCAGCACAGTATCAGCTATCCAACAATCCATCTCAACACCATCTGATGGGCTATGGTGCCGTATCACATTCCGGGTCTCTTGAGAGCTCCCGATCGCCACCATCGTTCTCCCCTGCTCCTCATCACCGCGACTATCACCAACAATCGAGAGAAGCTTACGGACCCCTTGGACCGTTAGACCCAGGAGAAAAGTTTTGAAGAAGGGACTCATCGAATACTGGTTTTCGATCTTCATTGATATTCCTTGTCATTTCCCTGCTCAAGATGGTTTACAGTATTTTTTATTTCGTTGTACAATTTCTTGTGGATGTCTGTCAGTTGGTTTGAATGACAGACAAACTGCCCGGCCCTCTCTGGGTTATGGACCGGTAATTCAAGTTTGTGAAAGTCATTTCATGATTCGACAGAATTCATATGAATCTAATTGCTACACTGATTGATCGTATCGCTTTGTTCTGGCAAAAAAACAACACAAAAAGAGTATCTCCTCACCATCATCTTGTGCCTGGCCTGTGGTGTCTGGATCATGTCCCCGCTTTGCCTCATGCAAGTCCTCAGCTGCCTCTGCCGCAGACCCAGGTACGCCTCCACCTGGTTTACTTGACAGTCCCTATACAGAGATGACGATGATCAAGACGAATTTTCTTAAAGAGAGTCGGGTGAGCTTGCCTGCACGAGACGCTGGAAACGACCTCTCACCCCGGATATAGACGTGTCCGATCCTTCTCCATGATAAATACGTTTGCGGTTTCTCCGCTTCTTCCACAGGCCTTTGACGATAGCGGAATCTGGTCGACCCTTGGCTACAGCGGGACGCTCTGTTTGCACTTTACGAGCCTGTATTCGCGAGAATGATGGAGGATGAGACCTCGGAAGCTGTGATTTTGGATATCAACGTGAGAAGAGGGGAGGTAACACGATCAGCTCACTTCTAGGATGGAACCTAGCAAACTATTTGGGGAGGGCGGTAGCGGTATCAAAGCTGGTGATACAGCTGGCTTTGGGTCCGTTGTGGGCTGCGAGACTTGTAAGAGCAGCTATGCAAGTCGAAAATCAACTCACGAGAGAAGGCTCAGCTTTGGGTAATTGTGAAGGGGCGTGTGGTGGAGGTCGGCGAATGACGTTGGCGTCCCAAACCCACAACCTAAAGTCGCAGCACCCGCCCACAAGATATCGACCATCTGAAGAAAATGCGACACAGGAAACGTCGTTGGCGTGGTGGAGAGGAGGACCGGCGACTTGACGAGATTCAAGGTTCCAAAGCTGCAAGACGATGTGAGGGCCAGCGGTAGCAAGGAAGATGCCATCGGGAGATATGGCGATGGAGGTGATGATGTTCGCATGGGATTTCATGGGTTCACCGACTTGTTCACCGGTGATGACATCCCAGACACGTATTGTGCCATCGTCGGATGCGGTGACGAGCTGACGACCGTCGGGAGTGTACACGACGCATCTCACATCATTGTCGTGGCCTTCCAAAGGGTCGAGGAGCATCTGACCAATGTCAGAATCACAGATACGGACAGTTTTGTCATTTGCAACGCTGGCGATCTCGAGACCATCAGGGGAATAAGTGAGGGCATACAGATTGCCATTGTGTGATCTGAAGGGACCAGCGACTAAATCACCTGTATCTGTGTCCCATACGCGTATTGTATTGTCCCCGGTGGTGGCGATACGTCGCCCATTGGGCGAGAATGTGACACACCACAGTCCAGAGGCATGTCCCTCCACGGGTTCATACATGAGTTGGCCATTCGACACGCTCCAAACCCGCAACGTTCGATCCTCTGCCACACTGGCAATCTTCTCGCCGTCGGGTGAGACGGCGACGGAGCGAACTACATCTGTATGACCTGTCAACGGGTCCCTCGTTTGCAGGCCCGTTTCGACGTCCCATATTCGAATGGTGTTATCCCACGAAGAGGTGACGACGCGACGGTTATCAGGGAAGAAGGCGACACATCGGACGGTGTCGGTATGACCCACCAACGTTCGCAGTGGGCGGACGTGATCTGGTCTACGAAGGCGACCAGCAGAGGATAACATCGGAGGAAATGAGTCGTTTACGAACGTGGGATTGGTCTAGTCTACATAACTAAGTTAATGTTCTTGATGTCGACAATTGAAGAGTCTCTGATTACGTTGCTTTTTCCATAAACACATTTCGTCGTCGTCGATGGGCACGGCGACAACCCAGCGTAGAGGCGTCTGGGAACCTCTCTCCCTCATCGTGTACGGCTATGCAGTTCATCCACTTTCACCCTCAAAGCGCGATACACGCCTATCGAGCCGACGTCCCATGTCCACCATCACCGAAGTCTCGGATGGGGAAGTCGGCGGTCACAGAGATGTCGTTTCCCTCGAAGTCGGCGACGAAGTATACGCCTTTGAGAAATACACCCCCAGAGGCAGGGAAGTCGAGGGCGTTTGGTATCGCGGGTGCGTCCACCCGACAGCTTTGCCACCATCACACACTGAGCCCTCGTTACTAGATACGTCGTGTGTACAGCACGTCGTCCGCCTCCTTTGACCTGGTCCGATCCTTCCACCAAGGCGCCGCTCAGGGCTGACGAACCTCAGCAAGTATTTATTGGCATCTTCCCTGCATCTCACATCTATGCTCGTGACGAGTTATCGGACGCGGAAGGCCGCCTACCTGATCTAGTGACAACTTTGATCAATAACCCAAGTTCTGTAACGAACGGATCATCACACGTGGCCGACTATCTTGCTCAGTGGAAGCGCGAGCGTGCCAACTCTGGCCCCGACCCTCCCGCACGAGACCGCGAACGTGATCACGCCAAAGAGAAGGACCGTGAAAAGGACGGTCTGGAAGACGAACGAAAGTCATTCAAACTTCCCCCGCCTCCAGATCAAGCCAAGTCATCCCGTGCTGCAGTCACGGTTTACCCCGCCAGCATTTATTCCGCTGCACCCTCTGAAGAAGTGATAAAGCCACTCCCACCCAGACCTTCTCTCAAATCCGGCGACGACACCGCATCCGGTGTCACACAACCTATCATCGATGAGATTGCTTCAGCACTCAGGGAATGGCATAGCCTAATGTTCCAGTACTTGGCACGAAGACAATATCCCCTCTTTCATACGGTTAAGTCTCACATCGAATCCTTACACCTTGGTCGGAGGCAATTGCTCGCGCAAACCTTGAGTGCTGAGGAAACGACTGCACTGAGGAGAGACTGCGTGGCAAGACTAGTGACCGGGAACATGGTCCAGGATTTGGATATCATCGTCAGGCATCCTACATGGGGAGCACTCGTCACTGTCGATGTCGAAGGCGAGGTCGACTCGCGAAGCTGGGTTAGTGCTGTCAGGATGTACGCCATGCAAACTGCATTGGCATACATGAACGTGCCAGCCGATCATCTCAGCGTCTTAAAGAATACACCAACGGAGTTCCACATTTCTTCAGCGCCGATTCCCACCCCAGCCCACTCTGTTTTCCCCGATACCATTCGTTCTCGTAATTCCTCTCGTCTCGTCGGCTCTCTCGCTTCTCCGACATCACCCGCCAGCACTAGCGCTAAACCAGCTCCTGCAAAGTTCTATCATATCTTCCTCGACCTTCGTGCTTTCGTCGCCTCCTTCTGTGCACCCGGGGAAGTGGCAGAACTTTTTTTCTCTGTTTACAAGCACTCGGATAACCCGCGATTCGTGACGGAAGAATGCTGCGTGGTGCTGAACCACAATGGTGCCATTACTCGAGAGGGTGGTTCAACGATGCGTGCCCGCACGCTCTTCATTGATATCGCACAGAGCGATGCACAAGATACATTGTTTTTAGTGTGCCGAATTATTCGTAACGGGGCCATGAAAATGGCCTCATCTATCGGTTCTGGTGTGCCTGGTGCAGACGGCGGTAGAAGAAGACCATCGGAATCATCTATTTCGCTCGTCGAATCACCAGGGGTGATTCGTGCTTCCACCGCGCTGCCTAACCAAGGATTTGTTGAGACTGCCAACTACCGTCGTCCATTTGGTTGTGCAGTACTTGAGTTGGCGCAGCTCAACAAGATGGTAGCTGAAGGATCCGATGTATCGCCAATACGCGAACACACAATGCCAATCTATGTTCCGGCTAACGAGGCATTGTTCTCGATGCTTCATCAAGATATCATTGCAAGTAACTCCAGAGAGTATGAAAAGTCTCCTAGGTGCTTGCGCATCCGTTTCGTAGCATTCAGCAACTAAGAAAACTTCTTAGGGCCGAAATGCTTGCAGTATCGATCAAGATTTTCCATGGAGATGCTTCCACGATTATCAAAGAAAACATGTCTCTTCTTCAAGATATCCCGCTCACCCTCCGCCTTGGTTTCCCCGATGTTGTGTTCCCTGGCGATATCCGTAACGAACTCTACATCAAGCTCTGGTCTGGAGAGTTCCCTACTTCGCACATGCAGTCCGCTCGCCTCAGCATGGTCAATTTTGCTCGTCCCGGGCCCACCGCTCAGAATGTCCAGGTCACCATCGAGGTTCGAGATTCCTCTGGTTCCACAGTGGAGAATGCCATCTCTCTTGGATCTGGAGAGCCACCTGTGACACAATTTCACTCGATGGTATTCGCACGCAACAATCAGCCGACGTATGGCGAACTTATTAAGCTACGGCTGCCACTCCGGGGCGTGCCAGACTGGCACCTGTTCTTCACGTTTAAGAATAGGACCGGTAATCGTGCGTTGGGGCCCGAACGACCCTTTGCATTCGCATTCCTACCTCTATTTCCCGGCCAAGGTGCATTCTTGGAGGATGGTAGTCATACCTTGGTATTGTACAAAGCTGACAGAGTGGGCCAAATTACACCGGATTTGTATCTGTCATCGTCGCCTTGGCTTTCTCCCGGTCAGCGTCCAGATCAAGTGTCAGTGTCCCCTGATCTCCAGAGACTCGCCCCACCCCTCCGCGATACCCTTATCATTCGATCCTCTCTATGCTCCACCAAATTTACTCAGAATCCTGTGTTACTCAGTCTTCTCAAGTGGGAGCAAATACCAGATAAAGAACTCCTCTCTACCGTACTCAGCAAGTTCACCTTTGTCGGTGAAGGTGAAATTGTCAAGTTTTTGCGCGACATCTTTGACTCCCTTTTCGGCATCCTCGTCTCGCAAACGAACCAATCTGGGGAGATGGACCACCTTGTGTTCAATGCGCTCGTGACGGTACTCGGGATCGTTCAGGACAGGAGATTCTGCAATTTCCAGCCCGTTTTGGATGTATATATCGAACAGCACTTCAACTGCGCCACCGCATCCTCTCATATCCTTAGGTCTATGGATAGGCTTCTGAGGAATCCTACTGGCACAGAAACAGCATCCCCTCTCAGAGCGGCGCTTAAAGTCTGGCATTATATTTTCAAGTTCATTACGCGTGCGCGGGAGTTGCAGAAGTCCACAGAACTTGGGATGTCGGGTGGCGCAACCGCCGAACACCTCGAAGCAACGTTCAAGAAGGAGGTGCGGACACATCTTACGGAGGTTAATCGTATGATGGCGACTACGTCCCCGCCATCTATCATCGGTACGCAGACGATCGCCTTGCAGCACTTTACATCCATACTGCCTGAACTTGCCAAAATACTTTCGACCATCGAGCTCGTCACCGTTGCAACAAACTTTGCCAACGCGATCTCCAATGCCAAAGGGAAAATCATTATCTGGCGGCTTATCATGTACTTGCAGATTGTGAAAGGGTTCTTGTTTGACGACGCACAATCACGAACTTTACTCGTTCAGGCTGTGGTGCTCTGGATCAAACCCTACTTTGGTCGTTATGACGAGTTCACCCAGACGCAGTCGGGGGACTCGGACAATGCGAAGGATGCAATCCGTATCTGTTGGTTGGAGTCAGTGCGGTTATGTGTGACCATCATTGCTGTGATGCTGGATAAACTTCAGCAACAATTGGTTTTACTTTCGGACCGTGTTTTATTGAGACAAGAACAAGACAACGTGGAGTATCTGCTAATGTTGTTGCCCAGGTGGGACTAGTTGTTTCCACGTAGGCTCACCGATTCACCATCTTCCCTAGGCTTTTAGATTCGTACCGAGAGTTCCAAAGTCCTGCAAATCACCGTGCTATTGAGCGTACAAGGACGCCGTCGATCAGCACCGCAGCAGTACCTGTAACGTTCCCCGAGTCTTACCCATTCTCTCTCATCACACCCTTGCCCAACACGCCTCGGAACTCCACCAACGCAGTCAACGTTGCCGAAGAACACAACATCTTCAACCCTGGTTTGGGAGAGACCGCTATCGTCTTTTTGGCTCTCATTCTGTCCGCACCCACCAAGCATATATACAACTTTCTGGAGTCGAGCTATGACATCGAGGGGAAGGACAATTTTGCTGCTCTTCTAACACAGTTCTTCAAAGTCGCGACGTCGATCCTCGACAATGACGCATGGCCGAGCACGTGGCTGAATGTAAATGTTTTGGCGCACAAGGTCTTGATCAAGATGATGGATCCCGTAGCAACACTGTTGAAAGCGATCTTCATCCCTCCACCGTCGGCTGCCCAGCAGTTCAAGACTGACCTCTGGCATGATGCATTTCACATGCTCTTCAAACTTCTCTCGTCTGAACAACTTGTTATCGAGGACTTCACGGCACAGGTACGTGCTATGGATCCTTCTTGATTCCCTGGCTCAGTTCTGTGTAGAAGCGTCGTGCTGTATGGCGGCTTGGAGGTGATATTCGTGGTGAAGGTGCTGATATCCTATTACGTCTCTGGGATGCTCTTACATGGCCCGAGGCTCCCGACATAGAAGCATCGTCAGTAGTGAGTACCTGTTTACCTTGTTGGATTCTGTTACTCACCGTTTTCCAGGGTTACCGAGCGGTACTCAGCCCTCTTATCGGACAAATCATGAATCTATGCCTGAGTCATCACGACTCGTTGCGCAACAATGCGGTCGGCATCCTGTTCGGGATGATTATCTCAGAATACCAACAATTTGGTCACTTTGAGCAAATCGAGAACGGATTAGTGAAGAAGTTGGATTCGTTGTTCATGTCACAATCAAAGGGCGATGACATATCACGTGCCTTCTTCATCGCACACTTGCGCCATCTGTTCGAGTCTGCGCAGGTGGACGAATCACTCCGGGAACGGGTTTCTACATTCTTGGATTGTGTAGACGCATTCCTCAAACTCTTGCTCAGTCTTAGAAGTTTGCCCGAGGGTGAAGAGTTTGCAGATGACCGAGTTATTGCCACGGTACGCCCATCCTAAAGTATTGCCGATCATCTTGCTGATCGTTCTAACAGCTAAGGTTAATGAACTTTATTCGAGAGATAGGTCGAGAAGAAATGTACATTAAATATGTACATCAGCTCGTCAACGTAGGCCGGAAGCATGACTCTTGTTCCGTATCCCTTATCCTTACATCCATCAGGCCCACTTGCAAGCTCAAAATTATGTGGAAGCTGCCCTTACTCTCAAGCTGCACTCTGACCTCCACGAATGGGATCTGTACTCCTTCGTTCCTCCTATGGAAGATCTTGGGTTACCGCAGCAATCCCAGTTCCACCGAAAAGAAACACTTTGCCTCCTGATTCTTGATTATCTTGGTTCGTCCAACCAACTTTCCAGATGACCCGAATTTTGATTGTTCGATCATCATAGGCAAGGGAAAAGCATACGAAAGTGCGATTGATATATGCAAAGAGCTGGCAAAACAGCATGCTGAAGTGACATTCAACTAGTACGATTGTAATCCCAACGTTTCACTTTAGTGATACTCAACTTTCCCCCAGTACCCGTTTAGCGGAGATTCTCAGACATCAAGCAACTTTGTTGGAGCACATCATCACTGACCAGCGATACTATCCAGATTATTTCCGCGTCGCATTCTTTGGCGATTTCCCAGATGCGATCCGTGGTAAACAGTTCATTGTACGTTGCTATACACCATTATCATTTCGATTTTACCGATTACAATCCCCGGTCATCCAGTATCGAGGATACGAGTGGGAAAAGTATGGAGCATTCTGTGAACGAATGCTCAGTAAACACCCAGGATCCCAATTTTTGAAGACGCCTGGAGACCCGCCCGTAGATATTCGGTTCGGAAGCGATCAATACATTCAAGTGACCGCCGTTTCTCCGGAGCCCAATCGTACACTACCAATTTTCACCTGTCCTGATGTACCTCCAGCAGTACGAAGTTACTATGAACATGGGCAAGTAACGTACATATCTATTAGCGACTTTGTACTGAGTTCTCAGTGTAGCTCGGTCAACGTTTTCAGCAGTACCCGACCGATTACCAAAACCGACCGGGACGGTAATGAAGAAATGTGGCTTGAGAAGACATGCTACACGACGGAGCAGGCCTTCCCCACTGTCCTCCGTAGATCAGACATCACGGAGTGGGAAGTGGCGGAGATTTCGCCTGTAGATCACGCATATAATGAAGTGGAGCAGAAAACTCGGGAGCTTGACTCTCTGTATCTGAGATACTCGGCGCTTGCAAAGACCGCCCAGATCTTTTCCACCAATGCATTGTCTATGACGCTGAACAGTGCGGTAGATCCTCCCGCGGAAAGTATCCCGGGATACCGGGAGGCGTTCTTCAATCTTTCCTATGTTACCCGCCATTCAGAGAGGGAAGAACAAGTAGAGCGACTAAGAACTGTGATCGACGACCATGTAAGTTCGCGGACGTATTCTCCCATATGAAGGAAAGACAGACCGATCTTTCTAGGTTCGCGTCATAGACAGCTGCCTCAAGTTGCACGGGCAAATCTGTCCGCCAGAGATGCTTCGCTTCCACCAAACCATGGAGGAGCTCTTCCGGAAAAACTTCTTTGAAGAAATTAGCCGTATAGCCGCACAAGGCGGTTTCGAAGACATCCCACTACAAGTGTACACGCGAGTCACTGATCAATCGTCCCATCACGAGAATGCATCTATCCAGAGATCATTTTCGTCGAGCGGCCAATCCAGTTTACCCGCCCTCTCGTTAAGCACGGCTGCCCCTCTTCAACCCATGTCGCCATTGTCCAGAGACCACAGTGTCGAGGTTGCGTCTTCCATCAAACGCACCCCGCTGCAACTTCATGCTGCGCATGTTGCTCGTCACGGTATCAACGCTGTGTCTAGTGGATGGCGTCAGGACGTCGTGGGTAGCGAAGCAGGGACTGGATCACCTCGCAATTCATTGATTACTGTCGGCAACGCCCCATCCCTGATTAACCCGTCGGGCTCGTCGATAGTCATGTCTACCGTTGGCAGTATCAAAGGTCGTTTCTCTCGTTTCGGAAGCCTCAAATCGGGTCGTAGGTGATGATCGGATGCGGGTCCTTTAACAAGGATCATTTATATTTATCTGTGTAATACACCCCCACAATAGATCTGTTCGTTCAAGTAGCGGTAGTAATAGTACTAGTGCCATTCGAGTTTATGCCTGGAGTTGTTTAATTTTATTCATACCCTATAAAAATACCCATAAAGTGTCATAACAGTGAAAGCGAAGCTGGTAGCAGTGTTGCGCTAGTTTGCATAGAGTACATATAGTAAGCACAACAGGCGAAATGGGGGCCGAGTTATCGATACAGCGTTAGGATAATGAGCGGAATGAAAGATACCAGTTGACCATGAAAACTATACGGGCTGACTTGGTGGTGTCGCACTCATGTGGTGCTCTCGTAGCGTTTGAAACTCGAAAGAGTCATACGTGTTTATGGGGTAGAGCGCAGGGTGAATTTCAACGGACTCGGTGGAATCTGTTTGATTGTATCCATACAAGGAGGGGTACATGGGTTCTTGCGGAGGCATGCTAGTGAGCATGACGTCGTTGGTGGATTGTGCCGACCAGTCAAGTTGAACTTGATCTCCGACAAACGTGGTATCGGGCGCCAGCATGGCCGGCGATTCGTCGGTATACGTGGGGGGCTGAAGAGGGCCCAAGGAGGGCAACACCCCCCCATAGGCAATATTTTGTTCAACCGGAAAGTATGTCCGCATGATCTCTGCGTCGAGGTAGATTGATTGCAACTGATCTTCTGGCAACGAAGATCGACGATGAAACTCTGGCGACGCATCCGGACTGTGTTCGGACGGGAATTGTGCAAACTGGACGACGGGGGATATGTGAGAAGGGTACAATGCTTCCGTATGTGGTCCGTGAGGTAGCTGAAAAACGCTATCGGGATACACAGCGCAGCCTGAAGATGGTCCGGTGGACGTCACTTGTGGCTGTATTGTGTTCGGGGGAGTGGAAGGGCGTTCACTTGTCGGGGAACCGGTAATGGGGGAAGAGCAAAGGGACTAGATGGAATGAACAGTTTATCAAAGAAGGACGGCCATGTCACTGAACTCACATATTTAGAAAGAATCTTATCGAGCGCGTGTGGTAGGAGCTTCCAGTCAAACACCTTGACATCCTTTTCAATCTTTCTTGGCTTCGGGTCGGGGAAGTCCATGATGCGTTGGAAGAAAGACTCGAACCCAGGTCGAGTCTTTGATACGGTGGTAGGACGAAGGCCCTCTAGATTTCTCCGAATGCGATTTTTCTCGTCTACCTCGAAATCGGCCTCGACAAGGCGCTGAAGTAAATGAATAATATCGACAGAGGTGATACAGCAGGAGTCCGTCTCTTGGCGGTAGATGCACGAGATGACGATGTCATCTGGGTCGTACTCGGCTTGCGAGATCCGCTCGGCGGAAACGATGAGTTTGTTTCCGTCCTGTAAGCGTCGGAAGCGAACAAGCCTGCGACCCGCGTTCAACTCCGACTCTTCCCAATCATAGCAAAAACTGTCGAGAGAAGTGGCGATATCAAGGATGACGGTTTTGGTATTGTCTTCCGGTTCCGAGCCCATCTGGCGTGATGCACGCCTCATCGATTGGATAACAGGTTGTGCATGTGGCCGGGAACCATGGGAGGAACCATACTCTGAATCGGAGGAAGTGGGGGTTTGTGGTTGACTGTAAGGGCTGCGGCGCTTGGAAGAACGATCCGAACTATCACTGGAAGTGATGTGGAGACTGGGCCTGCGGGGAGGTAGGATACTATCCGTGGGTGGCGTTTGGGTATGCTCGGACGAGAGTGGCTGTGGAGAATATTCTCCGCCCTCTTTAGGTTTTGATGTGAGATGGGCTAGGGATGAAGAGGGAGATTGAGCACATACCCAGATCGTGATAGACAAAATCGCCAAAGGTGACGGAATCGACGACTTGATTTTCCTTGTCGACGGCTTGGATGGTGAGGGGGACCATGGCGGAGCAAGACTTTTGCTTTGCAAAGGATGGGGCATGACCGACCAGTTGCCAATGGCCACAACCGGGGGTGTCGATCTCGTGTACTTGGGTAGTGACGGCACGACGACCGACGACGAGACGGATATGGATGCCGAAAGCAAGATCGGCCTTGCAGGTGAAGTTGACGGAGATGGGAGTGCCGTTGTCGCCCTCACCGGGTGCATAGCTCATGACCCATATGAGGTCGACGTTGGAGCATGCAAGACGCGTCGGACGACCGGGGGGGTCGCGTGGGCTGAGGATCTGGCTTGCTGGTGTCAAGTGGGAGGGAGGCATGGATGATGATGATGATGGTGGTGGGATGAAAGAAAGAGAGAGAGGACGGGATTTAAATTGGGCGAGTTATTTGTCGATCAAGAACGAAAAAGGTCAAGAGTGGAGGTGGACAATGATAAGTGTGGACATGTCAGGTGGCAATGATTTATTCCATAAATAAAAGCTTACAACAATGTGCATTGTGATTTCCGTTTCGGTGCCAAAAAAGATCTCGGAATTCAATCTCGTCGTTCCTTGATCTCGCCAAATAAATGATAAATTCCGTTGGAAAAAAAAATAAAATAAAGATCGGCGGGGGGCATTACCCCTTTCGATTAATTCGCGGAGTGTTCTGGACCACTTGATAACGTAATCATATCCTACACCTGTAGACAAGTGGCGTGACGCGCCTCCCAACCACCCCCATCCTCCGGTGCCCATATTCTTGCAACGGGGGGGATATGACCCTCGGCTGACAATACCCGCTGACAACTCGTACATCGATCCTCAAACAGGCCCCGATAAGAGACAAGCACGTTCTGTTTGTTGATCGTTAGCACGCACAGCGACCACCACATATTTCCTCACCATCAGCATTTGTACTGGCACCCGTGGATGTATTAGTATCATCTTTGCAAGGTGCTGCGATAACCCTTGAAAGGCTAAATAGTCCGACTGTTCGTGTGGTAATTTCTACGTGTGCATGAATCCTCTGCATATCGATCAAAATGTAACTCACCCTTTCCCTCGGTCCAAACGCAGTCACACTTTCCACCATCAGTGCACTCTCCGAGTCCGTAAATATGAGCGATATGTATGCAGTAAGCACATCCGGTATCACGAACCGGAGCACTACAGGGCTGCTGAGCGTTGATCCCACTTTGAGCTCGTCCCTGATCGACTTGGTCCGTGACCAGATCGCTAATTTACACCGGGCCGCCTCACCACCGCTCAAAGTTTTTTCTTCGGCCGCGTTTCCTCGGTTAAACTCGCGCACGAACTCGACGAGTGACTCTGCTCGCATCGCCACCGGCTCCTCTTCCCCTGCCGCAAACAGCGACCAAGAACGCGGCGGTGACGGTACATACGGCTGTGGAGATCCCACTGGGGATCGTGGACGTCTGCAAAGATATGCCATCTCATCTTGCCTTCAAATCGCGTGTACATACGCACTTTCGTTTCCGACTTTCTCTTCGAAAGCACAAACCAATATCACTTTGATCGGCCTCTTCACCAGCATGCGCCGCTCGCAACGCTTCCTGCACTTTGTCAGAGCATAGCACATCCACAAAATCTTTCAACGCGCGAAAATCGTGACTCGGTGTCGAGTTGAACGTGACTGCAAAGTCCCGATCGATAGTTGGGTCAAGTGGAAAATCAGCCAACGGAGAGGCTGACGGGGGTCTCAACAGCAGAGTGGGTACATGACGCAGCGTCTGCAAGCGGTTGTGGACGTCCGTCAACGTTTGAATGCGGTCTTGGAGGCTTGGTTGAGGTACCGTGTCCGACGCGTTTGGTGTTGTCTCCATGGTTTGTTCCCAAGACCCGGATCACCTGACCGGTTCGCAACAAACCGGTGGCTGTGTATAATTGACCCTGACACACATGACGAGTTCTCTCTCGACTTCGTGACGATAGCGGCGCAACTCTCAATCCGGTCTCTAGCGTGGCGCTGCATTAGTATGCACCATTCAATCTGATTGTACATAACGGCTGAACTGAACTATTCACAGCTGCGGGAGGTCTCTCTTTCCTGGCGCCACACCATGAGCTCCGGTGCAATTTCGGTTCTGATTGCCCGGATGAGTCGTCCTTCACCAGATTTCAGCCTTTGTGTCAACCTGTCTGATCGGATGTAATATCCGTCCTTCTCATTTATCCCCCGCGGTCAGTGACAAGTTTCCAAGTCCTATACCTGATCTTGGAAGCAGATTTAGTGCCACTATGTGCCCACCGACGCCGCTGATAAGCGTTATCATGGCCTCATCTGAATCTTGCCGAAAATAGGCGATCGCCGGTGCACCCTGCTTGGCTGCCAGCTGGAAGACCCTCAACGCCACCTTACATATCGTATGCTTACTGCATCCTTGTGATCAGTTGTCACTTGATCAAGCCTTTGCGTTGTTCCTTGGACCCACAGTATTACCACCCCATCGTGGTCGGCCATGTGGTTATTTATGGGTCGTTGGGTCATCTCAGCGACATCGGGAAAGCACGCGCGTCAGCGCTACGTTCGCTGCAAACCGACCAGATCGGACGACCATCGGAGATCAATTCTCTAGTCCGATATCAGACGGCTCCCTTGCCATCACGCGTCCACCTGTGTACGTTGAGCAATGGCATTGATGTAAGTCAGGAGAACAATGACAACACTCAATTCCGTCACCCGCCCCGCGAGAGAGAGGGAAATCTAAACGAAAACCAAAGAGCCTATATTACTAGACGTAAACGCATCAAGGAAATGGTGTCGTGGTCACGAACACAGATTTCTTCCCAACTTCGTGTCACGGATATTTGATTTATGGCGGAAATGACGAACAGCACGACTTGGAAGGAATCTATTCAAGGCTTCATGCGTAATGAATACAGTGCATGTTACCATCCGGAGATGCCTAAAACCATGGATACAAGCCAAGTTTTGCAGGTCCGGGCCGCATTGATAAACCACTACGGTAAGTTGGCACCGATGCAAACGTCCAACAAGCAACGAAGCGATTACTCAAACTTTATCTAGCACATGCTCGCTTGAAACCCTGCAGACCGAAAACGAAGTCGAACAGGTGGGTCGTTGAAACATCATGGGAGCTTGATGCCGTCGTATCATATCAGGGCCGGACCCCCAACTCACCGCACCAAATACTATCCTGTGCCATCGCCAACCGGTCCGGTTGTGGCTAGCTTCTGAATCACGCCCCGGCGCCTCACTCATCCGGCAACCAATTTACTAGGCAGGATACATCTGGATGTGTTTGTGGGTCCACCGGAAGAAATGTAAAGAAAATGCGGGTGGGGTCTTTTATGTTTCACTATGCAGTTGAGGACCCTGCATTGCATTTTGTTGTTAACCCAAACTTTCTTCTGCCTGCGCCGCACAAGTGTTATGCAGTCCCTGTCTATACATTCAAACACTTCACATTCCGATGGTAGCCGACGCCATAGCTGGTGGTAGCCACTGGCACCACCCGACCCACTGTCAGATTTGCGTCCATTCCTCGTTCAAGTGGCGAATCTCCGAGTCGATCTAACAACAACTTGAACCGCCTCCGAGCCACCCACTCAATTCCTCGTTTACTCCGGGTGTTCTGCTTTGAAACAGCCCCCTGACGTGGGTTGCCGCCAGTCTCGGGATTCCCCGTCGGCTGGAGAAGTGCCTGCGGCAAACGATATATATGCTTATGTCGGGAGCGGTGACAAAGTTTCTGGTGTGGTCCGAGTGCGTTCAGGGTTCGAGTTCGTAAGACCAGAACAACCGCAAGTCTGGTCGGGGAGTTGCTGTGACAAAGCGTGTAAAGCTGTTCGCTAGAGATATATCTAGAATCCATGTGGTCATGCGCTATCGAACTGCTGCAGGACACCCGGTAGGACTTTTACACGGGGCCAAGGCGGCCGATGGTCGGGAGCATTGCCGTACATCGTTTGCTCGTACAAATCAAGCTTATCTCAAAAAAAATATAAAAATATAAACACGATATGGTTCAGAACTTTGGGTGCGACTTGTTGCTTGTAGTAAGTACATCAGATTATACCAACTGTAATTATCAAGAAACGACAGGCTCCGCCAAGGCCCATTGGATTCATCTCCGTTGGAAGCTTGCTTGTTGACGTCAATGATATTTCTGCCGCCGATCGGCTTTCAAGCGCATTCAAGTTTGGGATGGCTTTTTGGTCGTTCTTGTTTTGGACTACCCTGAAATTTCCTCTTTTAGATCGCTTATGGGTGCTTTGGCCAATGGGAGACTCGCAAAGTGTTGTTGAACGGGTACGTTATTTTTCAGCTTTTCAGATCAGTGACGGTGGAAAGATGATACGTACGGTACGGTACGGTGGGCGTGGCAGTGCATTCAGTGGGTGACATATCATCTCTTTCTGTGCCATTCTAATTCAACCTTTTGTAGATGTTACCTTCATCGCTAGCTGCCACTGGCATCCCCGTAAACAGCGAAATCACGAAACGCTTATGTGCAGGGCCTTTGACCCACTCTGATACGTAGGTGAGTGTGAATGCCATCGTTTGTTTCTTCTGTCAAGCTCTCTTTGGAATGACAGCACTTGGCTAGCGACGTTTTTCAGGTACCGGAAACTTCTATCTTCTTATATTTACTCCTTTCAAGTTCAAGTTTGCAGAGCAGCCGCAAGTTCGGAAGCGGGACCAAAAAGAGATCCGACCTCATACGAGTTCTGCGCATATCGTGTTCGTCTCAGTTCAGCCTCTGAATGAAGAATGTCAAGGGGGGTGTTCAAGCAATATTCACTTCCAGCTAGCAGAGAAATCAGGCCGGTGATATGCGTGAAAACTCTTGTCAAAGCCTCTTCGATCCCTTGCCAGTGCCACGATCAAGTGTTTGCCTTGTCGCTAGATAACCATTTGGACAAGTGACCTTCCGCTTACCCCAAGTGGAAACTCGGGCCAAGTGAGGTCACGATTGAAAGGGATATCATGATAAAGTTCAGGCATGACGCTGAGCACCTGAAGGTACACATGTGCGTGTGCCCGAATTTTGAGCGCACAGGTCCCACCGATTACCTCCCGACATTGACAGTACGCCGTAAAACGGATTTACTCTTGCTAATCGCCACGTCATTGAAACGTCATCAGGTGACAGCTTGAAGTTCCTTGGCGGTTGCTGCAACCGAAACCTAGGAGAGGAATGGTCAAGTCATCGCACGGCCTTTGACGGAGCATCCGTAGGTAATAGTCAGGGTTTGTATGCATGCAAGACTCACCTATTCCTCGTTGCATAGGACCGTGGTTTCCGGACTCGTGTATTTGCGATGTTATTCTCAACTGTCGCACAAGTACGCTACCAACGAAAAAGTAGTGAAAGATCCAGAGTGACATCGTGCTTTGACATTTCTCTCATCCCTCCGTCGGCGACGCTTTGGTTGTCCTTTCACTTAAACCATAATGGGTCTTTTGAAAGCCATGTACGTGTAGAACCAGATTAGTTAGTGGCCCGCCAGTCCAGAGGCCCTCCAAAGACAAATCTGACAACGTTAATATATACATTCATGTTAGGTGATTTTAAGCAGCGAGTGTCGCGCTAGAGCTGCGAGCGGTCTGATATTTTCAGCTAATATCAGCTATAGTTGATTAGACACCATGTGCTCGATCAAGGGTTCGACGCACTCACCTCGAACTAGTGCCCTTTAGATTGGGCGGCACAACGTTTAGATGGTCTCAGAGTCATAGTGCCATTGCGCGGGAGTTTAGCTACTGGAAAGGTTCAAGCTCAGGATGTTGTCGTTGATGTGACTTACCGTAACCTTGTGGGAATGAATGCGTCCCCACAATGCCAGCTCATAGCACACCCACATCAGTACTATCACATTTTTAGCAATGCGCAAACTTTCAGCTATCCCTAACAAGGGCCTTGGACCTTGTCGTCATGCACCAATTCGCGACGACTGTTTCGAAGGTCTTGTTTAGGGAGACTAGCCTAGTCCCGATTAAAGTAATGTGTCCGGTGCCTCAGTTTGCGAACCTGTAGTGAGTAAGCCAGACCAGTGCAAAGTTCTTGGTTAGGGATGTCAGTAGTCACACACGTGACAGACACGCAACATTCCTTTTGTCTTCTCCTTTTCCAAGTTTTCCATAGTGAACACTTCGGCGGCGGCGCGTAGGTTTTATGTTACGGTCAGCAGTAAAGAATGCTGCGTTGAACGGGTAATTCAGTGCTAAAGATGACTTTACCAAGTGTGCTCAGTCGTACCCTAGATCCAAGTTTATTTCACCAAGCATGCGCCCACCAATCCCTGTGGCTAGGCATACGTTGGCCTATCGAGCCCGACTGGCGTCAACTCTAACTTCCAAGTCTCTCACCGCTCAGTCGACCGATCACAATGTTCGTCCTCCAAACCCACCTCGGGGAAACAAGAAGATAGAGCTCAAACCCGGTCCCGTCAAACCCACTACACTCCGGCCAGACTCGATACCCTCTCGGCGACACTCGCAAGACTCCTCCTCTCCTTCTTATTACCGTCCTCCCCGTCACAACAAGCCTCCTCAACCCATCGAGTCCGCGCTCAACGCGTTAGCTCTCGCGAAACAGGACATCACTTCTGCAGCCGAACGCGGCGTACTGGATCCACCCCCAAAGGATGCCACCCCCTTCAAACGGTTCACCCATCAAGCCCTCCAACTCTTGGTGTGTTACCAATCCATCTCCGAGGTCTGGGTTAACACTCGCTTGTTCGCAGAAATTTTACTTTAGGGGTCTCAAGTCAATAAATACCCACAGGAAGCAGGTGGCTGCAATCAATGCCCGTGCAAAGTCCGGTGGCGCTCTTCCTTCCCGAACAGAGCAACGTTTCATCGAGACGTACAGACGAGATATCCTCAAGTTGGCCTTTTCGTGATGAGCTATATATGGAACTTACTCTTTTTCTAGACTCGTTCCGTTCATGCTGATCATCATTGTTGCAGAGGAGCTCGTTCCTTTTGTCGCACTCTATGTCCCCCGCATGCTCCCATCAACCTGTGTATTGCCAGGTCAACGGGATCGTATCTTGTCTAGGGCGCGCAACCAACAACTGACTGCGCTCTTTACTCATCGTGTTGTATTGGAAGCCATTTGCAAAGAGGGTAAGCAATCCGGTTTCGTCCCAGTAAAGAACATGGACAATCCAAGTGCACTATGCGGGTATGACGTATTGTTTACCTCCCTGGCTCAACCACTTATCTCCGTAAAGCATGCTTGGGTTACCAGCCTGGGGTCCTTCGCCCCTCAATATCTGGCGGATACGTAGACATCTGAATGCGGTTGCCCTGGATGATGAAATGTTGCGACGTGAAGGCTGTGGTCGCCATTTGACGATCCCTGAGCTTGAGGAGGCACTGCTTGAGCGTGGAATGTGAGTTCTGATATTCTTTCTTGTCCATGGTGTTCCAATGTTTGGTCATGATCCAGGATACCGGAGTCTGATACTCCCTCGGCGGATGCCATGAGAGAGCACCTCAGTTGGTGGCTGGATAACACTGAGGTTTTACCAACAGGTTCCAATCCTGTCAGCAGACGCTTGTTGATGCTTGGCTTGATTGGCTCGCAAAAATAATCTCCCCACATATTATAACACCGCTTCCGCTGTTGAGCGAGCGAGTGACGTTCCCTTTCATTGATTGATTGTAGACTATAAGTATAGCGTCAACACAACTTATTATCCTTTGTCCCGGCGCATCCAAGTTAGAGCAAGTGCGATAACATGCACGCATAATTTGTTCGTCAAGCCGATGCACATGTCAGTGATTGTCATTACAGGATGAACGTTCATTATTCTGCTACGGCGCCCGAGGCAGTAGAAAAAACCCGAGTGTGCTGTCCAACCATGTCCCATATATCCTTTTGCATGCATAAATTTCCAAATTTCGAGGGTAAAATGACATGGGAAGTTGATCTGTCAATGCCGCGGGTCGGCGGGACAGACAGAACACAATTTTCAATTCGATCACCCGTTTTCAAATCCACGATTCCCGATGATCGAACCGCGGACGCGCGTATCGGGAACGAGACAAGAGCGCATGCACGCTCGGACTGCGCACCCATACCATGTGATTCTCCCAAGTTTCGTCGGCTTGGCCAGTCCGCACTCCCGGGGGTACAGGGATGGCGAGGGTTTGTAATGCAGGCAGCTCGAGTTGATCGAGCAACGTCTCCAACGTGGTTGGGTCTCCAAAGTTGAGCATGTCCTTGTCGAGGCGGACTTGGAGATGGAGGAGCGATGGTCCGAGGATCCTGTGATCCCTCTGAGGCGGTGATCGGACACGCAGGGCATCACGCGAAAGAGACAGAGAGAGGGTGAGGTGCTGGAGATTGGGAAAGTCTTGGAATAGGAGGGCGAGATCGAGGGTTAGATTACAGTCAAAGGAGAGGTGCGTTAATTGTGGGTAGAGGGTGCGTGGAATGAGGTTGATTGATATCTCGTTTCCTTGGAATGCAATGTGTCTTAGATTAGGGGCGGAGATAAAGGCAGGCGTGGTTGGTTCCAGGGGTTCGTCGACGCGTTGAACCGAATGAAGTGATATGACTATGGATTGTAATGTGGGTAAACTCGCGTGGTTCATGAAATGGTGCAAGTACGTTCTGTTGACGTTCAGACGCAAATCTCTTAGGTGAGAGCTGTGCGTAATCGCGAGCTGAAAAATCTCAGAGCACGACGCGTTCCCATGCGGCCTGAAATCGGTGCATGGAGGACACGTGATGCTCAAGCGAATAGGACGTGTGTTGGATCGATCAAGCCATCGCTTCATCATCTCAACTTCGAGCTCATAGTTCCACACGCCACGATCGCACAGTGCGATGGACGACCAGAGCTCAGAAGTGCTGTGGGCGACAATTCTCCACCGGCGACAAACGTGTGTGAGGACCAACGGTGCGGAACGAGTGTTCGGCAGGACGTAGGGAGTGTCCAGTAGGCAGCGCTGGAAGATTTCTTGGAGCACGTGGTCGGGGACAGTGCGCAGAGGGCTGAGCCGTGCGCGGTGGATAGACACACGATGCTGGACAACATTTCGTCGACGCTCTAGGAGACGCATTTGAGCATGTGCACGCGCGATACGCATCCGACATTCTTCAATATCTTCATCGATGCGGTGGAGGGTGGAGCAATCCTGAGCGAGAGCGTGCTGGGCCGAGATATACTCGGCTGTGTGAGGCGGAGACATTGAATTGACCATGTCAGTCTGAACCTCGAGCGGGGGAAGAATATCAAATTCATCGATCTTTTCGGGAACCCGCGCGGGTAATTTTGTGTATCCAATGGCTGACATCACAATAATACTAGAGATTTGAGGCTCAGAGGTCTAACTCCTAAAAGTCGAAGTCGTCTAGAAACACTTACTGATAGAACGGGGTTGGTAGGTTGGGGGGAATCAGCATGAGAACCTCCACCCGGTCTAAATTATAAGGGCAAGCTGAGGAGCTTACGGTACAGCCGTTTTATACCCGCCCAGGCCAGGGTCCCTGCTGGTTAGGCTTGGCTTTCCGAACACCTACAGCACGTTATTCGGCCGCATCAACATGCGGCGTGAATCACTGGCAGAAACGACTCCACTTGACTCGGTTGAAGCCCGGTTCACATACCTTTTTCGGTTGAAATCATTGGAGGCGGTCCACTTGTACCCGACTGGGCTTGCTTGGCTGTTGTATTGGTGGTATTCAGACTATTAGCCTGGCCAGCCATCTCCATCCAGCTGCTGCGGAGTCGAACTTCATGACTCGACGAGGCTGAGCGAACGGACGGCTCATAGCCGTCGACCGGTCTATATCAAGACTCAGATCAGCGAACATGCTTTGAATCAGTCTCGTGTTTTCGAAGTGCGAAGAAATGAGCCAAGAGCCAAGAGCCAAGCCAGAGTGTTCGCTTACAACGACTCGGATGTGCCGTCGATTACTACCTTCCCTATTCGGATGCCATTCCGGGCAATAGCACGTGCCGGTTCACAGCCATCATCGTTGCAAAAAGACAACATGTACTAGTATCCATCTACAGCTAGCTGAGACAGTTCCAGATCCAGCTCTACCATGCCGAAAACGAAGGGGCATCTCATCGATGTGCTATTTTCAATTTTCTGAAAACATTTGCAACGACTCGGATGGACTCGACTTTGGCAGGTAATCTACATGCTCGAATACATTCGGTTGACGACACGAAATGGTCCTACACGTCGAATCTACGTTCTTCCATTCCTCTGACGCTAGACGTCACGATCCGTCGCTCATCGAACACAACCGTGCCCTGTCCACTCGTTCGCTTGGACCCGACGACGGGACCCGCAATCTCTGTGCCTTCTCCACCCTCCAGATCCCAAACCCATATCGAACCATTCGCCCCAAGACTGACACAACGACCATCGGACAACGAGAGTGCCGAGACAGGTCCCACAGGCCCGTGCAACGTGCGGACGAAACTAAGCCTGGGTGCGTGTGACGAAGTGAACGGTGGCATATACAACCGATAGAGTTGGAGCTGGGTCGACGTATGACTCGACGGGGAGACATAGGACGAAGAGGAAGAGAACGAGCTGGAGGTGTCGCTTGACGAGTCATTGTCGTTTGATGGCGTTGATTCGGGGGCATCGCCGGGGGCAAGGACGACCCATTTCCCGTCTGTTTGTGTGTCGGCGACTTGTTTCACTTTGCGTCCCCACTGTGCACGCATGGCCTTCAACTTTTCTTCGTCTATCCAGCCTTGAGGCACGTCAAAGGCACGTGCCGAGCGCGTCCTGGCCACTGTGAAATTGGCCGAGGAGAGAGGCGTTGGACTGGTTGTCCCAGAGGTGGATGATGTGATGGAACCTGAGGATGAGATGATCAATTCGGTAACACCAACACTCCAGTGCGCTGGGTACACTGGGATGGCATATGCCAAGATAAGCTTGTATGACGTTGAAGAAGGCATAGCGGACAGGATCAAAGAGGTTGGCGGATGGCTCGTAAATGAGCTAAGTGAATGAGTATGAGTGATCGTGTTCCCGCTAAGGTCATATACCATAAGTGTGAACGTGTGAGACAGGGTGACGAGTAACGGGTGATGGTATGCAGCGTGCATGACATGGGACCGAGAGCGGGGTGATGGAATATAAGCGAACTTCGGAGACGGGGAAAATGATAAAGGGTCATATTCATAGATGCTGAATTCCCCTGTAGATAAGAAAGCCGCAAAACGGAGAAATGTAGTCCGCTTCGACGTTGTGGATGGCGGACGTGACTGGTCGATAGCCAAGGTGGTTATTCCCACCAGAGCAGTGGTAACGCTAGATTTACATTTGAGTAAATTCACTATGTCTGGACGAGATCTGAGGGAGATTATCGGCTGGTGAGACATCTCTGATGAGGCAGAGATGGTCAGTGCACCAGCCAACAGGAGGTGCAACCTTGGCGTTCCTGTCAATGATGGTGAACTTTCGGGGAGTGTAGTTGGGATGGCATCACCCAAGCTATCTACGGCGCAACGACCTTTTTTGTATGGATGAGATAGCCGACGAAAGAGAGCGGCCCTGATAGTGCCCACCATTTCTCCAATTTGAACTTATGCGGTACATCCACTTCCAGTGGAGATTGTCTGAGTCGTCTGCTAGAAGGGATGCACGGGACGGGAGACTCTTTATCAAGCGGCCATGTATTCCGCTGGAAAACCCCCCTCCGCCTCGGAGGTGGGCTTTTCCAAAATCTCTGATGAAGAGAGTTTTCCAGAGCTGTTGATAACGCGGAGACGTATGCGTTGCTGGTGTTCAACATCCGTCTGTATGGCAATATGTATGCAAGTACCTGGATATCACACGCCAGCCCGGAACAGTTCTTGTTGACGGCCTGCATGGCACATAGATCCCTCGGGTTCAAGAAGGAGAATATGCAGAGGACAAGCTCATCATACAGAGCATTGTCGAACGAGGTAATGATAGACCGCGCCGATGGTGAACGATCACCGTGATGGCGCTTCGGTGGGGGTAAGGGTGTTGGAGATAACTGTCGTTTCGCTGCCATCGGAGAACAACAAAGAGACTCGGACTGGCGACAGACGCTGACCGATGCGGTCTGGGAAAATCGGCCCGTACGGACCGACAGAAGCCTCCTTTGACTGCCTCGCACCACACTGAAAATGCGCAAGCAGCGTGTCCGTCTCTCATCTCTTCTCGTCTCATGAACCCAACATCTGGTGCGCATTTGCTTGTCAGATACATGGCATCTTCATATCAATCAGTTTTCTCTAGATCTTATCATGGCATCGATCAATATCGTCTTATTCGGAGAGACAGGTGTGGGCAAGAGCTCAGTGGTCAACTTGATTGCAGGTCGGCAGGTCGCAAGCGTCTCCCCAGACGCAGAGGGTCGCACCCTGTCCTCCCGACGTTACAGCTTCCCTGTTGACGGCAGGACGTTTCACATATGGGATACCGCCGGGCTGGAGCAGCCAGAGATGGGGGCGGTCGGGTACATGGCAGCCATCGAAGGCGCGCTTACGCTCATCCAGCAGCTCGCCCAACAGGGCGGTCTCGACCTCCTTCTCTTTTGTATGCGCGGGAACCGCGTTACTGCGACGACGCAGAGCAACTACCGGTTGTTCTACGAGGTGCTTTGTCGGTCCCAAGTACCGATCGCACTCGTGATCACGCACCTCGAACGTGAGCCGGACATGGAAGCGTGGTGGACGCGCAACGTGGCCAGTTTGGAAAAGTATGGTATCAAATGTGCGGGGCACGCGTGCGTCACTGGGTTGGAGACGCATAGCAAGTACCCCGAGTCGCGAGCAAGCATCGAGCTGATGTTGCGGGCATACAATGGCAAGGGCAAGTATGTCATGCCAGCTGATTCGTGGTTCATCGAGTTCTTGCGGTTCTTTGGCTTGTTCGCGCCACCAAAGAAGGACTTGAAGAAGAAGGAGCTCTTGAAGGTCCTGACGAGACGGTGCAAATTAGATGTGAATATTGCGCAGGAGATTGCGGTAAAGTTGGCTCGAGCATGAAGTTCTATTTACTTGTACTTTGCCATGTACTTATGTTTTGTCTAGTATTTACCGTAATTACAGTCTCTTGCATAATAACACCATGGCACCCTCACGAGGCCCACAAACGCTCGCTCGCAAACTACACACTACTCTCACAAACCATCGCGGGTCCGTGCACGTCGTCCGCTACGCCAAAGGCAGCGCCAAATACATCCTCAGCGGTGGCCAGGACCGCACCGTACGTCTCTGGAACCCCGACTCGGGCACCGAAATCAAATGCTTCGAGGCACACGGATACGAGGTCCTCTCCATATCCGTGTACGTTCCATTCTCCCTTTCCAAATCATTCTCTAGGAGCTGACGGCGCATACCATACAGGAGCCATGACAATGCCAAATTTGCATCGTCGGGTGGAGACAGGTCCGTCTTTGTCTGGGACGTCGCGACGGGGGTGACAACTCGTCGACTGGCGGGTCATATGGGCAAAGTATACGCCGTCGAGTTCAACGCCGACGCGAGCGTCTTGGCGAGCGGTGCGTCCAATCAAGCCTTTACTTTTCATCACCTCTCTGACGCCAAACAGGCTCGTACGATGCGACAATCAGGCTATGGGACCTACGGTACGTCGGTTGCCACCTTCCCTTTCTCTTGTCTTCTCTCAACCCGCACATTTCTAGAGCCCAATCCCGTGCCCCGATCCAGGTGCTCGAAGAGGCCCGCGATGCGGTACAAGCCCTCTACGTTGACGCGACGAGCATCATCGCCGGTTCCGTCGATGGCTACGTCCGTACGTACGACCTTCGCAAAGGCGAGCTTCGCGCAGACTTTGTCGGACGTGGGTTTGGCCCCCTTGCTCTCCTTGAAGCCCACGTTTTTATACCTTGTTTCGCAGAACCTGTGACTTCGGTCGTGCCATCTGCAGATGCGACGACGCTCTTGGTTGCCACACTGGATTCGCACGTGAGGTTGTTCGACGCGTCGACGGGGAAGCTCTTGAATGCGTTTACGGGACATGGACATACGTCTTATCGGTGTCGTGCCTGTTTTGGGCACGAAGAAGCGAGCGTGGTGTGTGGTGATGAAAATGGACAAGTCTGGGCTTGGGATTTGGTCGACGTAGGTGGTGATGGTGTTCCACGGTTGATATAGAGCTGATGTGATGCCTAGGCGGCGATTTTGCAACCGAATCCTCCACCCAAGGTTCACAACAAGGTAATTACTTGGACGGAGCACCATCCGAGTGACGGGGGAGAAATGATTACTGCGAGTGCTGATGGGACTGTCAAAGTATGGAGGCAGACGTGAAAACGATAAAATTAGACAACACCGTGAAAAAAACAAAAGCATGAGATGGTAATAATACAACATCGAGAACGAACTTCAGTGACTAGATCCATCCATGACTGCCTTTAATCGTTGTCTGAGTATACCTCTCGCACTAGCAGATTCTCTCTGATCTCTCTGATGCTCTGCTACAGAACCGGTGCTTTCCCAATCTGAAAAGTTGGATGAGGTGGGGGATACGACGCCGGCGGTGACCATGGAAGATGTGTTTGCGGTGCTGGACACGGTGAATGCGCCCGAGTCGCGCAGGATACCAAACTCGCCTGGGCCGACGAGTTCGACGGTCTCGGTAAGAATGGCGATGCGGGTCCAGCGGCGATACCTAGTGTACTTGCCCATGCCACCCTTGCTACTTGCGCCTTCCCACTTGTTGTCACCATAGACCCAACCGTCAGAGTCTGTCACGATGTCGTCTTCGTGAGAAGGAATGATGGAGGGATCTGGGACATGTTGATCAGAAGGTTGTTTCTTGTCACGTTCTGGAGACTCTGTGGAATTGGTGCTAGAGGGGTCTCTCGTTATTGCAGCGCGCAACATGCGGGCTGCGGTGCCTGTGTCATCTGCAGTGTCCTTGTCCTTTGGAGGTGATTTTTCTACTCTCCATAGGCCGTCATGGCCCTCCTTTCGAACGACGACTCGCCATTCTGGTTCTTCCCATGTCCACCTTGCCATGCGCTTTGCTCTGCCGTGTTTTCCTACAGGGACAAACGAGGTGGTAGGGGATGGAAGTGAAAATGTGGCAGGTGGGGGTAGGGGTTGCTGTGATGCGCTGCACCAAGAGGGGCGTTCTCCGGGGAGGAGTGCGGCAGTCCAGTCGAGGCCGACCCACCAGCGCTGGTTCTCGTATACGGTGAAGAGGAAGCGAAGGGGCGGTGAGGGTGGTGGTGCGGAAGGGACGTCTGAGTCGGGATTGGAAAGGGCATTGGTATACTCTGTGACACCGGAAGCGGGGCGGGAAGCATATTCGGGAGGTGGAGAGGGTGCGGCTGGTGTGGGGAGGGGTGTGCCGGAGAAGAGGGCGTAGAGGTGGTAGAATGCCCAGCGGAGGTGTGCGCTGCGTGTGAGTGCAGCACGGGCGTTGCGGGCCCATCGAGCGCGGTGTATGAGGAAGAGTGTGCCGGCGATGGCGATGCAGATGCGGAGGGGAACGAGGTAAGTGAGGACGAGGTAGGGGAAGCAGAGAAAGGCGGTGATGCGGAGGAGGGTCAAAGAGGGAGGCGGGATGGAGGAAACGGGGATGAGGGCATGAATAGCGGCGAGATCGTCGATGAGGGCGAGTACGGTTGCTTCTGTTGCAGGGGGAGAAGGAAGAGGAGGAGAGATAGGGGCGGACCAATGACGGAGAGCGAGGACGAAGAGGATGGCGAATGGGAGAAAGAATCTAGCGAGAGAAGATAGAAGACTTAGATGTGAACGAAAGGCGCTAAGACTTACTTGAGAGTGAGGTCAGCAAACAAGACGAGAGAGCACCACAGAGCGAGTACGAGCGCAGATTCTTCCCATTGTGCAGACCAAGAAAGAATATCTGCGACGTGACGAACTTGGTGAATGAGCGGTGCGAGTGGAACGAGATGAACGACGAGCGGGGGAGGCGTCGCAGCGACGAACTCGACGATGCTCATGGTAAGAGGAACGATAGCACGTGCCACTCACTAGCTTCATGACTGGTCGTCTTCATCGTGGATTGTCTGCACGACAAGTTCAGATGATTGCCATCGCTGGCACCATCGGGACTGGTCTCTTTCTCGGTACAGGAAAATCTCTCGCAGAAGGTGGCCCAGCGAGCATGCTCATATGCTACGCCATCGTCGGATTCATCGTATACATCACACTTCTCCTCCTCGGCGAAATGGCAACACAGTACCCCATCGCTGGCTCGTTCAACGCGTACACGACTCGCTTCTTCTCCCCCTCTTACGGCTTTGCACTCGCTTGGAACTATTGGTTCAACGACGCCGTCTCTCTCGCTTCCGATCTCACCGCCGCTCAGCTCGTCATCCAGTTCTGGGCTACCTCGAACACATGGTTATTCAGCGTCATCGCCTGGCTCATCCTCGTCTCAATCAACGCACTCCACGTCAGAGCTTATGGCGAACTAGGCATGTCTCTTATCCCCTCCCTTGCTTATCTTACCTCTTATCAGAATATTGGCTCGCATTCCTCAAGGTCGCAACCATCATCATCTTCATCATACTCGGCGTACTCGTCAACGTCGGCGTAAACGCAGATCATACCTACATCGGAACCCGTTACTGGTCTATTCCCGGCGCTCCCTTTGTCAATGGTTTCTCCGGATTTGCAAACGTCTTTGTCACCGCTAGCTTTGCATGCATGTCCTCTCCTCTCCTCGTCCTCCCTTTGCTCATCCCTTTCTAGTTGGCGGAACTGAAAGTCTCGGCATCACCGCCGGTGAAACAACGAACCCGTCCCGAAACATGCCAAAGGTCGTCAAATTCGTCTTCTGGCGGTTAGTCTGCTCTCTCCCCATTCCCCCCTCTTGACTCTCTTCATAGCATCCTCTTGTTTTACATCCTGAGCATTTTGCTCATCGGTCTCAATGGTTCGCTGCTTATTCTCCCCCTTCCCCTTTCCTCCTCTTACTCTTCCCAGTCCCGTGGAACTATCCAAACCTTTCAAACAAGTCCACTACAACGTCCCCAT
Organism: Hemileccinum rubropunctum; assembly: GCA_038089535.1. Classification (NCBI taxonomy): domain Eukaryota; kingdom Fungi; phylum Basidiomycota; class Agaricomycetes; order Boletales; family Boletaceae; genus Hemileccinum; species Hemileccinum rubropunctum. Next base: position 98,662 of record JBBPLC010000004.1, on the reverse strand, counting down.
TCACCATCGTATTCAAGCTCGCCGGATCAAGTATGTTCCTTCCTCTCTTCCACTTCTTTCCCTCATCTCCACCAGCCGTCGCCGCTTCTTTCATGAACACCGTCGTTCTCACTTCCGTCTTCTCTGCCGGAAATCATGCCCTCTTCGCCGGTACTCGCGTCCTCTACGGCCTCTCCGTCGTCTCTCCTCGCCCACAAGCGCCAGCCATCTTCTCAAAGACAACACCCGCAGGCGTCCCTATATTTGCTTTGCTAGCAACCAGTAGCATCAGCATCTTGTGCTTTGCCAGTAGCTTCATTGGCAGCGGTCAGCTTTGGGGTTGGCTACAGACTATCGTCGGCGTTTCTAACCAAGTGTGCTCAACCGTTATCATTCCTACTCTTTCTCACCCCAAACAGATTGCATGGCTGTCCATCGGCCTCGCCAGCTGGAGATTCAGAAAGGCCTGGATTGCTCAGAACCGCTCCTTGGACGAACTCAAGTTTTACGTTCGCTGGACCTGGCCTTGGGGTCCTTATTTCGTCGTATATCACACTTCTTTCAGCCTCCGATACACACTCACGCCGTCATAGATTATCACCGTGTCAGCGTTGATCCTCAGTAAGTCATCTCGTTCACATGATCCAATTTATCCCCACCTCCACAGTCCAAGGCTGGTCCTCCATTTTCCCAAAGTTCTCCGCTGTCGATTTCATTTCGTTTTACATCGAAATACCCGTCATGATCATCATGTACATCGCCTGGGCACTCGTCAAGAATATCTCCCCAACCAATCCAGTGAATGAAAACGATCGGTTACCTGATGAATTCGCACCTCTGATCCCTGCTCAGGCGACAGGACACACGAACAAGTTTGACATTGTTGACATTTATAGCGTCGACCTGTACAGGGACGAGCATGTAGAAGATTCCAATGACGAACTTGATAACCAAGAGATGAAAACGAATCTAGAGGGTCGGTTTGGATGGCTGTGGAAGTTGTATTATCTCGTTGCTTAGATAGCCTATCTACCCAATTGACGATTAGATGGACGTGAATACGGCAAACTGTTGTGTGGTGGGCGGTGTCGAATTGGTACAAGAATATAAACTTCAACGTTCGACTGTTGTTAGAGACGTCCACCTTTACTCTTCTCCCTCTTTTGCTCCTGCCATCTTTTCACACCCTTCCAAGTAATCCCTCACTTTCTCTGCTGGCATCGCCATAGATGGAACCATCATGAGCATATCAATGACATCAATAGCATCAATGACACCATCCCTGTGTCTCCCCGAGTAGCCTTGTCGTTGCTCATCCTGGCACTGGTCTCGCTCTGCATTGTGCCTCTCACGATTCCTTTTCTCCCCATCAGCCTGGTCATGTCAGCATTGGTCATCTGCCTTGGTGGGCACACCGGGCTCATAAAACATAACCTCCCATTTCTTGAAGAAATCCTCTGGAACGACACCAAAGTGAAAAACCACCGCGCTTGCATAGATGGCCTCGAAGAGGGGAGAGGGAGGCCACTTGGACTTCTTGGCATCACTGGAAGGGGCACGTATTGCCTGGCCAGAGGTTGTAAAATAGAACCGCTGTAGGGAACGGTCAAAAAGTCGGTAGGTAAATCTTTCTTCACTAGTGCCTGCATTCGGATCAACCTCGGTCGTATTCATAGCAAAGTTGGGCGTCTGCTCAAAGGCTGTCAGCTTCCGATCAAGTCCTGTGCCAGATACGCAACATCTCGACCCATTGCACGATGTAGGCTATTAACGAGGAACAGACCGTTGCGAACCTCGTCGATGGAATTTACAGTGTCATTATTTCCACCAATGCTAGTGCGGCCTCGACGTTGGGGCATGGAGGATGTTTTGATATACTGTCATTGATGAAATTCAAGTTGTGAGTGAGGGTAATGTCGTACCAGAAGTCTCATCGTATCGCGCATCTCCACATCATGGCGGAAACTATCCAGACGTATGCTTGTCCCACTGGAAGTCACTATCCTTGGGTTAGCCATCTTGGGATCGATAGGAAACATGCTCCGTTTCTCTTCAGCGGTGGTATGGTAGTATAGATCCACTGATGTGGACGAGGAGGAGCAGGAGGCGAGTCACATTGGGCACATAGGTCCCCATGAGCTCCAACGACAACTCCTGTAGCGTAGCGTGTATGGCTTTGACGAAAAATCTAAACCGTTTAACCTGTGGCAAACCTCAGAGAGTAACCCATCGGCGGCAGAAACCTTGCTTGTGCGTTGGTTAAATATTGAGAATGTAGATGTGGTATGGAGTTATCATCTAAATTATTGACGAGGTGTGCATAGTCACTTTGCCGGAGTGGTTAACGGGATCGCCTGCTAATCAGCAAAGCGGTTGGTCTTTGACCGCGAGTGTTCGAATCGCTCAGGTGACGACTTTTTGCTACTCTTCTCCTTCAATCATATCGGACCAAAACAACCACCAGGAAATCTCTCTAGATAATCTACATTAGACTGCTTCATTAACCCGACCGGCTATGAGCGCAAACAAGTATGCCAACCTCCCTGATATCGTTCGTACCGCACCTTTCGTACCGGTCCCTAACTGATCTTAACCAAGGATACGGCACCCGACGTCTACGAAACAGAGGACGTCTTTCCATCGTCTCACAACGACGTACGCTTCCCACTCCACACGATCAACCTCCCACTGATTTCTCCGCACAGGGTGCGGACTCTAGCGATGATGAACCCTCTACCGCACGAACCAGGGCGAGGGCGACCGCCAATGGCGCATCCGCGAACCCGGAAGAACTCGACGTGAGCAATCTAATCAATCCCGAAGACGCCAGCAAACACTTTCGCAAAGCCGAACGCGCTCGTACGTCTCCTCTTTTTTTATCGCGTTCATCCACGAGTCTCACGTGTGTGTGTATGGGTCTCATTTTTTGTTGTTGTTGTTGTTGTTGATCCTACATACGGGAATAGGTCGTCAGCGTACGCGTTTTGCATACCCAGATTCACGAGAATCGTCGCGTTCCCGTCCTTCCTCACGTTCGCCTACCCGTGCGCTACCCCTGCCTGCACGTCTGCGTGCTCTGCAAGGTGAACTCGCGGCGCTGGAAGCCGAGCTTGAGGATCCGTCCAACCCGGCGCTCCTAGCGCGCGAAAAGAATGGGCAGGCAGTTGATCCGGGGGAGATGATCCGGGGGTTGGTGGATGTACGGAGAAGGTTGGAAAAGGTGAGGCGGGGGAGGGAGGGGAGGGGGCGGTTGGTTGGTGTCGTTCTTGGTACTAGGGAGGGTGAGGAGATGAGTGAGACGAAAGGAGGGGATGCGGGCGGGGAGGGGGAGATGCATGACGAACGGGAACAGGAAAAGGGTGGAGTCAAGGGGAATGGGGATCCCGAGGTGAGGAGTATCGTGGAGATGGACAAGCGGGTTGGGGAGCTTGAGAAGCTGGTTGGGTCTGTGAGCGCGACGTTGGACGAGGTGAGAGGGGCGTTCGTGCGTGTGTTGTGCCTGGCTGAGAGCTGACTTGCTGCAGACTACACCGCTCACGCCGCCGTTGTTGCCGATGCTCATGCGGCTCAATAATCAGCTCACGCTGCTCACTCAACCACGACATATCGATTCCGTCTCTAGGCGGCTCAAGTTGCTTCTCTCGGACTTGGAACGCGTGTCTGCGAGTCAGATGCAAAAGCGACAGCAAGTTGGAGGCGGGGGTAATGGTGCGTTGAGCGTGCTTACCCCTGCTCAGGATGCTATCCTGCCCCTCCTCTCGCGCCTGGCACCTTCTCTACCACACATCCCTCATATCCTTACGCGATTGAGGACGCTTTCGGCCCTGCATGGATCTGCTGCCGAGTTTCAAAGCACGGTGGTAGCTCTCGAAGAGGAGCAGAGACGGACGAGAGAAGCACTCGAGGCACTTGATACTGCGGTGGCGAATGTCGAGGCTAGCCTGGAAGCGAATCGCAGCACGGTTGCTGGCAATGTGAGCAGCTTGGAGGACAGAGTGGAGAGGATACTGAACAGGGTAGAGGAAGTCGCCAAGTAAACGATAATGTGCTAGCGACATAGTTAATTAACTCGATTCTACCCGATACCAGAAATACATGGTGAAACTATACATTGTCGTGTGTCCAAGACAATAGGAAAACTCGCTCAATCTTCGATGCCATGCTCTTTAAGATACCCTCGTGCATGATCCTTTGCTTCTTCGGATACGCGTGGGTCTACCGATGGAATGGTCAGCAGCCGTACAGAGGGAGGGTCTACAACGTACTACGGAGGGCAGCCTTGTAACCTCCGAGCACGCGTGTCTCGTGCTCTTCGTCGGAGTGGTCAGGGTGCCTCTCATGAATACCCGCTGCCTGGAGCACCTCTTCAGCGTGGGCCTTCGCCTCTGCAGAGGTATACGGGTCTACGTTCCAACTAGGAGTAAGACCACCAATCCATGAAGGAGTGGGGGACGACGTACTGCTCAGCGTGGCCTTGTAACCAGCGAGCACCCGCGTGGATTCTTCGGAGAGTTCGGAAACGGGTTCAAGCTCCACGTCTTGGCCCATCTCCTTTAGCCTCTCCATTGCGTGCTCCTTTGCCTGCGTAGAGACATGGGGGTTGTGAATAGCGGCCTTGAGACCTGCTGCAACGCGTGCTGCGTCTTTATGTTGTTCTGCATGGCTTCAGTAAGAGAATCGCAAAGAACACGGGACACGCACCAGACATATTAGAGGATGAGAAGGAAAGGTCGGTGCTCCTATTATTATAAGCGTAGGGGATTAGCCTTTCAATGACATCACTTGACTCAATCACGCGGTTCAAATGATCTTGCATTATGTAACATTCAACCTACACGTCTACGCATATCCGTTGGCGATTCGCCGGGCTTCATTCCAATCATACGTTCCACATTCGCCTGTCCCAACCACATCAATATCGTGTACCATCAGATGTCAGCTTAACTTTTACCTGAGCTTGCTCCCAATTCATGGTCTCGTCGTCATCGTCGTCGTCATCTTTTTCTTCGTTTCCAACGCCCAGTCCCCATCCTCCCGTGTTCGCGTGCTGTCGTTCCATTCGTGTTGTTGGGGCACCTCGTCGGTCACGATAATCCATCATGCCAAGGCGCGGCGTCTCGTTTCCCTCGTGCCCGTCCTCGTCTTCCGCATCCGCATCTGCGCCATCCGCCAGCGCGTGTCCGCTTCCTGCAAGAGGTAGCGATGTGTGCCATCCATCTGCACTCAAAATCATCCGTTTCACGTCCTTCCCTCCAATGCGGCCCCGACGGTCTCGCGGGATGCCAGCAGACAGAAAGCTCGGCGTGGATGCCCGCACCATCAGTCCGCGGGTATACGATTGACGTGCGGCATGGTGGGGGGCGTGTGCTCGGGTGTGATATTGAGTTTGCGAGAAAAGTTGGAGGAGATCTGCGACGGTTGCTTCGCCCGCGCTCGGTTCAACATCTGGTGCGCGGAGGGAAAGGGTCGGTGATGGCGGACGCACGCGCCGCTCCGAAGTAAGTACAAGCAACCTGCCGTGTACTCAGAACAGTGTCGTCACGATGTGGGAACACTTACATTTGTTGTAGCCTTGGTTGACGGTACGAGCCTAGCCTGACAAGGGTTTCCTTACATTGTGTTGGTAAGAGCAGAGTATGCAGCCGGCTATGTAGGGGTACAATGACACGATCCCGGAATGCGCAGAGTGCAACACTTCGAACGTCGATTGTTGGCGAAAAGGCTGCGTGCGACCCTCCAGCTTTGACACCTTGTCGTGTTGGTGAGCTAGCGCGGTGTTGTTTTACAGTCCGGTGTAGTGATGTCAGCAGTGGGTCAGTTTGCAATGGCAACAGAACCTGACAAGAATCATTTTAGTCGAGCGATGCGATGCTGATTACACGCACTCCTTCGACATATGGTAATATATGGTCCCAAAAAAAGGACCATAGTTCGACCAAGCGACTGGGAAGTAATTCATCTGACAGGGAGGCCATCTTGGCGTTTATGGTGACCATTCCTGCCTCGATCAACTCTCGCGCATCGGTCGCGAGCGTCGCCAAAGCCCTTGACGGGGATGCAGATAGAACTGTCTGAATATGCCGTCTTACAAGCGCATTCAGGTCCTCGCTAGCAACTGTCAGCATGATTGGAAAAGGACCCTGTGCAGAAGCTCACATCGGTACACGTAACGGCTCTTCGTTGAACAGAGGCAAAACATGCACATGCAGCGTGCCCCAGGGATTATCCTTATCCGACACTGCTGCACCACCTAAGGCGCTTATACCATGGGTATGTGATGCACCTGGTACCAGCGTGGCCGTTGAAGGCGAGGTGGAGGGTGCCAAGGTCAGTGTGGATGCCGATGCGTTGGAACAAAGTGAAGATGTAGTTGCAGGATTAAGACCAGGGAGTGTGCCTAGTCGATGCATCTCTCGGGTGACTAGTTTGGCCTCGTAGGTGCGCGTCGAGGGCTGCAAGGGGTGAATGGTCAAGATGGTGGATGTATTAACTCCGCCTAAAGCGTACCTTAGAAGGCGATGTGTGGACCTTGTTTGCGGTGCTTGGGGAAGCAGTAGACATGACTTGGATTAATATATCCTTGTGCGCAGTCGATTCTGATTGAGAATGAGTGTGAGACTGTGCTTTATGATCAAGATGGGTGTAGAGAGGCGATGCTTTGCCGCGAGTGGCGGTGCTCGAGGGAAAGAAGCCCAAGCGCCTTGGAGTCGGCTGATGCGGCGACGAGGTAGACAAAAAGGGATCCAAGTTGATACTGATGTTATTGCGATCAAGCTGCGCCACGGCACCAAAATCTAGGTTAATATCAGCACACCAGGTCGTTTGTGGGAACATGGACGGCGAGATGAAGTGAGACAAACCCGGGGACTGCCCACTGGCAGCGTGGGGTAACGCGGCTCGGGGTCGTGGTGTCGCATCACTAGAGGACGCTGTGCGACGGTGATCGCTGCGACCCTGTCCGGGTCCGTCTGAGCCACTGCCTTGGTCACCGACACGATCGTCGACGGACAGTCGAGCAGCCTGAGTTGGGGATGACGGCTCGCTGTCAAAGGACCATCTACCGAAACCAAGGAACATTTCTAGGCCAAGAATCAAGAATGGACGAGGAGAAGGATACGTGGCAAAGCATATCAAATATGTCACCGACCTTTGGACACCGCGATGTGGGACGAGGACCGTGGTTGGTAGTAGTGGCTGTGTAAGTACCGACAACATGACATCGCTCTCTGACCGCATCGACCACCTCGCCGCAACAGCCAAGGCGATACGCACATCTGCGGTCGCCATCGTGCCCAGCGACGACAACCCAGCACCAAATGCGATCCCATTCACCCGCGCCGTCCTCGACACGGCCCTGGGTGACCTTATTCGCGATATCGATGCGTCAGAACTCGGCCTCTTCACCCTCGTGCCTGCCCCAGATGCCGATGTGCGCAAGCAACCAGACATCGGCGCGCGTCGGGGCGAGATTTCTCGCGTCGAGTTCCCCGGTGCCACTCCCCTCAGAAAACAGCCCGCGAGACGAGGCGACATGTTCAGACCCAAGCAGTATGAGCCTGAGGTGTATGCCCATGCTGCGCTCAAGTACTTGGATCGATAGTACGTCTTCCGCCAGTTTCCATTTTCAGTGGATCGTAACACACTTTCAGCCAGTCCATACGACAGATGCCTCGTGCTCGCTCTCAGGTGGTTACAATCATCGAGCAACTCGATGAAACCCGTCAGAACATCGGGAGGCTGAATGAGACTCTACAAGAGGTCTTTCGCGTCCTCCACGATCAAGAAAAAGACTGACCGTCATCTCTCCAGTTGACTAGCGTGGGAGCCACTTTAGGTCCAACAGCTCCAATTTCCGGCGTTGCCGAGGAGGAACGTCGCATTATCGACCTTCAGAATCGTCTCACAGAGTTGCGAGACCAGGTATGATTAACCTTTTGTATCCAAATCCATCTTTTCCCCAGCATTTGCAGAAAGACGCCCTTCTCCGGTCGAACGAGCCTAAGCCAGCCCCCAAACCAAAAGCAGCTTCCAAGCCTATTCCAAAGCCGGCACTCTCACCATCTCCAGAACCGGAAAATCATGAAGACGCGTTTTGGTCAACTCCGGCTGCATCCTTGCGTACCCTGCGATTCACAGATAGGCTTCTAGAAGAAGAACCTGACTTTGCGAAATTATCCGCAATTTCATTTGATAGTCCCGGGCCTGCGCCTCCGGAGTCGGTGTTTGCACGTCTGGCCGCCGGTGGTATCCCGAAAAACAAGAGTTTGGGTACGCTAACTGAGGAAAACATATTCGGTGGGCCAGAGGTGCATAAAGGCAAAGTTGAAGACGCTGAAAGTGATCTGGATGACGAATGCAGTCTACTTGACGTTCAACTCGAACCTGATTTCGACCCCGAGACATCCGTCCCTGACGCACCAGACGCGGAGACCGAAAACAGCCCAGATGAAGAGAGGACGGTTATATTCTCAAAGCTGTCTTCCTCTGTGCCAGTCGATCCGTCACCAGAGGATAGCCAACCGCAGACGACCGTGTCTTTGACTAAGGCGCAATCATCCCCCTCATCAAAAGTAACCAAGGTTCGCATCACTCCGGAGTTAGAGAAAATTGTGGCAAGTGTTGATGCCTTACTTCTTTCCTGGCCCGTTTGCTGAGCACACCATAGACTCGGATATGGTGTACCGTTGGTGATATCCTGCTCCCCAGTAAAGGTGGAGAAAACCCACCCCAAACAAAAGAAACTTTGTACGCATTTGGTCGCCTCCTGTAGGACCTCTTTCAATATTGATGATATACATGATACCCCACAGTGCTCTTATCGAATCACTGGCTACCCGGACTCCTTCTCCTAGCTCTCCTACGTCTTCGATTTCTTCCGTCACTTCCACAACCACCGGACCGACGCCTCACCAAGTGAACACAGCCCAGCTTCTCCATGCACTACTCACGGCACCTAACCACGCAATGCCTTTGAATCAACTGAAAGCAGCTATCGGGGGCACAAGGGCTCTTTATGCTTGCGTAGCGAAGAAGCTCATTCGAATTGATAGGGGCGGCAGGGAACAAATTGTCTTATTTGATGCGTGATTTTGAATCCCTAAAGCATGCCTAGAACACGTTGCATAAGGCCAACCCTGTTCAGTCAACTGTCCTGGAAATGCCACTAGTTTCACTGTAGTGATCAAGTGATACTACCAACTGTTCCATTCTGCAACTTCACCAGCGACAGGGAGCCCGCTGCGGCCTATAGCAGTGTTCAGCACAGAAACTACAGCGCATGTCGTCCACCCTGACTCGGTTATCTTGGCCACCGTGGTCACAAGTGCGGTCAGGTACCTGTGGAAAGGTAGAAGTACGTGTGTTTTCATGCGAAGACTGACCTTGCGAATACACACGAACGATGGTCAAGTTGAAGTCACTGAGCGCCACTGTCCGATTTGAGCGACAATCTCGGGTACCATTCGTCCCCCATCGCAGTTAATTGTCAACGCTCCTCCCTATCTAGCTGCGTAACCATTGTAACCGTTTGCTGCGCGTATTCCAATTTGTATGGCTCTTCTTTGGAAAAGATGCAATGGTTCATGCATAGGTGATTGTGCATCTAGTCATGTCACGGGCACGGGGCAACACGGTTGATCGATATCGACGGCACGGCTCCTGCCACATTTCACACTTCCCACCAGGCATACTGAAGCCACATACATCGCTTCTCTCAGTGGCCATCCGTTTTGTAATTGCTTGGTCGAGGTAAGTTATGAAACGACTCGGACAAAATCCCGGAGCCTGCTATTGGTTGTCGCAGACAACCGTCGTTCAGTGCAAGGGTGGAGCCCAGGAACTTATTTGGGCTTTTGAGCGCGCCAATCATCGGACTAGTTTGTGGATTGCTTGGCTGGAGACAAGCATGCCACATCCTGACGTCGCACATGAGGCATTTGTTGATCTGATATCCCCGGGCCAATGCATCATTAATTTTCAATGGCCGCCTATATATGAGCGTTTAACTATATAGATGTACTCCACATTCGACATCAATATCAACTGTTGCGCATGTAATTCAGATTGATAATATGGGATACGCCAAGTGAGCACCTTTTTTTTACCACTGGCCCCGGAAACTCAAAGTCAAACTTTACACCTCACTAAACCTGTGTCAGTCCACTCAGGCTGCAATCCACTGCTAGGTTGCCACCATTCTAAGGCGGGACGCACTGCATGAATGCCTTGGTCGGAGATCCCGGTGGGGCAGGCACAAGTCTCAAGTTCAGGATTCTCAGCTGAGATCTCATAGCTTGGGCTTGCTGATGCCGATCCACTTGGAGACCTTCACATCTGGCAACTGAGCACACCCTCAACCTCCGTCATAATATTACAGCTCTTTTGGGCGCCCATCACTTGCAGAACCGCGCTGGATAACGCATGTTACAGGGTTTTTTCGTCCAATGCCACAATTCAAGTATCCGACCTCAACGTTTGTGGTTTGTATTACTGTGCATTGAGGAAGCGATCTGATCCGGCATGTTAGGGTAGAACAGGTGGTTCAAGTTGCACCGGACAGATTGGTTGTGTTAATTCGCTTCAAGGATTCTCTCGATCATCCCACCGAGGCTGACACCAAGCGCATGTTTTTGTATGTCAACGTAAACCCTGCGTACACCGCCCTTTCGTGCGCCTTTCTTGTTGCTTATTAGGCAATTGCACTATCCCTGCCAATGCTTTTGACCGCACCCACAGTGTGAATCGACCTCAACTCATTAGTTCCTTTGGTCCCGAACCTCTCAAGCCTGTCGGTTCACTTCCAGTTATCTTACCGTTCGTTCTTTAGGGCTCAAAGTCGATTCTCTACAAAGCCAAGCCACGACCCACGGGATACATTAGTGGCGATTTGTCTGGTGCCTTGATCGTAACTTGGAGTTATGGCCTTGACGTCAGAGAATCCTGAGGTTTGTCTGAAATCGCATGTCACGTCCCATCGATAGGCTGACATGTGATGCACCATCATATTCAGCATAATATTATTTTCATCGGAGAAACAGGAACGGGAAAGAGCTCGGCTATCAACCTCCTCCTCGGGACGGGTGCTTCCGCTCGCGTCTCCAACGACTCTCAATCGTGCACGCTCGTTAGCGCCAGTTATCAGACTACACTGAATGGCGCGAAGTATATTCTATGGGACACCCGTGGTCTCGGCGAAGGTTACAGCTTTCGAAATATCTTCAGATTCAGAGCAAGTTCGGAAAAAGAACTCAAGAAGTTTCTCAAGGAAAGACACCAAAGACGTGAGATCGACCTCCTCGTGTACTGCGTCCGCGGGTCTAGGGCGACTCGGGCGTCAGCGAAATACTACGATAGCATTTGCGCCATAACACGTCACTTGGCTGCCCCGGTAGTTGCCCTAGTAACCCACCTGGAGAGAGAGGGGGATATGGAGGATTGGTGGAATAGAAACTCCTCTGGTCTCAAGAATTCCAAGATGGAATTTGATGGCCATGTCTGCATCACTACCCTTCCAGATCACGCTCGAACAGCTGAATCCAAAAAGAAACTTGTCGATTTGATCACTAAAAAACGTTGCTGGGAGGCGAAAAAAAGTGGATCTTATTTCGGCTCTTCCGTCCAGGTATCTGTGCCTTCTGCGTTGCCACACAGAGGAGGGGCCTTGAATTTTTTCAAGGCGAAATTCAAGGGCGACGTCGGCAACCATCCAGGCACTTCCAGCTCTCCACCTTTGACGAGACATTCGAGTTACCATACAGCCGAGTCGCCTGGGGGGTCTGTGCCCCCAAGCCCCGTTGTTGAGCCCCCGACCCCTCGCAGCACAAAATCCTCACCAAAAGTACCACCCATCGACACAAATTTCCTAGGAGCCCACCGTCCATCACAGCCCTCGGGAGAAGAAACTTCTAGCATGGGGCCCTTATTGTACTCGATGCCAATGAGGTACGCGATTGTAACGAACCTCAGGCTCGCTAACTTAGAGATCCATGAAGTTCTCAGAGTAGTAACACTTCCAACTCTGAGGTACACCTCCAATCGTGTACAGAAGAATGTGAAGGTTTGTTTCTCGGTTTCCTTAAAAACGATGCACCCATGTTATCTTTATTATAGATCACTTGATGAGCGAACTGCCTTTCAAACATTCAACTGCCACCGTTGTAAGAAGGAAAGGTTATGCTACCCGACAAGGCTCTTTCGGAGATATTTGGGAGTGCGACTTGGTCTTGGGGGACTCTTCTCGCATGGTGGGGCCAGTTCCACGGTATTTGAACACACTGATCAAGTTAATCAGGTCGCGGTTAAGACGGTAAAGGCAGGCACCGGTGGCTACGAAAACCTGAGGCCTCACGAGAAGGTAACATTCCCATCCGTCTCCTGGAATGATGATGAATCCTTTGTATCAGAAACTCCGTAGGGAATTGAAAGTTTGGGGGAGATTACGACACAGGAACATTGTCCCACTGCTTGGGATTGTGTATGACTTCGGACCCTTGCCGAGCATGGTTAGCCCGTGGTTCCACAATGGATCTCTAACCCGCTACCTCGCCAATTATGAGAGCTTGAAAGTGGAGAAACTCTGGTTGGTAGGTTTAAACGTGACGCAGACAGTCATACGACTCAATAACTTCGCCGCAGCTTGGGGATATTGCGGCTGGTCTGAGTTACCGTACGTACTAACTATACAACTATGATTGTGTCAACTTCTTATCGCGTCCCATAGTCCACAGTAACGACGTCATTCATGGTGACCTTCACAGCGTAGGCCTCGTCGCTAAAGCGGCGTTCAGGAAGTTCATTGATTGGTCTTCCATAGGACAATGTTCTGATTGACGACCATGGAAGAGCTTGCCTCACTGACTTTGGGCTCTCGCTCATCAACGAATTTGTGGGAACATCATACCTGAATTCCAGCATTTGTGGTGGCGTGCAGTTCGCAGATCCCGCACTGGTTCAACAAGTAGACAAATCGCAGGACCATGTGTTTTATCCCACAAAGCCTTGTGATGTGTATTCGTTTGGGGGACTCATGCTTCATGTTTGTATAATCTGAATTACTGCGTGACATCATGGCTGATCCGTCGTTGATAAGGTCCTTTCCGGGAAGAAACCATATGACGGCCTCCCTCTCTATGCCATGCTCCAGAAGGTTTTAGCGGGAGAGCGGCCCAGAATCCCAACGAACAATAAACATATTATTCCTTGGCACAGGTCACTAATTCGAAGGTGTTGGAATCACGAAGAATGCAAACGTCCGTTAGCCGATGATCTTGTGAGGATGTTCGCTCGGCAGTAATCCCCACATCCACAAGTTCTCGACGGTTGCTACATTCGCGGATTGTCATCCCACCCGGCCCGCTTGCTGGGCCAGGAGCCCATCTCTCATTTTGTTTATTAATCCTCAGTGCTACTTGGAGCAACTCCTAGCTTAACATAGTCGTAGCCTAACCGTCAATTAATGTGAGGCACGTGATACCAGATCCAGAATCACGTGATCCGCAGGTTATAAGATATGGTTGCGCGGATATGACCTTTGCCTTCTTGCCCATCCACCTCCATGTCCGAGCAAAAGATTGACCTGTCAGATTCTCTCTGCTCAGATGACTCGAACATAGTTGATTTCTTTCCTCCCTCTCCGAGTTCGAACAGGTTCACTTCTCCTCTGGAGGAATGTCAAGGCGTGCCTGATGGCTTGGTTTCGAGACGGCAGACTCTACCCCTGGAGCTCGTTGAACACATCATCGAACTTCTTCATCGACGATATCGTTCATTTCGTGCTCTCCGGGCCTTGTCGGTAGCCAGCTCTCAGTTTCGGGTGATAGCCCTGCGGAGATACATGACCTCTTTGGACATCCACTCCGTGAAGCAGCTCACTTCCCTTTTGAAAGTGCACACATCCATGCTGTCGAGAAACAATACTACATGGGAATGCGTGGGCTTTCACTGGGTAAAGTAAGCGGTGCGCATATATGCTGTTGATGACCTTCCTTTAGCTCGTTTCATCCAGGAGTCTTACTGCACAATCTGTGGCGCTCGCCAGCGCACCTTGGAGACCAAGTCTTATGAACGGTTTGCGGTCCCTCCATATTTCTTTTGCAGCGGAAGTGAAGTCGACACAGAAGACTCGCTTAAAGCAAATATTCGACATCCCTTTAATGAATTCACCGATGTCTCACCTCACCTCGTTAGCGCTCACAGGATTATGGCGCATTGATGTCTTGCTCTTGAGCATGATGTCTAGGAGTTTTCCGGGATTGATGTCCCTTCATCTCAGTTGTTCCGAGCACCTCAACGTGTCTTGTTGCTGGGCTTGCTTCGAAGATAGCTCTTCGACTGTCGTTCACTCTCCTATCCCTAACCATTTTCCAACAGTGACATCATTGACAGTACGTTTTCCCAACTGTTATTCGTTGATTATCAAAACACTCTCGCAGAGGGCGTTCGCCAACGCACTAAAACCACTTACCAAATTGACCGATCTTCACCTGGGAATGTTCCTATCGGACGAAGAGATGCTCGAAAACCATATCGACCACTACGACAGCCCAAGAGCCTATTCACGCGTCCTTCGCGCTCCCTTTAGTCAGAACCGTGGTTCGGCACATACAAGAATGGTCCTTAGTCAATCAGAATCCCCGAACAGCGCACGCCTCGGGCATGTGTCTTACACGGAAGATGAAGATCCAGATGATTTGGAAACCGTAGCAAGCATGGCGTTTGACGAAGTTCCACCCTTTCCCCATGGTCCCGAATTGTGTCCGATTTGCTCGATCGTGGTTTCTACCCCCGATGTGCGTACACGCGAACTCGAAGCAAGCTTGGCGCTCGCTCAGAAGCTCGTGTCCCTAAAAACAATTGGCTGGAGTTCGTTTTTCGCATGGAAGCTCCCCTCTGAAGACGAAAGGAGGATTGGCGACTGGCAGAGAGCAACTAAGACGTACGTTCTTCGTCGTGGTGGGAGGGTGCGAGTAAGAAGTCGGCCTTGGGACTAGTTGGTATCGTCATACAAGCATCGTCCGCGGAGGTCAGTAGCCTTGCGGCTTCGGATCATACGTGTCCGCCATGACCTATCCTTTATAGTATGTCTTGCAACTCTGTATTAGGCTCAGTGTGTACAACAATGATTGATGTTTAGGGTGGCGTTCGCCAGCCACATGACTCGAACGAGGCACACTGCTGTCAAGGAAGTACCACACCACAGTACGTCTTTGTCACTGCGAGCGTAAAGTGACGGCACGAAGGTGGACATCGTTGCAGTGGACGAACAATGGAAAGATGATCGCACGGTAATGAGCCACTCGGCAATAACTACTGCATCCCCACCTCGATCCGACAGGGCCGATGGCAACAAACCACAAAACAATGATATAAAGGTATTATGAATCCTTCAGACGTTCCCTCGAGTGGCAAGAGGCCATCCTCTCCTCCCAGAGCAACCATTTCCCTCCCCTATCGACGCCCTAATACTATTCCATTTGCGATTCCTCTTCCACTATAATCTCGCTAATTCAATCAATTAATATGACGTTCAGCTCTGTAACTCAAGCCGATTCCAAGACGGCAGAGTTTGCCCACCTTTTCGACTTATTTGACCGCATCGCCACGCGACGCACCCGAGCTCTCTCCGGGGACACGAGCGAAGTTATCTCCGCAAATGACATTGCCAACGTCCCTGCAGAGTTTGCCCCCGTACTCAAGAATTTATCCACGATCCTCTCCTTGCGCGCCCTGCGCGACGAGGAGCACACCCGACGCGCTCAAACCGCGTCCACTACCACTACCAGGGCGCACAGCAAGAATACCCCCTCCGACGCGTCTGCGACAGCGAAATTTGCAGCCAAAAGCCGATTGCCACGTGTCGACGTTGTGAAAGCTTTGGAAGAAGTCCAAGAGGATCCTGAAAGCTCGACCTTTCCACGGGTTGGTGAACGCTATCCGTTCACGTTCAAGCTCATGTTGCACGAGCTGTACGACCTGGACGAGTGGACGGAGAAGGTCAAGACTGCGGTGGAGACGTCCAGGTCACAGTTCAAACCTTTGGCGGAACGGATTCAGAACGCAGTCAACTTGGATGTCACGGCGAGCACCAAGCCTGAACTTGAAGAGAGAAGAGAGAACAGAAGCGGCCATTGTCCTGTCCTCGGTGTTTCGACCAAGTTTAAGCCGCCGAATACAACAACACGTCCACATCCGGCCACGATGCCCTTTAAGCCAGAAAGAAATCGCGTGTTGAAGAAGAGATGCATCGGTCGGAGGAAGTCCATCAGTGGTCCAATGTCGAGTGGTGTTTGGGTGTACGACGCAGCCATCTCGGCCATGGAGGTCACGGGCCCTCGTCCTGCGGTGGAAATTACGCTTTCTGTACCATGGGATGCACATGGCACGACCGAGAAGCGTGTACGACACCGTTCGTTAACTGCCTTAGAGGAAACACGAGCTCGGAATATCAAGGTTAAGATTGCTGTTCCCCTCCCTCCGACTCAAGAGGAAGTATCCGAGTCCGGTACAGTAACCCCGAAGCCATCGTCTCTCTCCCTCGCACAGCAGGCGCAGGAAGTTATCGAAACGAAGGGCGTGGTAAAGCGGAGGCGGTCGGTCATCAGTGCTTTCGCTTCTGAATCGTGCAAAAAAGCCGCAGTCAAACGCCCTTTGTGCGTTTAAAAGTCGTCGGACGAATTCTAAATATCGTGATGGGAATTTAGCATGAATATCTGTTGGTTGACTCGAGGAGCCTTGGAACCTCGCATTTCAACCTCGTCCTGCACCAACCTGAGACGAAGTTTACGACGTTTACCTTCTTTTTTTGTGATGTCTACCTGTTCGTATGTGTTCGTGTGTAGCACCTACTTTCGTCTTTTCATAGGTCTGAACGTGATGTTGCCTTTATAGTTGGTACAGGAGGCTCAACCTTGACCATCTTGATCGAAGTATCCATATTTCGTACTGCATAAATACAGTGTGCAACCAGGGGATCCATAGGATAAAGTTTACGCACCACTACCGGCATTGCGATCTTCCCCAGACCTCTCTACCATCTGTATTTCTTGGCCGAGGCTCGTTCTGCTCATTATCCGCAAACACGATTGCATTCGCCGCCAGACCGCGATGAGACAGAACGTGGTGTCGATGTCACTCCCCTTTCTGCCCTGAATATCCCGCTCATGAAGGGCACACAAACCTTAGATGAATTGGGAGACAGTCAGTGGTATCCGAAGAGTAGGAAGGTAAACTTGAAGTTACCCCTGGCGGAACTTTGAAGAATCCGATGTCCGACATTCTATATTCGGAGGCTTTTCTTTCAAGTTCACTATAATAGACGTTCCCCACGCCGGTAGAATGTCCCGCGTTCCTTATCACCCTCGCCATCAATGTCTCTGATCTCAAAGGTCTGGTTTGGTGAGCCCTCAAGTCTCTAGACATCGCCCTGACATAACGACTTATTACAGTAACCGGCGCATCCGCTGGATTTGGTCGTGCGGTGACCGAACACGCATTGCAACAGGGAGACAATGTCGTCGCAACGCTGCGTAATCCGGAAGCACTCTCAGACCTCATGCCGAAATACCCTTCACAATTGTTCGTTCTCTCATTAGATGTCAAACACCCGGAACAAATCCATGCGGCCTTTGAGGATGCGCTGGAAAGGTTTGGACGCATCGACATTGTGTTTAACAACGCAGGATTCTTCGTCATCAGCGAGGCGGAAGGCATGAGTGACGAACATGGGAGGGAGATGTTTGAAGTGCTCTTCTGGGGGGCCGCGAATGTCACAAAGGAGGCTGTCAAGATATTCAGGGAACGTAACAATCCACCTGGAGGTCGTTTGCTGCAGGTGTCTTCTCGGACAACCCTGAAACCCGTGGCTGGCGCTGCACACTATGCTGCTGCGTACGTGACAATCCACTAGGATTTATATGTTGTCTAATTATTCTAAAGCAAAGCAGGTAATGGATGCTTTCAAATTTCAGGAGGCGCGTTGCTGAATGGAACGATGTAGCGTTTGAATGTCTCTCAGAAGGCTTGGCCACCGAAATGGACCCCAGCTGGAATATCAAGGTTCGTTTTCTTCATTCCCGTGATATTCTTGTAACACCATTCTAGATATCCATCATCCAACCAGCTCTCTTTCGGACGAATGCACCATGGACTAATAATATTGACCCCCTCCACCCCGCCTACGGCGATCCCGACCTTCCATCCAGAAAGACCCGGAATCTATACCCGGGTGAACTGGCGGCACGCATTTCGAATGGGGATCCGAAGAAGTTTGCGCGAGCTATGTACCGATTGGCCTACATGGATCACCCGCCCTTCTACCTTCCATTGCATCGAGTGGCTGTCCAGGCCGCAAAGGGAAGAGGAGAGGGGTTAATCCGGGCAGCAGAAGAGTACGCCGGTTGGTCCGATGATGTTTACTATCGCGTCGGCCAAAATTAGTACGCCGAGGGTGTGATACCGTGCACACAAAGCTAGGAACGCAAAGGGGGTGTCATATGGATACATGACACATGATAGTGGGGATGTACTAGTACGACATTTTGCTTACCATGATGGACAAGGTTTTTCTTGTTATCTACGCCACATGATCAATAATTGACAAACGACGCAGGTATCGATTCCCACATCCAGTTTGCTCCTAGTTGGAACCCACCATGTCGAGTCAGATCTCAGCCCCTAAGGTATGGTTCGGTACGTGACGATTCATGAGCCAACGATGCTAGCTGATCCTCAACCATATCCGTAGTGACGGGAGCTTCGAGCGGCTTTGGCCGTCTGGTAACTGAATATGCTCTCGAGAATGGTGACAGCGTCGTTGCAACACTTCGGAAACCCTCCATGATATGCGATCTCTCGACCAAATATCCAGCCTCACAGCTCCTCGTCCTTGAATTGGACGTCTCAGACCCAGCAGCAATCACCGCTGCATTCAAGCAAGCCGTTGCCTCGTTCAACCGCGTTGATGTCGTGTTAAACAATGCAGGTTTCTACGTAGTCGGGGAAGTGGAGGGAATTTCGGACAAGGGCTCGCGGGCCATGTTTGACACCATGTTTTGGGGAGCGGGGAACGTCATGAAGGAGGCTGTCAGGTGCTTCAGGGATATTAATCAACCGATCGGGGGTCAATTGTTGAACGTATCTTCACGTACGGCCCTTATCCCACAGCCGGGGGGTGTGCTGTATGCTGCTGCGTAAGTTGGCATAATCCTAGTGGCCGCGCATTTGATTCACCCTCGTATAACATGCACAGGAAAGCTGGTAAGTGAATAATCGTTAGTTTGCTTAGCAAACACTCATTGTCTGTGATCAGCCCTAGAGTCTCTTACAGAGGGATACGCCGCAGAGCTTGACCCAAAGTGGAACATCAGGGTTAGTTTGAAATATTAATATGCTATAACCACGCGGAATTTGACTCGAAATTCTTCAGCTTGTCATTCTCGAACCTGGACTTTTCCGGACTTCTGTGATTTCTGGCTCCGTTGTTGAACCGCCCCTTCCTGTTTACGCCTCTAATCCCTCCCTCCCATCGATGAGATACCGTGCTGCTTACGCCGACCTCGTGAACACACGCTTCGACGGAGACCCAAGGAAGTTTGCCGAGACGGTTTGTCGGCTCGTAAGGATAGAAAATCTGCCTTCGTTTATACGAGTGCCCATGCACCGCGTAGCTTTACAATCGGCGAAGAAGAAAGGAGAAATGCTTGTTGAAGCAGCAGAGAAGTTGGCTGGATGGTCGGATGATCTTTACTTTGATGAAGAATGAACTGCTACGTTGCTTGCAGAGTCCATACTATTGATTGGATACTTTCCTAATCGGTGTAGTGGACGCGTTGGGATCAAAGCAGTATAAACAACCGCCCCCTCTGCTTGGCCATTGACGCTGAGAGTATGTCAAGCATCCCATCCGCTGCGGGAGATTCCCCAGCAGACATTTTTGCGGCCGACGACCGCGTGCACTTCTCGAAAGAGACAGGGACATGGAGATTTGAACAGGAAGACGGGACCGAATTCGAGTACGACACCGCCAAGTCACAATGGTTGCCTGTGGTCAGTGGTCACCACACCGTGTAACCTATCGTAAAGTTCACCCATTCCACGTAGGTCGACGAAGACCTCCTACGGAAGCAACAAGCTGCTTATTCCGTTGCCGGCGTAGATGAGGAGGTATGGTTACCCGATGTCCGATATGCGTTCCGCAACGTATATATCTCTCTCCCCATACCAGACTCCAGCAGCTCCCGCTCTGAAGCGCGCCAATAAGAAGCGGAAAGTGCTCGATTACACTTCTGCTACCCCTCTTCCAGGGCCGTCGACCAAGCGCGGCAAGAACGAGGAGGGCAAACAAGCTCGCTCCAAGAATACGGCCGTCTATGTTACGAATCTTCCTCTTGACACCGAAGTCGACGAGGTAGTGGAGCGGTTTGGCAAGTTTGGCGTGATTGAAGAAGGCGACGATGGGCATCCCAAGGTGAAGCAATATGCGACGGAGGATGGGACGTTTAGTGGAGAGGCGTTGGTGGTGTACTTCAAGGAAGAGAGCGTGGATCTCGCGATTAACATGCTCGACGATGCGGAGCTGAGAGTGGGCGAACCGTCGACGGTGATGAAGGTGCAAAGAGCCGAGTTCAAGCACAAGTATACGGGAACGGAAACGAATGGAAACTCGCAACTGCGGAGAACTGTCGACAAGAAGAAGGCTACGCGACGGATTGGTAAAATGCAAAAGTGAGTTGCCGACTTGCGCGTGTTGCTTGGACGGGATCATGGACTCTGCATACAGAAAACTACAAGAATGGGACGACGAAGATGGTTTCGGTCCTGCAAAAACTGGAGAGAATTTGCCCAACGGGAACAGCAGAGTAGTCGTGTTGAAGCACATGTTTTCTTTGAAGGAACTCGACGAAGACGCTTCTCTCCTCCTCGATCTCAAAGAGGATGTTCGCGACGAGTGCTCAACATTGGGAGAAGTGACAAACGTGGTGCTGTATGATGTAGGACGATTTCATTGCTACGCGACTCTCCCTAATTGGTTCGTTGTCACTCACAGAAGGAGGCAGAGGGCGTCATGACAGTGAAATTCAGAGATCCTCTGAGTGCTCAAGCATGCGTATTGGTAAGTCTTTCAAGCCACATCCGTTTGGCGCTCTAGTCGAGCACTTTGGCAGAAAATGAACGGGCGATTCTTTGCTGGGAGATGTATCGAGGCATCGCTTTATGTTGGGAAGCAACGCTTCAAGCGAAGTGGTGCCGGTGATGATATTGAAGGGAATTCAGACGAAGCGGAAAAGAAGCGCCTGGACAACTTTGCAAACTGGCTTATGACCGAAGGAGACTAAGGACTCGTCGTATCTCCGAGTACATCTACCAGCATTTACCATGGACGAGGCATCGAAGCATTTATTTTTCCCTTTCGAATGATAGTAAGAATCTGGTAGAAGTCTAGGAGACCTACAGGTTTACATGGTTGTTGAACAGCAAAATTGGACAATTGGGTCGTCCGAAGGAACAGTGGTTGCAAGTCTTGGAATTGGCGCCCAGCTAGGCCCGGGCGAAGGCCGTATGTTCGTGGAAAAATAAGCGGCGACACATGACAGGTACCGGCCCATGACGCATGACGAGTCACGGTAGCTGAGCTCGCCAGAGTTGTTGAGCATAGGTGGAGAGACGTCCACGATGGAGAGGGTGCACGAATAAGTGTTACATGGTGGAGGACCTCTGGAAGGTTAATTATATCGTTGAAGTTGATGGATAGTCGCACATCTGATGACCACCAAATAGGACTGGTGTCCACCAGCCTGCCAGTTGAGCCACGGGGTATGTGTATAGATCTCGGGGCGCAGGAGGTAAGGGACGTCAAGTTTAGCAGAGCAGGATCTAATAATTGAGTCTGCTTGGGAAAGGAATGACGGAGGTAACGACCCTGGGCCATTGCGTGCAGGTGAGCTAGATATTCATGCTACCGAAAGAACTGATTAGACGAAAGAGTGTGAAATAGGATATCCGTATTCGCATCCTGCAAGATTTACCGGTGGACCGACCGCTGATCAAAAGGTAAGAATGTCCTATAAAAGGGCAATGTTAATATATCGTAAGGTATGAAGTGAATGATTCCAAGTGATGAGGTGATAGACAAAACGAGTGCAAGTTATAGGCAAGAGGAAAATAGTCAGAGGGTCATAAGGTGTTTGGGACGAAGAGAGACTAAGCAGCTAAGCTTATCGAGATGATTCCGCGCGATGATCGATGATATTAAATCAGTGGGCGGTGGCTTCCCCATCGTGCTGTACCTTGTTGTAAGCGTTGTGTCCTTTCCCATCTACACTCTCCGGTGGCGCACCATCGATTGATCCTGGAGAGCTGACCACAAGCTCTGGGAGAACGGGTGGTTCACTAGATATGGCGGGACGTGATTCATCATCATCTCTAGTTTCTGTAGAGTAGGCCGAGGAAGAACGAGGAACACCATTGGGTACCTCCGTGGAAGGCTTGGGCGTTGTGAGAGTGGCGGAGAACCGTTTGACGGACGGGGACGTCGGTGTACTCTGTCCTGCAGCTGCCAACTCCGTGTGAGGAGGCGGCGGATCAAGAAAGTCCCAGGCCCTAGGAACGAGGGCAACAGGCAAAAGCCAGGTTGCGGTACAAACCACGCCTTTGCCCTCATCTGCTCTTTTAATCAAAGCCAGTTCACTTTGGGCAAATTGGGCAATGTAGCGAATGAATGGGATGATTTCGCGTACACCCTCGTTAAGGATGGAGATGGCTGTCAGCAGGTTGAGTAGCGCAGAGCCTGGGGACTCGGCGGCTTCCAAGTGGGCGATGGTTGGAGGAGGAAGACAAACTTCGAAACCCCACCAATCTGTGGTTCGAAGATGTGAGCATGTTGAACAAGAAAAAGATGGAATCCTGACATGTAAGCACAGACAACCTGTCTGTGGGCACGACGATGCCCTTGTGGTCAGGAAGTATGGCTTTGCCTGTGGCATATCCCAATGCCATGAGCTGCGGGGTAACTTGTTCAATGCCATCGATGACGGTCTCAGCGGTAGGGACTGCGCCAGCAAAGAGGCCCTGAGCTGTGACTGGTGCACCGAAACCCATGTTAGGGGCTGTGACAAGGTCAATGAGATGCAAATCTGCTAGGGCGGTGGATACGGCTGGAATAGAGGCTGTTGCAACGGATTCAAGCTGAGCGAAATGTTGTTCAAGAACCTCGATATCAGACATGTTCAAGCAGACGGCGTGGATGGGGATGCTGATATTCGATGCAGTGTCGCTGGGATGAACAGGAAGTGTTCTCAGGTGGGTGATGACCTTGGCTGCAGACTTTGGATCGAGAAGTTGCGCCTTGACACGGACTACATCAGACTTGGAGGGAGGCTTTGTCCTGCTCGATTTGGAGTCGGGAGGGGTATTATGGTTACCAATGATGACAGAGCGTGCAATGACTGCCGATTCCTTTGCACGCTTTTCTGACGAAGCTACAGATCCGAGTATGAGAACTGAAAATGTACGACCAGCCTTGGGCTTTTTCTCCAAAGCCTTTGAGGTGGAAGTGGGCTGTATCTTGAGAGGAGGAGGGACGGTGCGGGCCTTGTTCTGCTTTGAATCCGAACGAAGGAAAGAGAAGGAGGGGAAAGAAAAGCGACGGGGATCTTTACCGGTCGAGTTTGCGGCAGGCGGAGAATAGGGCAACGCGGACTGGCTCTGGCTCTGGACGGGGTGGTCACTCTGGGAAGAGGACTGAGTATGGACGGAGGAGGGAGCGGAGCCTTGTGCATTCGCCGGGGAGGGTGGGACAAGGGACGCGGCGGGGTTGGGGGAATCGGGAAGAGGAATGGGGCGGGGTTGGGGTGAGGGGAGGGTTACCGGTTGACCTTGCAAGGTGGGTGCTGAGCTCGAGTCAATGGTGGGTATGGACGCGGAGGAAACTCTTGGGAGTGTTTCCTCGGGATTAGCGTCAGCATGATGTGAAGTAGAGTCGATTGAAATGTCAGCGATGGGTGAAATGACCACGGGAGACGTGGTGGGCTTGAAGAAGGAGAGCATTGAAAGAAAAGAATGAGCGACCCTGATTTATATACGAAGTACGTACTTGAATCGTGAGAAAAGGAGAGAGATCATGAAGCTCGACAAACTCGACGGCGTCCGTGTCTTTGAGGCCAACTCCTTCTTTTGGTCTACTCTGCACTCAGGGATTAATTATACTTTTATAGAAATACGACCCCTCTATGGGGGGTGCTATCTGCAAAACGAGACTCATCGGGCCCACCCGTTCGCTCATCCCCAACCATGCTCGCTGCTTTCAGACCCACTGTGGCTCGTGCTACAGCACTCCGGCCTGCACTCGGCATTCACGCCCTCCATTCCTCCAGCTCCGTCCGTGCACCGCAATCCACTGAACCCGTCACCTCCCTCGCTATTCGCGGCTCAAACCAACTCAGTCTCGAAACACCCAACAACAAAGCCGGTATGTATCGTCTCCATCTCGTCTCCTTTCTCTCACCTTGCTCTCCTCAGAATATGTCCTCGCAACTCTCGACAAACTCGTCAACTGGGTTCGCCAGGGCTCAATGTGGCCCATGACTTTTGGTCTCGCTTGCTGTGCCGTCGAAATGATGCACATGGCTGCCTCTAGATACGATCAGGATCGCCTCGGTATCCTATTCCGTGCCAGTCCACGTCAGAGTGATATCATGATCGTCGCCGGGACTCTCACAAACAAAATGGCTCCTGCTTTGAGAAAAGTCTACGACCAAATGCCAGAACCGAGATGGGTCGTCTCCATGGGTTCATGTGCCAATGGTGGCGGTTATTACCACTACTCTTATGCCGTCGTCAGAGGCTGCGATCGTATGTTGCTTTCCACCTTTCACCACACCAACATCCTCATATCCCTTAGGTATTGTCCCCGTTGACATCTATGTCCCAGGCTGTCCCCCTACTGCAGAAGCTCTCCTCTACGGCATGCTTCAGCTTCAGCGAAAAATGAGGAAAAACAGAAAGAGCGTATTATGGTCCGTATCCCTTCTTTCTCCTCCCCAGCTCTTCTTCATCTTTCGTAGGTACCGCAAATAGTCCACCTTTGCCAACAGTGCGAGAGCAGACATGAGAGGACTGTCGGACATAGACTACTGTATATGCGTCTACCTTGTCGGATCCTCTTGCCTTTCCACTACACATCTCATTTCACTCGCTGATGCAATGCCATTGGTACGACTAGAATTCAATTACCTCAATCATCAGAGTTCCAAAAGATGTTCCATCACGGTGGAGTGCGTCTGCAGAACTGTGCTGCCGTCACAGTGCATCTCATTCGTATCGCGTGACACAGACCATCAGCATTTGCATCTTGGGTTAGAAACTACTCTCGTGTATGACTCAAAGTTGCCTTAGCAGCATTCTGCACTTGGGGTAAGTGACAAGCATTTACTAATTGTTACTAGTGGATCACTCTGACTTTTTCATAGTTGATTTTCAAAACACGTGATGTGACGCGCATATTGACATGCTGAAACGACATCCAATGGAATATACCATCTTGCTTGGCGACCGTTCGTCTTCCTCGCCCCGTCCATTCTTTTCACCGCATACGCCAATGTCCGTACTGTCCACTGATTCAACACAATGAACAATTGCAGAGCAGGTCTTTACGGTTTCGCGGCAACCACCACATGGCTACGCGAGATCGGCACGGCTTCTCCCCCTTTTCTCGTCATGTTAGGGTTGACGCTCCCCGACTCCCGCATCTTGAACGGTATTGCAGGCATCGGGCTGACACTCGTTAACATCGCCATCATCTTACCTCATTTACGACAACCCATGCTCGATAGCATCCATGCCAGCGAGACTGCGCTCACCCACCAACAAAATGCCCCGGAGCAATCAGAGTTATCCTCAGACGAATCCAATACAATGCAACCAGTTGACCTCAAGGTAGACTCTTCAGCCCTTGCCTTGGCATCCCTCTGTGACAGGGAACACCCGGGCGGTAGTGAGACCATCAAATTTGTATGCCCCGCGCTCACTGAGCCTTTGGAACGTTTGGCTGTTAGCTCCAAAGTTGCTACACTACTACCAGCCGACGATGACCAAATCTCACCCCGGATCCATTGCTCCCCTAATGTTGACAAGGTCACCAGTCCCAACAATACGTTGATGCGACAAGGCCAGAGTGCTCTTCGTATTCCACTTCCCGTTCCAGGCGCAGAGGAGGTCGCCTTTTTCAATACTAACTTGGGGGAGGCATCCGATGCTTGTGAGCAACACACTGGTCCTGAAGAGGATTCTGCGCCAGAAGATGATGTACAAATAGCCGCGAAGGTAGGTATTCACCATCTCCCGATGCTAATAGTTGAGAAGGCTATTGAGCAGGGGGATCATCTTGTCGCGGACGAGAGCATAGCACATCCTGCAGCGAAGCTTCCGGTACTAGAAGTTGTAAGTGCCGTTGTTTTCTTTCGCCAAAATGCTCATGATATCATTGATATCTAGCCTGCGAAGCGACGTCCGGAAAGCTTGAACTTCATTCCCCAGTCCGTGGTCCGACGGTATCCTTCTGCACCGATGATATCATCAGGACGCTGCGTTGGACACCGAACCTTTAGTTCTGGACATGACCACCAGTTTACTCTGACACCGCCGTACACTCTTGTCCACAACTCAGCAGTGCTGCCTAGTGGGACCACCCCACAAGCTAGTTATATAGCATCGGAAGAGCATTGGCGTGGCACGTTCGTCGCTGAAGTTGAGCCAAACACGCGATCAATGGGAGGGCAACCCCTTATCATTACAGCTCACGATTCCCTAATGCAGCGCCTAATATCACCACCAGATCTTCCTGCGGTTCATCAACTGATGCCATTCAAAAAATATCCCACGCATCAGCGCCAACTTGGTATCCTCGCTCGTGCCGCCCTCCGTAATCGCAAGTCTGCCGCACGTCGACGCAGGAATAATGGAACCGATGGTTTTTCCACATCTGACAGTGACTCGGATTGCGATAGCGATTCTCAGTATTCTAGCGGGTCCTCAGCGGATGAACGCATGCTCCCCCACATGCTCGGGGCCGACCTCATCGCCGCTATCGACGCCAATAGTGAATCGGAGCTGAACCTCGCTGGCTCCAGAAGGACAAACTATATTCCACTTGACATGTACGAGGATTTCCTGGTTTCCGATGATTCTGCGGCGGACGTCAGTATGATCATGCATGTGTCGTCTCATGATGATGCCGCCGACGGCGACGTCAAAGCTCCCGTGACTCTCCGTTCCCTCACTTATGAGGACATACAACAATGGGCGTCTGGGGTAGTTCAAAAGTGCGTGAGGCAAGTTTGCCGTAGTCGCGCACCCGTGACGCCATTATCACCATCACAAGCGTCGGATGTCTGCGCAGAGAGACCGTCTGGGTCGGGGATATCTCAGTGTCCCTTGTCTGGGCTCCATTGCAAACTTGGAGTGGCTGCATTGGCACAGGTACCAGCACCGAAGACCAACGAACTACCTACACCTACTCTACCTACTCGGAAGCCATCACTAGTTCGAAACGTACGTGACATTCCCGAATTTGTGCCTCGCCAACGACACGTCTCGGTGGTCACACGGCCCGGTACCAGCACTCGTGATGCTGCTTCGGAAGTGATTGCGAGAATGGAAAGTCAGGCTGGGTTCAACACTCGGCAATGGCTCGCGGATGAGATACGGAGAGTCAGCACGGTTCGCGGTTGCCAAGGCGCGCCGATGCGTGTTTAGTGTGGAGCTAAAGTTCTTTTCGTCGATTTGTTAGTGGGCAAAGGCTGAAGTCGAGCCTCCACATGTTGGTGTAATCTCACTGCAACTTCGCTAGATTTGTCGTACTCGAGGGTCGTGAACATGTAGCAGAGAATACAAGTCTGATTGATGCCTTTCTGCTATTCGATGGCAGATGAGCGCAGAGCAAAGAGATATAAATACGCAAATTCAGAAGATCATCAAATCAGCGTTACCCTGGCAATCCGTGTATCCCACTCCATAAATCAGTAGATCTTACCGACGATCGGCAGATGCGAAGTATGCAGCATGACGTGCAGCCACGACAGTCTACAAGTTATAACACTCGACGTGTGTGAAAGCTAGTGGTCTGACACTCCATACTCGCCGGGCCGGTGCTAATAGTTTGATGTGTAAAGTGTTTTACCACCTCGCAATCGCATGGCTCATCAAGGCATTCGTGGGAGGGTAACTCGTGTTGTGGGGACGTCTTTCGTGTCTTGTACGGCCAAGAAGCCACTTTTTCGGAGGTGAGACCCCATCTCAGTGGTCTTGATCGCCTACACAATTGTTCCCGACTCATGATGAGCATCGAGATTCGAAACTGAGAGTCATCGGCAGCCAATGGTGATCCTGGCCTGACCAGGCCCATGGGAAAATGATACTGGAATTGAGCATATAGTTGGGATTGGTTTGGGGCATCGCCAATGCATCGCCCAGACTCGGGAGCACCGTAAACATCTTGTCTTCCTTGTCTTTCTCCCTACTATTTGGCTGTCAAACATCCTCGACAGAACCGACAGTTCTGTTCGTGTCTTTGTGAGGCGGCAACGCCTTTGCTGAATTCAAGTTAGCCTTGTTGCTATTCTCATTTTCTTTTTTACCTGGGTTTCCCTCGAGGTCCCAAGACCGCAGGTTATCTCCGGTTGATTGATTTTGGCGATGGCCACGGTCTCTACGATTCAACCCGCACGACAAGATTCGACACTCTCCCCGAATCTCTCTCCGAATCTTCATCTCAACTTCTTCCAGCACGGCCTTGCCATTTCAGATCTCGATTTCAAAGACAACAGATATCCCTCACTCGCTTTCTCCTCGAAACCTCCAACCAAGCCCTCTCCCATGATTCTCTCCCCGGGTGACGCTCGGGATGACCCCAACTCCGCTCCCAGTAATACTCAAGGCCCCCCTTCCGCTCTACGTCTTTCCGGATCAAACATGACGGACACTACATATGACAGACGAACCCTCAACGACGAAAAACATGACATTTCACAACCCTCTGGCATCAACGGGCCCCTTGTACCAACCGCAGCATCTTATGCCCTTCTGTCAGACCCTCGTCGTCCACTCGAGCGACACAGCCTTGATGACTACAGTAACAATCAAAATAATGGAACAGCGACTCCCTTGCTCAACGGCTCTAATTTCGTCGACTCCAAACTGTTCAACGATGCATTCAAATCTTTTGGAGACTCACTTACACAGCCTCCCCCATCACCGCCAATTGGCGCTCGTGATATACCTCCCTCGCTTTACCCTGCGACTATGCGCCAGTCCTCGTACGCGCTACCCGACGGCACTGTGGCCTCTAGACTATCTTCCGTCAACGGACTAGCATCTTCAAGACCGTACAGCCCCACCTTGGCTATCCCCATATCATCAACTCCCCGTGCCTATCCTCAACACCCCACTTACATTACTCCTGCTGCAGCCGCGCCCGACCCCATCAATCCAATCCTCTCCCCGACCCCTCCACAACAACAAGAAGAGGTATGTGTGGAGTGCGCGATGAGAGACCAAGACATGGCCGATGTCGTCGTCGTCGGTCCTGGTATATGGGACAGGGAAAGTGACGTACTCTTTGAGGAGTTGTTGAGAAGAGAAGAGGAGGAAGAAGCTTCTGGAATCGTACCTTCCGAGTGCTCTTCTAGACTTCGAACCAGAGGCGGGCGCCTAACCGAGCAAAATCTGAAATTATGGGCTACGATGGTAAGCGCTTCTGGTTTTGTGTCGAAAGGGATACTCATACGCTGCGGCCTTAGACACCTAAAGAACCGACGTCGAGGCAACAGACTGTCGAGACTTATGTCAAGGCTCAAAGGTCATTGCTCGAGGCTGAAGCTCTCGCTCATGCTCGCGCTATGCAGGAGTCGATGCAACTTGAAAGCAGCGTTCGCGATACATACTCTCAGCTTCGTTCAGCCTACGACCTCAGCATGGCGGAAGATAACGCGTTCAAACTCAAACCACCTCGTGCCACGTCAACGCTGAACGGAGTCGGTGCACACCACATTCGCAGCTCGTCTCGTGACATTACCCTCCTTGATAATGGGCTCATTGTTGAACATGTCAATGTACGGCGTGAAGAGAGGGAAGAGAGGGAACGCCGGCGGAGACAAGAGAAGCGTGAGCGCAGTAGGCCGCGCAAGACGTCTCGAGGTTCAGTGGTAGATGTCACGTCGCTCTACTCCTCTCACAGCCTGGCGCCTCACACGGACAGCGGCCTGGGCCCGATGCTCAGCTCGAGGTACTCTGCTATCAGCATGAGGCCAGCGAGCTCATTAACTGTCCCCATCGAAGTTCAACCTAGTTTGGGACAGGTATACTCCCAAGCCTCGTTCTCGGATGCCCACAGCCCAGGATCCGCTTCGCCTAGGCGGTCGCGATTCTTTGGGTTCAAGAATCTGAGTTCTGCGTGGCGAAGTCAGGATAGTCTAGCTCCTTCGGGGATGTCGGGAAGTATGATTGATATGCAGTACGTGTCTCTTGCTTGCCGTGCAGGACGTCTTCTCATCAATCATTCCCTTCCTCTCAGTGTGGCATTGCAACGTGAGGCGAATCCCCCTCAGCTCCGCTCGCCAGGTGGCCAGAGAAGCACGCTGTCCACGCAAAGGCATAGTCAACTGTGGCCCCCACCCACCAATGAAGAAGAGGTGTCTACAGCAGCAGCTGACGAGCGACCCAAGAAGAAACGCAACGGCCTTGCCAAGATCTGGAAACTTGTCAAGGGAGGCTCAACTCACAAAGATGAAACTGCGTCTGTTCCTCGTGACTCTTTGCG
The DNA here is from genome assembly GCA_038089535.1 of Hemileccinum rubropunctum. Taxonomy (NCBI): domain Eukaryota; kingdom Fungi; phylum Basidiomycota; class Agaricomycetes; order Boletales; family Boletaceae; genus Hemileccinum; species Hemileccinum rubropunctum. The sequence continues at coordinate 67,878 of JBBPLC010000004.1, read as the reverse complement.
ATCTGTAGACCGCCATGACGATGATTCTCCCTTGGCACCGCCTCCGCCACTGTCGTATCTTGTGGAGCGTGGGCCTGGGGAACACCTTGGTGGCGCGGGAGCCCGACACGCATCGACGCCTTCATTACCCTCAACGACGTCTCCACGAAATGCCACCTTCTCGTCCGCCGGTATGTCACCTTCCACGGCTCCAACCAGTCTTCTTCCGTCACCAACCTCTTCGCGCCCCTCAGCCGGCAATGGTGATGGAAACGACCGGAAGAACAGCGGACAAACCGATGAGAAGGAGGCACTCGACATGTCGCCGGATGAGAGCGGGAGATTAAGGGTGTCTATCCACCCTGTCACCTCTGAACCTGACATGCGTCAGAAGCTTCAACAAACGACATTTGCTTCCACTAGCGGCATGACGTTGCCCAAATGTTCCCGTCCTCAGGTGTCACTTTCCAGAGAAAAGTCTTTGCCTCCACTCCCTGGAGAGGTGAAGCTTCGACCACAACATGGTGCGGGTGGAGATTCAAGGCCACAGACGCTCTACACAACATACGATCTTCGTCATCTCGGCCAGGACTTCCAGGACCTTGCACCACCCCACGCACCGTTCCAGAATGAATCAAGGCGACAATCGTTTAATGGAACTGGAAACCGCCCGAACCTGGGCATCCAGACAATGCCACTTACTGGTGCCCTCGACCGTATGAAAGCTCCGAATGGGATGTACAGCGAGTTCGGCGTGTCCCGTAGGTCTCTTGGTCGTCTTGGAGACATTGAGGAGAATCCTGCCATGCCTCCTACGCCTACGAAGCGCAAGAGCAAATTTGGCCTCGCTACGTTATTGGGCAAGAAATCGTCTACGCCCTTGGAGAGTTCACACGAGTTCCCTCGTCTAGTATCTCCTGTCTGGGACCCAAATGAGGACAGTCTTACTTCTGCGTATACCCACTCTGTGTCGCGCCCGGGTCCTCGGTTGTCCGTTGCTTCTCGGAAAGCTATCGAAGAACGAGTTGAGCAGGACAGAGAATTCGTGGCATATCGATATCCTTCGCAGACACAGCCACCACCAATTGACCTGATCCATTAATGACAAGCAGAATCTTCTCTGCAGATGTTGTTAGCATCATGACTCGTCATCGGTTGCCCTCCTATGCTCGTGCCGATGGGTTCCATGAATATTCTCGACCCATCCGCCCTCTTTTGTAGATCTTCATGCCACGTCTAACATCCATCATCCCATTTACTCGGTTTCTTCATTGTCCACATATTATCCTCGACAACCAGCACTCCTTTCTGGGACTATGCTTTGCCTTTTCAAACCATTCAAGTTCTCATCCAATCCTTGCTCTGGACTTATGACTGCATGGCCTCACTTCACACTCTTTCTGTCCGTCCGCTTTTTGTATTAACTCCGCTCGAGCGCATGAGCTTTACAAGATCCGTAGTTCGTTGACGTTTTTCTTGGTTTGGTTGATGTCAAAACTACTGTTACTACTCTTCATACGTGCGGAATACGAGCGCATTCTGTTCCTCATTGACAGGTCTTCTGCTAAGATCACGCACTGTGGTACGTCATGTGATCGAAAACGGAATGATTGCCCGCAACTGTGACTTGTTCCTCCACTGCGAATTCTAGCATCGATGGTACGCGAATCAGGATTCGTTGCGAACGTTGCTAACTTTTGCAGGCACCACGGGGATTGTCCGCCGAAGAGAAACGCATCAAACTGCTCGAGATATTTCACGAATCGGTAGATCATGAGCTTTACTTGCATCGCAAGCTAATTCTTTGAGCAGAAGGACTTTTATCAAGTGGGTATTGGTGTCTCTGCTGGGTGCAAACTTGCCTACCATGTCAACAGCTCAAAGAACTGGAGAAACTCGGACCCAAACTCAAAGGAATCGGTAAGCCGACCTGCAACCTCGTTCTGGGCGTCCTTGTGATTTCACGACGCCAGTGTCTCAGTCTGTCAAAGAGGTTTTACAATCGCTTGTCGATGATGGCCTCGTGCAAAGCGACAAGATCGGGTCTTCTAACTGTAAGTCCACAAAGGTGGATATATGCGCTGATTCTCGATGGCTGCAGTCTTTTGGAGCTTCCCCTCGCAGCGAGGAAGTATAGTATGAGCGCCTATCGTTCCTTGAATCGTATCTTTTTGCTGACAGTGTCGTAGCTACGAAACAGGCTGGATAAAGTAAAGGACACGAAGAAGAACGTGGAAAGCCAGGTCGCAGAGCTGCAATTTGCGCTAGATCGTGAAAAGGAGCAGCGACCCGAGAGCGTGCGTCGTTTGATTCGTTCGCGTTGTGATGATCCAGTTATCGTCTTTTCATCTCACAGGCGACACGAACGAGTGCACTTCAAAAGGTTGTAGAGGCAAGGAAACAGATTGTGGCGCTAGAGAGAGAGCTCGAGGCGTATGGGGCATGCGATCCAGTCAAGGTGGAGGAGAAGAAAAGGGCAAACATGCTCGCACACGAAGCTGCTGTTCGTTGGACTGGTTAGTGTTGCGCTCTGGGAAATGAACTGGCAGACGTTGATGGCGGTGGCAGACAATTATTCGATCCTCCTTGCGCATTTTACGCGGCAGAATGGAGTGGACGCTCAAGAGATTCGACGGTACCTGGACATTGGGGAAGACTATGAAGATATCTATTGAGTTGATGTGTTGCGTAATACGTCACCACGCGGAAGCAATTGCTATTGCTGTTGCTGTTTTGATGGAAGAAGGGCGTTATCATACATGTCCTCTTCTGTCATGACGTGTCCCGAAAAGACGTCGTCGGGGCAATCAGACGTGCTCCTTCTCAGCCATTCAACGGATCCGGCGATCTTCCGGTGCAACATTCCAACTTTAAAATACGCTCGTTGGTTCCTCGCTTCCTCCATCGCGACACCCTCTCCTCATCGCTCGCTTCGTCTCCCATGGAAGCACTCCCCGTCGGACGTGATGCTTCCCCGTTCTGCAATCACACTGAGATTCTTATCCACAGTCCTGTCCTTGATCTCACCCGCGAACCCACCTCTTCATCCCACGACGATCCAACGTCCGCTCTTCTGCTGCCCTGTGAGTCGGCGCTGACATCGTTAGAGCCGAACTCCCTCCTTCTTTCCTATGGTGATCAACGCTTTCCATCGCTCCACTTGCCAAACCCGATGTCCGACGATCTTTGCTCAGTAAATTATTCCCCTCGCTTCCCCCCTGGACACTACCTCAATCCAGCTTTTGCGCGAGCATATTTGCTTGGGGATGAGTTGGGGTCTGGTGGTTACGGTTTCGTTATGACCGCGTTGCATCGTCATCTTAGATCAGAGGTCGCAGTCAAGTTTGTGATCAAGGAGAAAGTGCCTGAACAAGCGTGGGCCAATCACGATACCCTTGGGAAAATACCAATGGAGATCATGCTCCTCAAGATCATGGATCACGAAAATATTGTCAAATGTCTCGACGTCTTTGAAGACGAGTTGTTTTTCTATGTCGTCAGTCTTCGAGTCTTTTCACTCTTGTTGATCGATGATTATAGCCCCCATAGGTCCAGGAATTGCACGGATCTCCGTGGCGCAAGAGAGAACAGTCCCCCACCCCTCGTCATTCTTCGGCTGAGATGGCAACCCCACATCTCTCCTCCTCCACTCCACTCTTGTCACCCGCAGCATCTGAATTCTCTATGGCCGACTCAGAGCCGGATACCCCTCCTCAAGTGTGTAGTCAGCTTTCCCCGATTAATCTCCACTTGCCAGATTCGCCATCAAGTGATGATATCCTCTACAATGTACCCGTCTCAAAGAAGCACTCGAGTGTATCCCTAGACGTTCCAAAACCTCGCTATTCTCGCCGCCCTTCGCATGACCTATTTGAGTGCATCGAACAGACGAAACACAAGCGTCTTTCAGAACGACAAGCTCAATACATCATGGCTCAGGTCGTCGAGGCCGTGTACTATCTTAACAGCCACGGAATATGCCATCGTGACATCAAAGACGAAAACCTAGTCATTGACAAAGATTTCAAGGTGTGAATCGTCATGCGATCATAGAAATCTTCGTAACTTACTACTTGATATCAGGTGAAACTCATCGATTTCGGTAGCGCGACGATGGTAGATCCAACCCAGCCTTGGCCATTCTATAATCTCTTTTTCGGTACAACAGCGTATGCCGCCTCTGAAGTATTGCTTAAACAGCCGTACCAAGCACCACAGCTCGAAATCTGGACTTTGGGCGTCTTGATGTCTTACCTACTTACTGGCATGTCACCCTTCCCTACCGAACGAGATGCCATCGAAGGACGTATCATACTTTCCGAACTCCCCGGTAGGAAGTTGAGCAACTCCTGTTTGCATCTCATGAGCCGATGTTTGGACCCCGAACCCTCTCTTCGAGCTGACATTGAGGAAGTCCGGAGCCATCCTTGGCTTAGAGGTTCACTGAATGGGCTCTGATACTACTTGTCCCGTATTTGCAGCGATACCATCCCCCTTTCTGTTCCATGATTTGGTCCAAATACTTGTTCGTCTTGTGTTTCAACTTTGATATTGCATTCAGAATATTTGTCACTGTCGCTACCAAACGTGCGCGTAATAAATCAAGGTCAACTTGTGACTGTTTTCCACGTGCAGTGAGTATCGACTGCCCGATCGCATCTTGTCCAGGACAGCTTCGCTTCCATTGACGCCTTCGGGGGCCGGATCTTCCCGCACCAAAGCAGTCCTGAATCGTATCGTGCCACCTCGTGGCAAATAGCATAATAAGGAGGCAGTGACTGCCAGCTGGTATTTTTTACGCGACTGCATGCTCTCAATTTTCGACCACGACACCCCTCAGTATCCCTTGCACCATGATCGCAATCAGAAGAGATGACGGTTTGTCACACAAAAAAACACTGGGAGATGTCATAAGGCAAGTGTAGAATTATTTCCTACCGTGAAGACGCATCATGATAACATTGATCATTCATCGGAATAGGCATTTCACGCCTGCTTGGTTTGCAGTCACGATGGGTGAGTGTACCAATGGTAGTAACGGTCGCGACAAGTATGGCTAAAGCCTTCTGGCCAAAACCGCACTCTGCGAAGCTCAAGATCGACCCAAAGTCGAACTTACCCGCATATAATTTTACTTATGCTCACGATTTTGCTGAATTTTAGGGACCGGATCAATATCCATTCTCTTTCATAGCTTTCCATACGGCACCGGCTCACAAATCATGAAGATTTTCTCCCTTGTGTTCTTTTTCTTCAACCTCGTATTATTTGCGCTATTCACTGCGCTCAGCGCAGCAAGGTACATCTCGTGTCCGGGGATCTGGAGTCGTATGTTGCGACACCCAGACCAGAGTCTGTTTCTTGGTGCATTCCCAACGGGTGCCACCACGTTGTACATGGTCTCGATCACCGTGCTTTATGGTAACTATAATTTTGGTGGTCGACCCTTTGTCTACCTCGTATGGGCACTTTGGTGGCTGGACGTCATGATATCCATGTTATGCTGCTGGGGCATATTGCACTTCATGTTCGTCTTTTTTATGTGGACACTGATGATGATAGGCTCACAATAGTTACAAAGGATCACTCGCCAAGAACACACTTTCGAGTCGGTGACCCTCTCTTGGTTGCTTCCTGTAGTGCCACTTGTTGTCGGCGCATCGACAGGGGCCACCATTGCACAAGCGCTCGTCGCATACTCGCCGAACGGTGCGCTCCTCACATTTACGGTTGCGGCGTTTATGGTGGCTATCGGACTGGCACTCACCATGATGTTCCTAACCGTATACCTCATTCGCACCGTTACGCATGGCTATGCAAAAGGACACGGGATTCTGTCCATTTTCTTACCACTAGGACCTACTGGGCAAAGCGCATATGCCATCCTTCTGATCGGCTCGGGATTCAAGTCATTACTACCTCTAACGTATGGAGAAGCTGACGGATTGCTAAGGACACCCAGGACGGGGGAGACCATCCATGTGATGTGCGTTATGATCGCCTTTGCATTGTGGTCTTTTGGGACTATGTGGATGATCATGGCTTTCCTCGGGTTGTGGCATTCGCTGCGACGAGGTGAGGTTTCATTCAGACTGACCTTTTGGTGCATGATTTTCCCAAACGTATGTGAATGCTTCTTCACAGCCAGTACTATGGCAGTGTACACGTTACTGACCGGGGGCCGATTGTAGGGTGTATACGCGAATTGTACGCTTGCACTGGCAGCAGCGTTTTCCTCTACCTTTTTCCGCGTGTGGGGAGCGATCTATGCAGTAGCTACGCTGCTGTTGTGGGTCTACGTTGCGGTTCAGACGCTACGCATGTGTCCAAGCGGTCGCATTTTTGATGCCCTTCCGATGGAGGAGGAGATCGGCATCTTGTCGGCCGAAGAAAAGACGTGTTTTTAAAAGGATCCCGATTCGGATCAGATTGTCCGATGATTTATGGGTGTCAATGAAGTTACGGCTGGACCGGGCTGGTGAATGTTGTGGGTAGATTGGACATCATAAATCTAGAATTGATAGAGTTATAGAACTTACAGAGAAACGTACTGACCATGAGACCCGGGCCAACTCGGAGGCAACTTGGAGAAAGTGGTGACTAGTAACTCCTTAAGCGAATTCCGAGTTTCGCAGTCACGGACCTCACGGTAATAATACTCGTGGAGCGTGGACCATGCTAGCTGAAAGCATAGACCATTAGGCCCGGGCCAACTCGGAGGCAACTTGGAGAAAAATGTAAGCGAATTCCGAATTTCGCAGTCACGGACCTCACGGTAATACATAATACTCGCGGAGCGTGGACCATGCCAGTTACACCCGCACATATTTTAGACCAATGTGCCCCCTGCTTCGACTCCCACTCCCTCGTTCCGCTATCCTGCACCGCGGATTGCACGATGCCGTCTAAGAAAACTTGGAGAGAGTGTATCAGGTACTTTGTCGCCTGTCCCTGGTCAAGACCAGAATCGTTGACGGTTCCCACACAGGCACTTCACTCCCGCATGGCATACGGTCATCATGGGCACAGGCGCAACCTCTGCCCTTATACACAATTTCCCCTATGGTCACGGGAATCCCCTCATCAGGATCTTCACACTAATCATTTTCTTTCTTAATCTCGTGCTTTTCGTCTTGATCAGTACCGCAACTGTAGCCAGATATGCACTCTTTCCAGATATCTGGTCAAAGATGTTGCGTCATCCTGCCCAGAGTTTATTCATAGGGGCTGTTCCGATGGGTTTTACTACCTTGATCAATATTGCCCTCGTGAGTGACCCAACTATCTCCACCCGTTCAAGATTTAGTCTGTCGCTCAGGACATGAATCAAGAAGCTGGCTTCGGCGGGCTAGGTTTTCTCTATTTTTTGTGGGGATGTTGGTGGGTTGACTTGACCGTTTCCTTCTTGTGTGCATTCGGCATGATACACACAATGTGCGTTGATAGTCCCAATCTCTCCGTCATCTTCCTCTAATAGTGCGGTAGGTCAAACATTCAAACGCACACCTTTTCAAAGATGGCGGCTGTGTGGCTTTTACCAGTCGTTACTCTCGTCGTCGCCTCGTCGACTGGTGGTTTGTTATCCACAGCCCTCCTCCCACAGTCATCAACACTTGCTCTTCTCACTACGGGTGTTTCGTTCACCATGGTCACCATCGGACTTAGTCTCGCAATGATGATGATCACGGTCTATCTCGCTCGGTTGATCGTCTACGGTCCACCAGATGCAAACGTGATCCTGTCTGCTTTTATTGTTCTCGGACCGTTGGGTCAGGGAGGTTACTCATTTCTAATCAATGGTGCCAACCTTGCTGCGCAGCTTCCGATACATACCTCGGCCGGATTCCCAACTGGACAGCTCCTCTATTCCGTCTGTTTCTGCGGGTCCTATATCTTATGGTCTATGGGGATATGTTGGATCTTCATTGCACTCTTGTCGATATCCAGCGTCTTAAAGAAGTCGGGCGTCCCGAATTTTGGGCTGGCATATTGGGGTCTCATTTTCCCCAACGCAGTATATGCCCTATTGTCAGTTCAGTTAGGGAACGTCCTCGATAGTGGGTTCTTCCGCGTTTTTGGATCGCTTTGGTCATGTACGCTGTTCGTGACTGCCCATTTTAGTCCTCGCTAACTACATGCCCGTAGGTGTCGTGTTTTTATTGTGGATCGTGGTATCAATTCGGACTATCCCTGCGATCATCGATCGCTCCATCTTCAGTGCACCCTGCCTTGCCGCTTCCCCTGCATCGCCCACCAACTCGGACCCAGAGAGGGGTCCAAATCCTTGCGAATCTAATCAGGGGTCCGCGCAATGCTCGGCAGAATCTCAAGTTAAACATGAATAGAATCAGGCTCAACGCTTACTATGATTTTATGGAGCCACACCCTATATCTATAGAGTACAATCTGTACGCAGTAAAAGTTCTCATAATGCATATGAGATTACCACCAAAACCAAATGGTCGATGACAAAAGTGTAGCGAAAAAAATTACTCAATGCATTACTGTACGTGTTGAATGTAACATTTACGTTACATGTGGCAGTACAGTGCACTGGCGCAGTTTGTGCAACTTCAAGGTATCCTAGAGCGTCGCATGCAGCCGGTGTACATGTGGCGGTAAACCACATTGCACTAGTTCCACATTCGAGAGTTGGCGAATAGTTTTTGGGGTGTCTTACATTTAACCTTTCCTCAGCATGCCAAGCTCCGCAGGCTATGAACCGTTACCCCAGCATGTGGAAGAAGACGAGCAGACGGTCAACGGTGGTCCCAACCCCGACCGCGTCGCTAAACCATCCCACGGACAAGCCTTCAAACGTCCATATAAACCTGGTCACATAGACCTCCGCAAGCTGGACAATGCGTTCAAGAGGTACGGTGCAGACCATTACTCGGAACTCGACCTGACTGTAGGCTAGGTGGACAGAATCCATTGCGCAAAAGGTGAAGCGGAAGAAGAAAGTGGAGGACCATTCCCGTAAAGAGATATGGCAGAGCGTTTTTGATCCCTATATCTTGCCTCCTGGGGCCAACGAAGGGGCCGTATCTATGGTAAGCCACGTTGACACCTCGGAGCGCCTGTGACACCTCCTGATCGGTATACGCTTTTAATAGGTCAAGACATTGGATCACACACCCCCAGTGACACAAGCTACCTTTGACAGGTGTGTTGTACTGCAACCAGGGTTGTTCGACTACCACCCACACTTGTCAGCATCACACAGTCGGTTCGGAATGCGATTGCGGCGGGTGTTCACCCCAAGATGATTGCCAAGGGCTCATCAGGCTCTTACTTTGCGCGTGCGAAAGTGCCAGCGGACGGCAGACTTCAGACCGTTGCGTATGTATGTATCCCGTTCCCAAGTATCTCTGGTTGATCTCCACGCAGGGTATTCAAACCCAAAGACGAAGAACCGTATGGTCGTCTCAATCCCAAGGCAAGGATTCTGTCATATCACTGTGAGATGAACTCACAAGGATCACAGACCACGAAATGGCTCCATCGTCAATTCCGTTGGATTATCCCGTTTGGTCGATCTTGTCTCATACCAAATCTAAGGTAAATGTCGCACTTATTTCCCCTCTACTCGGCTGAAGCAGGATGTTCATCACAGCTACATATCGGAAGCAGCCGCTTCCTTGCTCGATGAACGTCTTTCACTGAATATCGTCCCGCGCACCCAACTCGTGTCACTGTCAAGTCAGGTTAGTAGAAATCACTTTCGTACAATGATCCGCAGATTCACATCCTGTCAGGCGTTCTTCTACGATTGGCTCGATAGAAGTGCAGCAAAGAAAGGCAAGCCATTGCCAGAGAAGATAGGTAGCATGCAACTTTTCATGCACGGATACTCTGGTAAACGCCTCCTCCTTTCCATAAGCACTTGTGCCTGAATTTGTGTTCTCTAGATGCTTCGGACTTTCTGCGCAAGCACCCGTGGCCGGGTCGTTCGCTAGCCGATACCTTTGACGAGTCGTCTCATAGAAGGGGGCTATCAACGAAAAAAATATTATCTGCACTGAAGGTCATTTGCGGAAGGACTGGCGACGATGAATTGGAAGAGGAAGACCCAGAAGAGGAACGTGCTTTATTCGATGTCACGGAAGAGAGCGATTCGGGGCGCCCATTCTATTGGTCAAGAGCTCTTCAACAAAGTTTTAGCGAAGAGCTTGAAAAGTAAGCGTCCATTTAAACGAGTGAGATTTTACGTGTTCACAACCCTATCCTTGGAAGACTCGTGATATTAGGTATTCTCGATTACTTTATGCTCGGATGCACCAATTGAGTGCTTTCTAGATTATCTCATGCTCAATACCGACCGAGGAGCTGACAATTACATGATCAAGTATTGCGAAGGTGACCACGAGAAGTCATTGATTGATGTAGCTCCCCAACCGTCTAAACGACCGCAAATGTCACTAATAAACGAGCTTCGACAATCTGACACCTCCGCACCGTCGCAATCCACAGTAACTTTTGCACACGCCATCCCACCCTCTCAAGCTTCCTCCTCATCCACACTTCAGAACGACTTTACTCGCTATCCGCACATTCACATTGCTGCTATTGACAACTCGCTTTCCTTCCCCCACGAACACCCACAGGGATGGCGTTCGTATACCTACGGATGGCTTTACCTTCCTGTGAGCTTAATCGGCCGACCATTCAGCGAAAAGACGAGGCAACACTTTCTACCACTCTTGACTAGCAAAACTTGGTGGGAGGAAACGACATTCCAATTACTAAAGTTATTCGCCGTAGATCCAGATTTTCATCCCAAGATGTTCAAGGTGAGTACTTTTTCAACGCATGATTGTTTATCATCCGAGAATTGTTTCGCTAGAAACAACTGGCTGTCATTAAGGGACAGGCTTACAATATCGTCGAATCTTTGAAGCACGCAGTAAGTCCTGATTCGTATTGCCGCCAAGAGATCTATTGAATCAGCCTTCTTAATATCCTAGGACGAAGGTTTGTTGCATTCTTGTCGTGTGAAACACAGCTACTCGGTTACTGACTGACCCCCAGGTCCTCTGGAGCTAACCCGGCGGACGAAAGCACTGGTCTGGGACGACGAAACTGAAGTTATGGAAGAAGTGACACGCCCGGCAGACGCACCCATCAATGCCTCTCCTCGACCATCAATTAGCAGTGTGCCCCTCCCTCGTCGCACCCGCAGCCTTAGCCATTCAAGTGATTTCCCCCCTGCTGTACGCAAGCGTTCGTCTGAGGCCAACCGACCAGTCCCTTTTTCTGCGAAATTTCAGAAAGTACATCCTGGTACTACAGGGGTTATCGTGCTTGAGCACCTCGAGAGGTTGGATGCGGTTGAGGCTAGTTTGCAAAGGCTCGGCGTTGACGAACCCCTGATCGAGGAGGAAGATGAGGAGGAAGATGTGGCCGAGGCCTCCGCATTGCGCGGACGTGCGTCACTTCTCATCCAAACGGAAGAAGGAGAAACAGAACCTCAGGGCTTGTCTGCGTCTGTGCAGCTTTCGCTGCCCGCGAGTCCTGATGGGGTAGCATCCTTACCTGGCGACCAGTCGCTCGCTGGTTCTATGACAGAGGAGGACTTGACAGCCATGTCTAAATCTATGTCGCACGTCGAACCTCCCACAGCACGGCACTTGAGATGGAGTAGCCATGCGTCACGGTCGAGACAACGACTAGATAACAACTTGGAGTGGTTGACCGCAGACGAAGCTCAGCAACGCAAACGCACGGTTGTCGTCGAGGTTAGTGCACAACTACTCCTCTCTATTGGATTGGCGTCTGATACCAGATTCCGCAGCGTCTTGAAATGGTCCAAGCAAAGCCATTGCTGAGTTGTTGGTAATGATTTATCCGAGCATCTTGGGCAGTTAAGGTGAAGGATCCATAGACCACACATTGCATTGTGTAATTATTTAATGCATATTGTCTTGAGCGTGAGAGTCTCTTCGACAACCCACCATGTCGACTCCCCCTGTGCTCAACGTACACACCCCAACCGAATCCTTTGCCGTCGTGCACTCTTGTCAGTAGGTGGTATACATGTCTTTGATGCCAAATTCTTAGCTTTTGGGATGCAGTAAAGGACGAGTCACTGCGGCAGCTTTACGACAAATTGACTCGGAAATGCCGTGCAGAATTTCACGGTCAACGGATTCAATCAGGATGGATCAAATACGTCTGGGGCGACTCCGTGTGGAATCTAGACGACGGTAATTCTCCTATGTTTTCTCTCGGTCTCTCCGGTCGTCCTAAGGTTGTATGGCATCTTTCTAGATAGCGACTATACGATCTTTGGTTGGCGTCAGACCTCTCCTTCAAGCTCGGCCCAAGCTGCATCAGCAATGTCCGCCACCCTCCACGTCCACGATCCTGCAGGTCAACTTCCAGAGCCACCTGCCTACCGAAATCCTTCATTCTACCTGTTCCACCCCTCTTGCTCAAAGGTTTCACTCCGACCCCATTCACGCGCGAGTCTCAAAGGGAAGAGCCCTACGCAAAACGGGGCCGTGGAAGAATCAAGAGTCGTAAAGCATAGGAAGGAATTCCAAAAATTCCATAGTGAAAATGGTGTGAGGACTGTCATGGGTACAATCGGCCCCGTCGAGAACGGTAATGTCCCATCTCTCGCGTTTCGGGGCAGGCCCCAGCGAGGCTCACTCGGATCTACATTCTCCTATAGTACGAATGCTCCTCAAAAGTGGTTATCGTCATGTCTACATTTCAAGAAAGTTCGCCCTGAAGCATGGCTTCATACCTGCCGACGCTGCGCCGGGGCATTATGGCTATGGTGGACTCGTCAATCTCGGGAAATGGCCTATAACATTGTTGCCGGCAGCCACCTCCACCCTGCTCGGACCAAAAGTCGGAGCGTCTGCAAATGGGAAGCCAGTCAAGCCAAAGACGGTTTCTATACCCGTCTACCTCTCCGAGGAACCTCACTTTGACGTTGTCCTAGGACGTTCCTTCTTCGAGCGTCGACAGATACGGACGTCGTCTACTGACCCAACCGAGGTCGTCTGCATGGATACTGGAGAGAAGATCGAGTGTGAGCTGGTAGTACTTAAGGATGGTAGGGGAGAGATCGTGATCGTGACCTAACTGCTTCTTGCATACACCAGCTGGCTTGTGGGAGCCTGAAGAACATCCCATACCGTTCCATTCGCCCCCGACCTCAGCAAGAATGATTCTCTTGTTTACTGTGCTATGGCAGGTGATAACAGCAGCTCACTCTGATCTGATGTATTGTACGTTGTACTGCGATAGCAAAATATATTATCCCATCACTGGATGGTGACCACACTGTCGGCGTCTGTGGATGGTGAAGTCAGTACAACTCGGACAAGTCTAGCAGCGCCCGTACCAAAGTCGCGGATGCCGTTATCGGCCAAGCCGCTCGACCGTATCAACTGAACAAGGGCGTCTGGCATATCAGCAGTGAAACCCTGGAAGCTGGTCTGACATCCGATTCAAGAAGGTCAAGTTGAGCAACGTACCAGCAATTTCTCTCCAAAGTCATTTGAGATGGTACCCCCGCCGCTGAGGACATCCGCTTTGCACTTTCTGTACGACTCTACGGTGTTGAAGGTGACTGTGAACTCTGTAGAGGATGGATGACTCGAGATCCGTACAAATTCTACAAACACAGCTTACTTTGAGTCATGGCTAACGGTCGATGGTGGAAGATCGGAAAGAGGAGGGATTTGATCAGTCGTCGATGTCGAGGTACATATAGCAATGACCTGTGCACCGGACTCGTCCGAGTCCGAATCCAGCTGTCTTTGTCAAGGTGCCAGGAGAGGGTCCTTGATTACGATCCCGGTTGCACGGAATATGAGCGCACCGGTGTTAAGTCAAGGCTGTGGTGTATTATACACTGAGATCATTGTATACAGAAGCCCCCTGGCAACGATCTCAAATTCGAGTTTGTGGCGCCAACCACTGCAGCCACTTTCCGGGCCGCTCGATTCACGGAATGTTTCAAATGCTTAAGACGAGCGGTACACCTTTCCTAGCACTAGTCCTTGAATAAATATTCAATAGAGTAGTCTTCGAGATCCAACCATATTCATCTACCAACCACGAAAGAAATTTATTGTCTAGCCCATCTATCAAGAGATCGCTGGTGATGTGCCCGAATATCAGTCCTCAGAGCTGGAACTATAGCATACAACGGCCCGAGTAGCATAGTGGGAGTGATTTATGAGGGGGGGACGCGTGCATACACGCTAACGTGGTTATGCATTAGAGTCGCGCGCTGCTATCTCGTAGCCGGGGGGCAGTCCGTCCATGCCTTCAAACGCCGGGAGCCGCTGGTCGCCAACTAAACCTGCGGCGTTCTGACCAGATGGTGCGCCTAGAAGAGGCCGTTGTCCCATCGCCTGTCCCTTTATAAAGCGTAACGACGGGTCCTTGTGGAAATCGTGCGCACCTCATTCAGGACCTGTCCTGGGAAATCCGTGCCTTCTACCGATGTCCGTGCGTCGAGTGAGTTGGATGCTATGTGGGAGGGCCCAGTGATAGTGAGCGGTCGTAAGGATGTATCGTCTCCGAACGGGTTCGGGTTGCTCCTGGTCTCCAACGGTCGAACAACACCGGTCGCGGCCGCTGTGGCCATTCCGGAGGATCGATCCAAAGAGACAAAAACAGTACGTGAACTGTCCAACGCAGCTTTCCAACGCCAGTAGAAGAAGGCCGCAGCAGCAGCAGCTAGCAGCGCGACTACACCTTCAACGATCAGGCCAGCGATTGCCCCTGAGCTGAGCCCGCTTGAAATGAAGTTAGACAACTACAACGTCGTTGAAATGATGCCAATCGCATACTTTTGCACAATGTTGTTGTCGTTGGTGCTGCGTTTATTGTATAATATGTCAGCACGAGCAGAAAATCACCCTCGCTCGAAATATACCTTGATGGGATACATGACGCGGCACTGGGAGAAGAAGAAGTACTGCTAAAAACATATTTTTTTCGTCAGCACTTGGAGCAAGCCAGAGGAGCTTCGACAAGGTACTTTGCTGTAGTCCACAGCTGCGCATAATCGATAGTCAAACATTGCCCAACTGTGGCAGGGAGATTGATGAGAACAATATGATGTGCACCGGGGCCAAGATTGTCGGCATGATAAATCGTAACACCATAGTTCGTGGGGTAGACATTTGATGCATTATAGGTCACGGTCTGGCCACTGTCCAATTGGACTGAGTACGGTCCATTGGAGGGTCCCGAGGTCCCAAACAACGTCACAGCCTCGCCTATTAGGATTGTCAGCAGTAAGTATAATGATACATGGGACAATCAGCGTGCCCTACAATATACGCGGGGTTATTCACGGATGACATTCAAGGCAGTGAGGGCGTACTATAAATGTGAACGAAACACTCGCATCATAAGTGGATGTGACGCTATAAAGACGTCAGCAGTTTCTCTGGCCACCATGATACGACCTACTGGCCACTGCCATTGTTGAATAGATTTAGATTCAGATCGCTGGAGGACGTTGTCTCCCATGCAGATTGCTGGTATTGAAAGCGAGAATCTGTGTCTTGGACTAGTTCGGGAACCAACTGGTCACCTGTGCTCCCAACTTCAGATTGCCATACAATCTATGCCCTGTTAACCGCTGTCGGTGGCAAATCAAACTTAACTGACCATATCGATGTCCACGTACAAACCAGATACTCCATCGGTGTTTACCAAGGTCACGGTATGCATTCCCTGGCTGACATTTGCATTGAAAAGTGGTTGTTGAAATAAGTTGTTCCCAGAGCCATTGACTCCGGGATAGGTTGTACTGTCTAGTTGAACGGTGTAGATCCCATGATTCGGTCTGTTGGCACCATATATCCAGATAGCTGTCCCATTGAAGTTGAATGTTGCCGTTCCGTCTGCCGCATTGTTCCTCTGGAAGGTGCCTAGATAATAACTATCTAGGACTCTCAATAATAGGGCCGATCAGAGCAACCTGGAAACCCACTCTACGGCATACACGTCGTTTTCCCCAGGAGACCATGATGAGTCGTATGAGATGAGGGGTGATTTGTCATCGATCACAATAGTGAGCAGGGACATCATGAAGGTTGGGGCCTCTTACTGCAGTATTCATATTTAACCACGCTCGGGCAATTGTTAAGTAGGAGGGACAGTGATGATCTGATGATCTGATGGGAGGCGCAATTACTTCCGTTCACGCAGCGCATTGAAAGCAAAAAAACCGCAAGAGTTGGATAATGTGACTACATCACCGACGTATCAACATAACCTACGAAGGAGCTGCACCACGAGGCTCTTGCAGACCCGAGCCTATGAATCATCCCTGTAGTCATGTATAATATATATATGTGTTACGTACCTCGCCGTTCCCCGCCTTCACCCCCTCGCCCTCGGCCACGGCCACGACCCCTGCCACGATGTTCACCATCGCCATTACGCCAATCACCATCCGTGCGGTTGCCACGATTAGCTAAGATGAGGTCATTGCAAGAACGGTTGAAAAAATAATGGAGAATATTTACCACGATCACCACCCCGACCACCCCGGAAACCACCCCGCTCCCCTCCCCGATGGAAACCTGTCCTGTCACCGCGGAAGCCTCCACGCATATTGCCACGTTCACCGCGATGACCTCGACCGCGACCGCGACCCCCACGGGATGCTGGGGTGAATCCGTCGTCTACAGTCTGTGCTGCGGGGGGAACATCGCCATTCGGAAGCTGTACTGCGGATGGTAGATTCACTTCAATCGTCTGAACGACAGGTGTCGCCGAGCCAGATGGTGCAAAACTTGCTTGAAGGGTCGCGATTGAAGGAAGCCCACCCTCTTCATCTGCCTCCGCCCAATCGATTGGTTGAGTTGAGATCGTCTGCGTATAGTATATAACCAGTGTCGGACAAAAGAATGAAAACACACACTTCGACTGGTTCAATGTTGTCATCTTCAACAACTTGAGCTTGTTCTTCAGAAGCACCGTTGGGTTCTACGTCAGGCTGTTCTTCCCGCTCGGCATTATCTTCAAATGCTGGCGTCTCCAGCTCGCTCGCTTGCATGAAGTGGAAGCTACTGGAGACACTCAAAGAACCAGGAATACCTGAAACTGGTTCATCCACGGGTGCAACCTCGATTTCAACAGGTTCTGGTTCGGTTGTTTCGGATGGCAGAGGAGTGGGCTCGCGTGGTGGATTAAGAAAGGACTGCACAATACTTAACAATCGGGTGACTGGAGGAAGAACTGAATGGTCGCGTGACTTGTGGAGAATAAAGACACTTACACGGTATACCATTGAGGTCACCCTCGCCAGACAATAAACCGGAAAGAATAGTATGTTTTGAATCATTTTCTTCTCCCAAAAGGGCATCGCATACTGTGAAGATGGCTGAGCCTTCACTGTCGTCAAAGTCGAGCACTACAGGGGGTACATCCCCGGTGTCAAGGACGGAACGGAGACGAAGGAGTGTCAATATTGAGGATGCCCTTGAAAAGTAGGACGCCTGTAAGAGAATGTAAGATGATGTGGAATGCGAGACTGATAGTATCGTAAAGTCTTTCCTGCGCGGAAGAAATGGCTTCCTGAATTTTGAGAGAGGCTATACGTTCGGTTTCTGCACGCTTCGATGCTTGATCACGAGATAGCTCGGCTTCGTGTGCCTAAAAGCGTGTTATATGCATGGTGGTGGTCATCCGAGATGATCCTACACACCTCGATCGATTTCTTGACCTCTTCGAGCTCTTTGTACACAGCCTCGAGAGAAGGAAGTGTTTTGAGTGAGCGCCTTTGGTCGTCATTGAGTTTTTCATGTTCGGTTGCTGCATAGGGTGTGATGCGGGACTGGTGTGAGGTCGTCCGAGTCAATGATGCCAGCTTTGAAAGAGGACAAGAGAACGAAAAGGCATACGATTTTCTTGTTCAGACTGCGCATGCGCTTCTGCACGAGCTCGATTATGGGGCTGGATTTGGAGACGAGGTCGTCGTGTGTTGGAGCTTCTGATGCTGCGACGAGTTCATGAACGGGGTTGTCCTCTTTGGCGTCAGACTCGTTGGGAGTCCTGTCGACGAGAGCAGGAGAAGGAGCGTCGGGGATGGTGACTGAGCCTTCTGCGGGTGAACCCGGTGTTTTGCTCTTTGCGCCCGTCTTTCGCTTTTTCCTTTGAGATTTTGAAGCGACGAGGGGAGGAGGAGCGCCGGGGACGAGACGAGGCGTAGACGCGATTTCAGCCATGGTTGTGATGAAAGAGACAAGAAAGTTGACTTTGAAGAATTTGAAGGAAACAAGACAACATTCCCACGCATATAACTTGATGGCTAACCTCGTCAGACACGCCGACCTCTCCTTTCTCGACGGTAACATCGTCGTACTCGCCGGGTCAACATATTTCATAGTACATCAAGGACTTCTCGTACGACACTCTCAAGTACTTCGCGAGCGCATAAACGCCATGGACATTACCCCTGCCATCGAGGACCGACCCGTTCTCTCGCTACCAGAATCAGCGCGCAGCATCGCCTATCTCTTGCAAGCCTTGTACGACGGCATGTTTGTACACATTCAATGCCTTTTTTTTCGCGCGCACGTTGACGTTTTCTAGTTCGTTTTTGACCTATGATGAACCGGGCTTTGCCACCGTCGCTAGTCTACTCCGTGTCCTCACTACATACAAGATTCACCGTATCCGCCACGACATTCTCCGCGTGCTCTCAAACTCTTGGCCAACAAATCTCTCTCAGTGGGAGTCACGTGAGTGTACCGTGACATCCCCCGATGGCGTGTACGCCCCTCGCCCCAGTTTACCCCATCCCGTGTCGGTAATCCCTCGTCACGACTACCTTTGACTCACTCAACTCCAGAGAGGTCATCAAGCTGGCCAGAGACATCAATACACCCTTTCTCTTACCTTCCGCCATGTATGACCTTTCTCGTTCTGCCCCCAGCGAAGCCGCGACAGGCATCTTCAACGCTCAACTTGCCGACTACATCCGTCTCGACGAAGGCGATCTCCTCTGTGTTCTCCGTGGTCGCGAACATGCTGCACGCTACTTTTCCACCTTTATCGTCAACGAACTGGAAGGCAGAGCCCCCTCCGCTTGGTGTCTTCGTCGTAACGATCCGAACCCTTTCACAAAACGTTCTTGTCAAATCGCGTTCGAGGCCATCACCTTTGAGCTCCTTCGAGATATCAACGGAATCATCAGCCACCGCACATCGGATCCATTGTATGCCATGTCCGACACCGAGGCGATGCAGACAAGAGAAACCGTTCCCGAGGACAGCCCTTCTACCATGCGAACATGCGAGATATGCCGTGCAGAATTCTCCTCTGCAGTCCTTGCAGCAAAGGAAGATTTTTGGCGGAAACTTCCTGTCTGGTTCGGCGTAGATGTACCAAAGTGGGGCTGATCAGACCATGCTTGGATGATAGCTCATGTATTTTCATGTAGCATGTCTTCAATAACTAGTACTAGAATTTTGTCGCGTGACTGGTTGTTGTTTCGGTCCAAATCTTCAGCCCTGAAAATCTTTAGGGTAATCACATCATTCGAACCTATACTAGCGCGCATGACAGAAGAGCCTGAGGACAGGACCGACTCGGAGAGCGGTCAGGAGGGACCTGACACTGCGGCGTACGTTTCATTCATCATGATTCTATTCGTTCCTTGCGCATACACACCGTCGGACCAGCGAAGCAATAGCACAGATCGAACATCTCACCCTCCACATCCTGGAGCAAATCGTGACGTCGCTCAAAAAATCTCCAGGAGCCCGAAGATCTACCACCCTTCTAACCCAATCACATCGAAAGGGCGATGCCAAAATCGAGATTCGAATCGCGGACAGACGAAAAGATAAACTCGGAGGGTAAATACCAGCACGCTCTTTTCGTACTAGCAGCGGATTGGTAAACCCGTATCGTGTAGATGTGCTTCTCGAGTTCTCCGCTTCCCCGCTCAAACCAAGAGCCCAAGCTCAAAACCAATCGGTACGCAAACAACAATTTCATTTGTATCAGCTGAACTGCTCGTCAGCCCAACTTTTACGAGTAATGAATTTTGCACACGAGGCCCTGAGCCAGGACCTCTCCCTGACCAAGCGGTAGGGGCCAGCTTAATAGGGGCCATTTCACAAACTTATAGGTCACAGCGATTTATTCTACAAAGATGTCAACCTATTCAAATCGCAAAAGACAGTGGACAAGGTAACTCGAGCGTAAGCATCCAAATCCAATGACATCCGACTAGGACAGCTCGTGGACGACCTTGCGGCGACCTTGGAACTCGATAGATCAGATTTAAACATAGTAATTATCCTGCCAGAAACTGCTTCTTGTGGTTAACTCGTCCGTGTAGCGTGCCACCTCAAAAGGTCTCGTCTGCGGTAGTGGCCTAATTATACACCTACTGGATGGTCAGATTCTACGAGTGAATGATTCCGAAGTACGAACAACGTCTCGCCCGTTTTATCATGTCCAATACTATGGTCAGGGCACGCTTATCCCGGCTGGAGAAGATGTTGAACGGTTCGAAGTCAAGTCCGATGTTAGTTGGGTTCTTGTGATCGAAAAGGAGGTCGCTTACTACTTCATCGGGTCCGACTGCTATTGATGCAACCTTTTTCTCGACATTCAGGCAGTCTTTCAAACTTTATGCCGATTGCAATTCACCATGCACCCGGGGCTACCTGGATGTGGGTTGATCGTCACGGTGAAACGTCATGCTTGTCTTTGTGGGACCTTGCTCACTTCGCTTTGCAGGGTAAAGGGTATCCAGACGTTGCTACTCGGCAACTCGTAAAAACTTTATCAGACAACTTGCCGGACGAGTACGCGGCTAGAATCTGTTTGTACTCAGCTAAAATATCTCCCAGCATACCAATAATGGGACTGGTCGACGGGGATGCCTATGGTTTGGACATACTTTCGGTTTACAGGTACGGGAGTCAAAGCTTACGACACGAGAACGAAAAACTCGCTGCGTATCGCATCCAATGGCTTGGTGTCAGAGCTTCAGATCTCGCGGGGTAGGGGGGCGAGCTCGTCCGTGATATCGTTCTTGAATATTCTTTTCAGCTTAAATATTCACCTGGATACACTGATTCCTATCACAAGACACGACGAAAAAAAAGTAAGTCTTGTAGTACTTGATTATTGTTATTGCTGAGCCAATCTTGCCACAGGCCCTGACAATGCTGCAACATCATGGAAGTAGTTTGCCTATGGAATGGAGGTATAGTATAGGGTCTAAGATGATCTGGGAATATTCTCCCATGATTTTTCTATAGGAAAGAGCTCATGCGAATTTTACACACGAGAATGAAGGCGGAAATTGAGATTCTGACTAGTAGTGGGTCAGGATCTCTCGAAGAACCCAGGGGAACGTCTTGCCTCGTGCATTATATCTGTCGCAGAATCCTTCACTTTGTAGAGATGTCTACGTAACACGATTATGACCAACTTCTTGCACGTTTCTTTTCGGAGTGGCTGACAGGCCCGGGTGTAATGAAGTGGAGCATTCTCAAGCAATATAGGCCCGGGTGATCGAATTCACCTATCGAAGGACTCGGACGTGCCAATGATAGATGATGCTGAAATGTGGCGAAAGTCGTTGAGAGTTCTTCCTACTGCGAATGTACCAGACTTGGGCAAGTCAGATCAGTAGTGAGACTCTTCCTCAAGTTCTCGTGACTCTCGATCGAGCACCGATTTCGGAAGCCATCTTTTTTGGCCTTACAAAGCAGATCTTTATACTTACCTTTCTACCTCGTTTCTCTACGCTCAGGACGTAACGGTTTGACCATCCGAACCCTCCGAACACGTCGGATTCTAGGATCACTAACCTGTTCGCCAACCGTTTCAAAAACACCTACCTTTCGATATGCCCTCAGAAGCGTAACGTCCATACCCCCGGTGACTCCTCGTCGTCGGGTGCAGAGTGAGTCTTCACTCCCTCATCTATCCCCCACCTCAGAGCCGAAAGGTGAACGAGCGGGCGTACTGCTGAATGCTGCAACCATAATACCGCCGTGGCGTGAATTCCTCAGCCTAGTGCGCAAGCCGAAGCAGGTGGGATGCGGTAACATCCACGTTATTCCTTCGAAAAACCAGAATGCTGCCATACCTCGTGAACAAAGTTGACGTCAGAAGACCAGTCAGATGCTGGTCAGTCATGGACAGTGGTGCGGAGACGCTCGCGACGTAGGTCGAAAGGTAGTACTGGCCCATCTAAAGGTCAGGATGAAGGTTCTAACCGAGAATCGAACGACTCATTTGCAAAGCTCAACAATAACGTACTCGTTCAACGACACTCTGCCTATAAGCGACTCTAAAAGGGGTAAGGGAGGATTAAGCGCGCAAAAATGAGGAGAAAAACTAGCCCAATGTGTTTTTCAAAGTGCCGATACTGCCCGACAAGGGACTTAGTACATAATCGGGGAGACCCGCTCTTCCGGGGTCCAGACGAAGATATTCTGTCAACCAAGCTGGCACAAAAGAGTCAGAAATTGAACAGGCTCTGGCCAGTGGGGCAAGCGGAAAGAAACTTGACCACAGCGGTCAGACTATCATAGATCAGAGATGAATGCGCAGAGCAACCATTCCGAGACGGCGACTGTTGATGATAGGAAGAAGAGTCTCCGAGTCACTACTGATCTGACCTGTCCCAAGTCTGGTAGATTAGTAGGAAGAATAAGTAGTAGTGTAGCGTAGCCCTTTTATACGTAGCCCCTCAACAACTGTCGCTACCGTGATCATCCGTCACGAGCTCGATCACCACTAGTACGCTCAACATCAGCTCTCGACTCATCCTACATACACCATGATGCAGGAGACAGTTGAATGGCTTCCGGAACACGACAAGTTTATCCTTCCCGTCCTGGAACCCATACCATCATATTTCTCCATACCCCAGCTGGATGACAAGCCACAGGATCCAATCGTCCAAGCCATACAATTTGAGGCACCCGCTCAATCTCAAGGAATACCACCGCACAAATCACTTTCTCCCGCACTATCTCATCCTAAAGTGTTCCCCGATGTATCAGTACACGTCTCCAAGCCTTTGCTCGCACAACTGTGGAACGAGGTGTCACTCTCTCGCCCTCTGGACGTAGTGAGTATGTTCGATTTGTTATATGTACACCGTGGTGTAATTCAGTGTTCACGACAGGATCGTTCTATGTCTTGGGATCCGAATCCTCCCTCGAATATTCGAAAATCTCCCTTCTTGTCTGAACAACATTCCAGCCTCTTGGGTCCCTTGCAGAATTGGTCAGTCCTTCGTGAAATGTTCCAAGAGGGCAAGACGATCAAAGTATTAGCGTCATTGACCGTGGTTTAGGGCCCAGTCCGGTATGCACGCGAAATCTACCAAAATCGCTCGGATTGCAGAGAGGGATCTGTTTAGTTCCCTCCGTTTGGTTGCACTGGGAACCTCGTCGCCATTATACACGTGGGATGTACACTCGCAGTCATTCGTCCAAGCGGCGTCGTCCAACTCGCTAATGCACAATGGGATGTCACGCAGGTTTGTCATCACCTGGATCCCCCGTATCGTATAGTAACACCCATTTGAAGTATTGTGCAATGTTTTCTTGACTTGGGTACTCTCGTACGTCGGCTTGATCAACATATCCAGGAACTTCGTGGGAGGTAAGGACATTCGCGCTCTCTACGACTCAGATATATGGAGTTTGAAATTTTGAGACGAGGGCGTACCAATACCACCGTGCACGCCTTTGCCCATGGTCTTTCATCCGTCCTAACATTCATTCGTAACCGTTTGTCTTGCGGTCCGCTTTCCCATGTCACAGAATCTTCGACTGTCCCCTGCCTCGCTACCATGTGGCTCTACTACGCTGAGCTAGAGCGGCTCGTGGTTGCTCTTGCTTCGATGTGCTCCAGGGTGCGTGAACAATCCGTTTAATTTGCATCATCTCCCTTATTTCAAAGATAGAGCATGGACACCACTCCCAAACAATTCTCCGAGATTCCGACTTCTCCTGTCGACCTGTTGTCCTTTGTTTACGAAACCTTTGAACAGCATGTAGAACAACACTCCCCCCGCGATATCACAGCAATCATGGCCTACATCCTGACAATCTCATCCAGACCATACATCCAGGCCCTCTGTCGGTTGCTTGCCTATGGAGAAGCTCGCCAGGTGTATATCATCGCTACTGAGAAACCTCAACTCCTGGATACTACATCCCAATTTGAAAACGATGAGGTAGAGAGCTCTTGGCGTGGTGAGGAGGGTAGCGTCGATGCAGAGGGTCCATTTCCGAAATTTATCCCAGAAAACTTGGCAAGGATACTTCCAGCGGCTCACAAATCACTGAAGCTGCTTGAGGCTGCTAAACCAGAGCACCCGATTTTTTCTACTGAATCACCTACAAGAGAAATCGCATGGATATGGTCTGAAGAAAGTATTAAGAACCTGTGGAGTGGGGTCGAAGTCAATGACAATCCTATAGCTCCGGCAACAAAACCATCCCACCCTCCCCTTGGCAATTCGCCGACGGAGCAGTCATCAGGCGACCATGATATTGTTTCGGAGTTCAGAGTCTTCGATTTGGAACCAGGAACCTTCCCATCCTCGGAATGCAGCTCTCAAGTTGTCCTCGACAAACTCATGGCCAACTTCCCGAATTCATTACCGCACATTACGCCAAGCCCACTCCTCTTATGCGAGGTCATGTTTGCGCCTCTCCAGGATCATGCCGCATCTCTCTCCCGTGCACTGTTGGCAGTCTTTCTCGATCGATCTTCCTTCCTTTGCATTGATGCGCACCTCGAACTACTTCGGTCTCATGTGCTGCTCACTTCGCATTCATTCAAATCACGACTCTCTGCCGCGTTATTTTCTGATGCAGAAGATAGAGCAAATCACAGTGTGCAATTGTACAACCTCCTGCGATACAAGTCGAAAGGTACAACACTACCTGACCAATCTCACACAGGCCGTTGGCCTGTAGGGTTGGCACCCCTCCTGGTTACTAGAGATTCCTGGCCTCCCGGCGGTTCTGAGCTCAGTTTCCTCCTCCGCACGGTGATAGTCGATTCCCAGAAGAATAATCCTTCAAGCGCGGAAAGCTGCACGTCTGATTTAGACGGCGTGCACCGTGTATTGGGCGAAGCAGAATTTCGTTTAGGTTTTGCCATACGCGAGCTCAGTGGCAGGGGACACGATCGATGGCTTGACCCCCTCTGTAAGTCGGTGATTAGTTTCATATAAAGTGCGACTAATGTAGAAATTTAACAGCTATTGAGTACGCCTGATTCACTATGAAACACTGCCCACGTTCATTTGTTACAGAGCGTTGGATTTCTTATATCTCGATTACAAAGTCCCGCAGCCCCTGCAAACGTTGATCCCGACAGCGGTCCTGTCAAAATATCAAAGAATGTTTGCACTCTTGCTCCGCTTGACACGAGGTGAGTTGTGTGGTATTTCTATGCTAAATCGCTAACCTGCTATAGTCGAGTGTGCGATTCGCTCCGTTTTCCGCTTGACACGCACCATTGCCATTCCTCTACTTCCAACGCTCTCATCTTCTCGCGGATTGTTGCTTCACTTCCGCTTCACGGCACACTCGTTTCTCAGTGTACTTTCCACGTATATATACGATACGGCCATCGGAGGCAATTTCGATGCCTTTCTGTCACGCATCACGGCTTGTCGTGAGTCGCCTGATGCACCGGGCGCTTTCAGGGACGTCTTTGCCCTTGCCGAGTGTCATTCATCTGTTCTGGATGATATTCTCAGTGCATGCCTGCTAAGGTCGTCTCAAAGGGCTGCTGGCGATCTTTTGCGAGGGACGTTGGAAGTCATTCTCGAGTTTTGCGTCTTGGTCGGTGATCTCAAGGATGGCCGAATGGCGGAATATCAAGCATCACCTGCGCTAGAAGCACTTTTCGCTTCCTTTCGTAAGAAAGTGTCTGCACTGGTCAGTCGTATAATGTTCGCCGGCATGATTATTATTAACTTGGGGATCAGATGCGAACGTTGGAGGTCATGGTGGAAAAGCATGGAAAGAATCCTGGCCCTGAACAACTTCAAGTTGCGTATCCGGAATGGGAGTCTCGAGTACCACCGGGTGGGGTCGATTCACTTCGACATCTCTTGACATGCTTGAACCAGAACGATTGGTGGGCGAAGGTTTGTTGAAAGTGATATTGCAAGCATGCGATGACGATTACATTGATATGAGTAGTAGACGTGTCCGTATAAATCTATAAGCTTAAGCTAAAACATTCCCTACAAGAAGCAACAAGGAGATAATCAAAACCCGTTACGACGATCATCTTACAAGACGTGGACAAATAAATCAGCATTTGAAAGCTTCGCCTATGATATCTGGATCCCGTACGGAAGATGGAATTGGAGCCATGTCTTTGATAGTCCGCCTATTTTCCCGAATCCATATTGTGCGCACCTCTTCCTCTCGTGGGTCCATACTGGTCGCCGTTCCGTCCAAGCCCAAGCCCCGTAACACTTCTTCGACTCGAAGAGAGTCGACCAATTTGATCTCTTGACTAAAAGCGGCACCCTTGCTTGGTGATCCAAATGAGGACGTTCGACTGACGCTACGGCGACCAGACTTTGAGGGAGAAAGGATCGTCGAGCAAGGGTCGGATGAGCACACGATACCGGATGTCTCCAACACACTGACGAGGTCGGAAAACTCGCTGCGAGAAACGGGTGTGAAAATCCCGTTTTCGGAGCGTTCTAGGATGGTAGCATAATATGTATAGAGCTGCGGAAGCTCGAGGATACGTAGTTTGGAGGCTAAGCCCGTTCGTTTGGTGGGGGTCCTGAGAGGAGAATTTGAAATGGATGATAAAGGAAGAACAGCGTCTTTTCGCTTTGAGGCGAGGACGATTGCAAGTAGCACCAATCGGGATTGTAAGCCAAGGTTTCGAACCTTTACAGTTGTCTCACTATTGCTGGATTGGGAGGTAGCGTGTGGGGTGGAAACATTAGAATGAGAGTTGTTGGAAGGAAGGTACGCCTTGAGCGCGGTCAAGATATGGTTCGGTGTGATGGCGGGCACGGGTGTTGCCAGAGGGTTTTCGACAGCAACGGTGGAAGATGAAACGGCAAGGTCGATTGCACCCCTGAGGACCTCGAAAAGCGTCCTCACGTCACCGGTCTGGGAAGCAACTTTTTTGGAAAGCAAGGTCAAGGGACCGGTGGGCAAAAACTTGGCAAGTTGTTCTGAGTTGTCTGCGTCAGACAACGGTGATAGGCGCGCTTGTAAAACGTCGAACAGTTGGGAGGCTGTGTATGCGCCGAAATGGAGGGTCAGGACGTCAGCTGCCTCATCATTAGATAGACTTGCGGAGGCAGAGAGGGTATGTGTGTTGGCTATGCCAATAATACGAACAGAAGAGGAGTGCTTGCGAGCAAATGAGAAGATGGCGGAGAGGGCATGTGGGGATTTTGCAATATGATCGAGTTCGTCAAGGACAATGAGACTGTGAGGTGTGCGTCAATACGTGTGAAATGACGCCAAAGGCAGTTAGATACCATCTTCGCTGCTGTGAGGCCAGAATCTTGTCCAGGAGACGTTTTGCCTTTGCCTTTGCCTTTACGCCTTTGGTTCTTTTAACCAACGTGGAAGTCTCGATATTTTCGCAGAGACAGTCCCAGAGATCGTCTACGTTATTCAAGGCCATGCAATTGACCGTTACTAGTTTGAGATCATGGCAACACTCGAGTCCGGCCAAGACGGAGTTGACGAGCGCAGTCTTTCCGGTTCCAGGTGTTCCAGAGATGAAGAGAGACGACTTGGTCGGTTCGCCGGAGCAGGTATCGGCACGGGCAGACGCGACGAATGTCGTGATTACGTCGCGTTCGGTAGACCTGCCAGCGATAGGAAATGTGCCATTGCACGTCGACCTGATCGACGCGCGAATACGGGCGTGTATAGGGAGAAGCGCGACGGGGGGGGAGGAAGACATGATGAGCAAGGAGAGACGCGTCAACAAACGCGCGACTTGATCGGAATTCATTCCCACGGTACTTACAATCTTTAGAGACCGGTGCAAGGAAATGTTCATCATAAAACTAGCCAGGGCTGTGGCAATGGTCGCTTGTTCCCTCATTCACACGTCGCCAGGATGCCCGTGCTCACCACCGTGATCGACGACAAGTCACCTCTGATAGCGTATGATACTACTTGGCTTCCTGGTTCATCTTGGGATGACAACTTGGCCAGCAAGTACGCTGTCCTCTTCAGATGCTGTTGCTGTACATGCCCACTCATTCCATTCACAGTTACTATCTCGGTACATTTACAACCAACAATGTGACAGATGGCTCAGTAATTTTCGACTTCAACGGGACTGCCATCTGGATTTATGGCGCCAACCGCTCAAACCATGGGAGCTACACCGTTCAGGTCGACAGCGCGACCTTCTCGAATTATAATGGCGGCAGTGTGAACCCCATTTTCCAGCAGTCACTTTTCAATGTATCCTCGCTCACCCAGGAGGCACATACACTAAAGTTGACAAATACTGCAACCGGAAATCTTTACGTGGACATCGACATGGTATGTCAAGCCTGAGCCTCCCCCCCTCGATTAAGTGCTCAATGTCTCATAGATTGCATGGCAGTCAGAAATTGGCGATACGGACGGCCAGCTGGTTAACGAAGTAGTTCAAGACACGGATCTTCGCTTTCAATACCAAGAACCGGCTTGGACCGCGACCTCCAGCGTCAGCTACATCAACTTCAACATGTTCAGCAACGGCTCTGGCCAGTAAGCAACCGCAACGGGGCAGTTTCGTCCAACTCATTGTCTTGCTTGTCTTAGCATCACCCAAACGTATGAAGCGAGTGTCACATTCACATTTGAAGTGGGGTTCATCTCCTTTCCAATCTGTTGTCCGTGCTCATGTACCGTGCAGGGCATGCGTCTTGTTATTCAACCTATCTTATGCATTTCTCACAGATTTAGCAGCCGAGGCTGTGTCCCTTTTTGGAACTTCAGGGCCTTCCAATGGACAATACTCAGTTCAATTGGACAACAGCCAGAGCGTGACGTATAATGCAACGAACGCTTACCCTACAAACTATGGTGTTATGATCTATCATGCCGATAATCTTGGTTCTGGCTCACATCAGATTGTTCTTACCAACCTCCCTGCCACAGGCGGCCAAGTCCTTACTATCGATTACGCACAACTATGGACTTTCAAGTGCTTTGCCATGAATCTTGCCAATGGCTTACTTCGCTGACAAAATTGTGTGCTCTCAACAGTACTACTAATACTACTATAACACCCGTCCCAAGTTCGAGTACGAGGTGTGCCCTCATTCCTGCATGTTTCTCCGTCTCATTACTGAAACCTTGGCAGTAATTCGCAAAAGTAGGTGACCGGAAACTTGGTAAACGCGAGCTGACTTAGTTCGTTATTAGCGAACTCAGTTCAGGTGCAATTGCCGGCATAGCCGTCGCAGTCGTAGTCGCAGTCCTGGGTGCAGGTGCTGCCATCTTCTTTTATCGGCGCTGGAAAGCTGCTATGGCCACTCAACATGATCTCTACCGAATTTATTCTCCCCAGCAACGCCCCCCCGCGTCGACCACGGTGGCTCCCACCGGCGTTTCGTCGTCGCTGGAGACGAGGAGCAACGCGAGCCTATTACAGAATGATAACTCTACCCCGGCCTCTTCTGGGAGGGCTCGGCAGCCAGCTATCAACCTTGCAGCACAATATGGTGGAGCTGTCCAAACAGCTGCTGATTCTCGCGACTCCCGAAGTATCACCGGTACAACGAGCTCTCCAACTCAATCCCCTGTAGATGACGTACGCCGATCTCGCCCGGTCAACTACTTAAATAATGCTGAATCGTTTTCTATGTGCAGGGCTTCGGACGGCGGCCTCTGCCCGATGCACCTGGAGGGGGGTTGCCGCTGACAGCCGAATTCCCGAAGCTCGCGGGATTGCGACGTGGTCAGAGCATAATGACTGCCAGTCGTACATCCATTGCACCTAGTGATGCTCCCCCGCCGAACTATAACCAAGCAACCGGGAACCAATGAGCGTCGCCTCGCCACCAATGCGTGGTTATTCATTTGATCATCACCTTCGATATCAACTGGTTCTCTGCCAACGGTTATCGGATACTACTATGATGTTATTTTTTTTTATCAGATTACAGTTATAGTCTGGCGTATATTCGTCTTTACTACGTATCTAAATTGTGCATAGACATCCGAGCTCCGAAACAGAAGCCTACGACTCCCAAGTTGGTTAGGGCTTCCAATCCACACTTTTTGGTTTTGCCCTTCATCACGCACACTCGTCACGGATGTTAGATGATTGGTCCCACACACTCCTGCAGACTGATCCTATGAGGATTTACCGTGCCAAAAGGGATGCCGCCCATCGAACTGTCACATCCAAGTACAATATCCTTGGGTTCATATCCTCAGGAACGTATGGCAGGGTTTACAAGGCACAAAGCGTCGAGTCTGACAACGTCATGTATGCGATCAAAAAGTTCAAGCCAGATAAAGAAGGGGACGTCGTGACGTATACTGGCATCAGTCAGAGTGCAATTCGAGAGATTGCAGTAAGTTCCACCCTACTGTGTTCACAACAACTGCGGATATGATGTGCCGTGAATAGCTCAATAGGGAGATATCTCATGAAAATGTCGTTGCCCTCAAGGAAGTCATTCTGGAGGATAAATCTATCTATATGGTCTTCGAATATGCCGAACATGATTTTCTGGTACGTTCTATGTATGATGTCAAGCTTGACTCAATGATCTGCATTTTCACAGCAAGTGATCCATCACTACTCTCAAACCCTTCGCATCCAGATTCAATCTCAAGTTCTCAAATCTTTGGTTTACCAGCTTTTGAACGGCCTTGTCTACCTACATTCCACACACATCCTACACAGGGACTTGAAGCCTGCCAACATACTCATTACCGCTTCGGGAATCGTCAAGATTGGGGATCTCGGCCTCGCTCGCCTGATACACCAGCCACTGCAACCCTTTTTTGCAGGCGACAAGGTTGTTGTCACAATATGGTACCGTGCTCCCGAGCTGCTCATGGGTGCAAAGCATTATAATAAGGCGATCGACTGTTGGGCGGTCGGCTGCGTCTGCGCAGAACTTGCTAGTTTGCGACCGATATTCAAGGGCGAAGAGGCAAAGTTGGACTCGAAAAAGAATGTTCCATTCCAGAGGGACCAACTTCTTAAAATATTCGAAGTTTTGGGCACACCAAATGGTAAAGATGGCTTTTGTGCGCAGCGAGCATCTTGAGTTTAACGCATCTCCTATCAAAGAGAAGGACTGGCCTGGTGTTAGTGATATGCCCGAATATCAGAATATGAAGCGACTTGATCAGTAAGTGGATGAAACAGCTGGGTAACCTATACTGACTTCATTCCTCAAGATATCAAAATCGCCTCGCAGACTGGTGTCAGACACGTATTCGATCACAGCAAGGGCATGATTTACTCCGTCAGCTGTTCGCGTATGATCCTGACAAACGATTGACCGCAAAAGAGGCCCTAGGTCACAGGTGGTTCCAGGAAGATCCTCGTCCCACACGAAAGTTAGTCAGACCTAGGTGTCTTTCTTTTCTCCCGTCGATTGGTGCTCATGCCTCCTCCATCTGACCACTGAAAGCGTCTTTCAATATGTGCCGGCTCACCAAACTCCACCTCAACGACGAATCACTCAGGATGAGGCACCATCAATGATGGGTGTCCCTGCGCCAACACAATCTCATACACAACCCCAAGGTCCAACCGCACATGGACATGGACAAGGACAGCATCTCTCACAGCAATCCAAACCGGGTAGCACCACGAGCTTTGCAAGCGTTAGTGCTGGGGCTGGAGCTATGCAAGGGTACAGCACAATTCAGGGCGGATCTTCCAGGAAGAAAGCCAGACTTGGATGAGGTCAACGTCACAGCCTGTCCAATATGTATCTCTTTGGCACATATCTTGTGGACTGAATTCGGAATTAAAATTTTATTTATTTATTTTCTGGTTATAGTGACTCACCACTGCAATGTATGTATATACCAATGGGGTCTAGTGGTTCCAAAGGACGTGAAAGCCTTCATCCTATGTACATTTGATGCGATAATCTTGCCTAGGCCTAATATTTTACTATTTCTTTAAACCTGTGCTCTGTGCTTGACTCGAATAGCATTTGTCGGAAGGCGCAAGTTCCGTGCCGCGATGGTGGCAGAAGCAAGCTTGCAGAAAAATGGGTTCTGGTCCCCCGAACTTCTCTGTTACT
Organism: Hemileccinum rubropunctum; assembly: GCA_038089535.1. Lineage (NCBI taxonomy): Eukaryota > Fungi > Basidiomycota > Agaricomycetes > Boletales > Boletaceae > Hemileccinum > Hemileccinum rubropunctum. The sequence goes on along the minus strand of JBBPLC010000004.1, from coordinate 35,636 downwards.
TCGTGGCCGGAGGTATCGCAGGTGCTACGTCTCGGACAGTCGTAAGCCCGTTAGAAAGACTCAAGATTATACAGTGAGTGATACTGGGATGTCTTCATGTTGGATGATCTTTGACGATCTTGTAAACGTTCTAGGCAAGTACAGCCTCGCGGTTCCAATGGCCAGTACAAGGGAGTCTGGCGCAGTCTTGCGAGAATGTGGGAGGAAGAAGGTTTTGCAGGCTTTATGCGCGGTAATGGGATCAACTGTCTGCGGATTGTGCCTTATAGCGCCGTGCAATTCACGACCTACGAGCAGCTAAAAAAGGTCGGTGAACAGAAGTTATGCTGTTCGACAACTAAAACCACAGATAGTTTTTCACTCGGCATGGGACCAAGGAACTTGATACCCCAACACGGTTGGTTAGCGGTGCATTGGCTGGCATTACCTCAGTTTGTGCGAGATACTTTGCTTCCCATTCACTCTGACATTCAGACGGATAATTTTAGGTTCTACATACCCTTTGGACCTTGTGCGTTCGCGTTTATCTATCGCCACGGCCAGTATATCCGTCCAGAACCAGTCAAATTTAGCGAGATCCGTGGACTCTGCATCGTCCTTTACAGCTGGTGCATCGAGCTCTACCCCGAGAGCACGCTACTCAAAGGCCGATTCATCAGTACTTGGTATGACTCTCAAAGTCATGCGCGAAGAAGGCGGTGTCCGTGGATTGTATCGTGGGCTTGTTGCAACTGCAATGGGAGTTGCTCCCTATGTGGGGATCAATTTCGCAGCATATGAGGCCCTGCGTGGTGTCATCACACCCCCGGGTCAAACTAGCGTCGCTAGAAAACTGACCTGCGGTGCTCTAGCCGGTACGGAGTTCATCCGCACTCGTTTTCTGCTCATACTTTATGTTCATATTCTGCAGGGTCTATCTCCCAAACGCTGACATTTCCGTTTGACGTCCTGCGAAGGAAGATGCAGGTTGTTGGGATGCCGGCTGGAGGGATGGGATATCAGTACAGCGGAGCGGTGGATGCATTAAGGTCGATCATCCAGACTGAAGGAGTCCGTGGGCTATATCGTGGTATCTGGCCCAATTTGTGTGAGTCTATTACAATCAAAGTGTACCGATAGGCCTAACAACCGAACGACAGTGAAAGTTGCGCCTAGTATAGCCACGTCCTTTTTCACCTACGAGTTGGTCAAGGACTTTCTTCTTGTTGGATCATAGAGCAAGTATAGATACGTATAATAATAAATAATTTCGGGTTATTTTTTTGTTTGTAATAAGTCCAAAATTGGATGTTGCAGCAAGAGTAGCCTTGCTTTCAGTCCCACACGTCGGCTCAGCAAGTGCCGCGTGTACACATTTCCATTCTTTCGATATCTCCATTGTAACCGGTGGGTTAGCGGTTGATGGTCTTGCTTGACCACCGACTATCTTTTTCTCCCTGAGGACCTGTATGGTGAGTCACCTTCAATTAGACTATGACCAGTCCTAGGACACGTTCGTAGCCTTGCCGTTACTGCATTGCCTTGCCCCCCCTTCCTTTGCTCGGATTCGTACTGACCGTCTTAATCACCCCCTTCCGCTATAGCACCGTAATTATCTCATTTGGGCGATCCTCGAGTTCATATCCTGTTTGGCTCGATCCGCCTAGGTGCCCTCCGTGCGAGAAAACCCCAGGTTCAGCCAGGAGTACCTCATGGTCCAGAGCAAGCAATCGTCTTCCACGTTTCAGGCCTCACTTTCGTCCTCATTTTCTGCGTCAGCTGCTTCGTCCATGGTGCCACCTGCAACACCCTCATCTCATTCAGGCATCTCAGCCGCTGATCAACTCTCTTCACCCCCTTCCACCACGTTCAAGAATATCTTTGGTATACCTGCTTCCAGCCACCGTCCTCATTCTTCCTCTTCCACTCTTTCAATGGGTCAGGTCGTCAGCCGGCCTCAGGTCGCTACCTCATTATCGCCATCATCAACCCCCTCTTCTCTGGCATCGAATACCGGGAGTAGGTTCAAGCGTGCTTTTGGCGGGCGTCGGAAAAAGTCAGACACTGAAACATCGTCGTCCGCAAGACTTGATAAGGCGAAGGAGCCACAAATCGACGAATTATTGCATGGATCAACGGGTTCTGCACCACGTCAGTTGGGAGCAAAGCAGCTTACCCTCCAGCTTGCCCAACATGTCTTCAACAAAAAGTCTGCACCTGCTTCCCCTGTTATGAGTGGTCTCAGTCTACCACCTCCGCCCCCACCACCTAAACATGCTCATCAACCGTCCGCCTCGTCATCCCATCTCACATCAATTAACACCAACGTCGACAAACACATCTCCATCATGACAACGTCTAGCCCCATAGTGCCAGCACTAGATTATATGAGGAAGAGTGATGAACACGCAGAACAAGCCGGATCAAGGGAAAACGAAAAGAAAGATCTCGAGCGGTCGGAGTCCAAGGATGTCCGCAGGATAAGCGATTCAACGCTGAGCCTCCACACCATTCGCCCAACTTTAGGGAGCAAGACGCCTCGCCCCGTTTCGCTTGCGGAGTCACTACAATCCACACATACCATCGTACCCATGAATAAGCGCCTGAGTGCGCTGATCACGGATGCAGAGTATGTCATGGCCGAGGAAGAGGACAGATCAAGAAATGACGAAAAAGGGCGAGGATTTAGTCGTGCCTCCCCTGCCTCCTCATTGCGTCTCAGGGATAGGAGGTCACAATCTCTCAATCTTGGCCCTCCTCTTTCTTTGATGGTTTCTAGTCCCACCGCTGCGAACGCAACAATGAGTCTGGAGACGATAACGGTGACTCTCCCGAGGTCAACATCGGAAGGACGTGAGCTAGAGCGCCTCGTCACCAGGGAGTTGGCCACAACGACATCCTCTTCGTTGCCTTCGGACACGACCAGGGACATCGTAATGCGACATGCTACCGCCGTCTCCTTCTTGGAACGAACTTTACCGGACCTTCCTGTTACTCCACAAAGAACTCCATCACCGCCACAAGTTCCTTCTCCCCATCCATCATTTCGTCAGACGGCTATCAGCATGACATCAGGTTTTGCTCCGGCCGCGGGGCTTGCACGACGTGCTGTGGAAAGAATGGGTCGTGTTTGGGGTTCGAAAGGTTCGTTCTCAAGTCCTCTCGCATCGCCAATTGGTGAGTCGTCATCCAACGGCCGTACTGGACCACTATCTCGTGCAAGTTCAAGTCACGCGGAGTCTACGCAGCATGGACACGGGAGGAGGATTCGTCACAATCCACAAACACCATCTGTTAGTTCCACTGCTTCATCTCTGTCCGATCACGAGGGACCACAGCTCGGAAAATGTCTTCGGGGGCCCATTCGTGTATCACCCTCGGGAGGTGTTGGTGGCGGTTTGGTCTTTGGAAGAGAGCTCAAAGCTTGTGTGGAAGAGACCGCGATAGACTCTACCCTAAGCGTTCTTCGCACGCAGAACGTGGCACCGGATGGCCGGGAGGGGTCGGCTCCAGTACAGTGGAGTCAACCATCAGCACCGTTAGAAAGTCGACATGTTCCTGTGCTGGTGGTTAGATGTGCACAGCATATCCTTGCGTGGGGTGTCCAGGAGCAAGGCCTTTTCCGGTAAGTACCGCGCACGTATACTTTAAAGTCATGAAGATTCATTCTTCGCTTGATAGTGTCAGTGGTCGTTCATCGCATGTAGCCAAGCTACGTGCTGAGTTTGATACTGGCAAGTGTCGATCTTTCGTAGTCTGAATTAAATATTTATTGCTCTAAACGCAGGTGCTGATTTTGATATCGTGCAATCTAACCCTGGAGACTTGGACCCGCATGCGGTCGCTTCTGTATTTAAGGCCTACTTGCGAGAATGTGAGCGATTTGGTTGATTTTGGTGTCGTCTCCGATTGACATATTCATTGGAGTGCCCGAACCCATTCTGACAAACCAATTGATGCCTTATTTTGATGCTGCCATGGCTTCAGAACGGTTGACCAACAACATTCAGGATCTACCCCTGTCAGACAACATCCATAGACTCCGAAAACCCCCATCACTTTCAACATTCGGTATGCCAAACTTGACCGAAGCCCATCCCCCATCCGAATCACTTCGTGCAGCTTTTTCGTCTCTCATATCTCGTCTGCCCCAGGAAAACCGCGATTTGCTCTTGACGGTGACGGAGGTAATCAATCATACCGCTAGGAGGAGCTCGGAGACGAAGATGCCTCTCAGTAACTTGTTGCTTGTGCTGCGTCCCAGTTTGAAGATGAATCCATCGCTATTACAAGCGCTATGTGAAAGCCAGGGTATATGGAGCAGCATTTATCCATGCAAAGAGGCCCTAGATCTGGATATGATTGCCGGAAAAACCAACCAGCCCTCCGTTGGCTTTTCGGAAGCGGGTGTGCCAGATATCGGAGATACCGTCGAGATAGCTTCGCACTTGAGATCACCGAACGATAACACACGCTTTATTCGTCCTCTCCCCAGCCTTCCTACAGCCGATGGTTCGACCTCTATTCCATCCTCACCCTCACCCTCCGACCCAAGTCACACCGGAACTTCTCACGTTCCACTTGACGCCGAGACTTCGTCGTCATCATTCTCTGCGACGGACGATAGCTCATCAATTTCCCATTTATCGCAAAGTGGTCGCCCGGTTACCCCCACGTCTTTGAATTTCAAGTTAACTAACCCGCGTTCCCCACCTTCTCTGTCATGTTCAACGGACTCTTTGTCCGTTCCATCGTCGTCATCGGGGTCGCCTATGCAGCTGTCCAAACCACTGCCACTCCTCGACGAGTGCAATGAACGGCACTCCTCCAACACATCCCATTCTCCCATCATTGCAAACCCTATTCCTCTCCCGATCCCAAGTATGCGGTCCACTCAGACACCCTCGGAAACTCAGTTCCAATTTCCCGGACCACGGGACAGTATCATTCGAAATCCAGTCGCACATCGTAAATCTACCCCTTCCATTTCATTTTCTTCTTCTATCTCGGCAGAGGCTCGGTCAGCCTCTATGGCTTCTCGTGCCAGAAGACTAAAGAAGCCCTCGTTACACCTGCTCTTTTCCAAACATTCTGGGTCTCCTGTTTCACCACCTCCATCACAATCACCTGCAGTTTCCAGTCCCCTTGTGACGTCGCAGGAGGGTACTCTACGACCGTCTTGCGCGTCCGAGTCCTCTCCAGAGTCTATGTCTCCAGAGTCTATGGTTACAGCTCCGCAGTCATCCCGATTTAGCTACCCACCGGTGTTGAATACGGCGATCGATGAGTCTTCAATTTCGCTTGCGTTAGGCATTGAAGATGAGAGTGAAAAACACGCTACTTCTGTCAGGCATGCCACCGAGAATGGCGTGCCGAATTCGATAGGATCTGGGACACCTCTTCGCCGTAGTCTTCCAAAGGAGACTAATAAAGATGCCCAATTCCACCACTTGGACATTAACCTCCCGGAAGAGGAATCATTTGGGGAATATAATTGGACACAGAGTGTATTGATGGCAGCCGGGGGGCCAGCATGGTGACAAGACTTACTTTTCGATTGGACTTGAAGAATCATTTGGTCTATATACGGACTCTGGTCGTCATTAAGATCTGCCGGCGGGTCTCTACATAATGCTCATAAATTTTCGCAGGTTTAATTAGTGTAGTCGCTTTGACTTTATCAGCCTACCCCCCAATCAATACCCATTTTCTTCTGATTTGGACGCAGACTAGATAAGATGTAGCCCAGATAAGAAAGTCAGCCGCGACTCAACTCTCACACCTCATGGCTTCTACCTCAGTCAGAGCGATACAAGACAAGCTCTTCAGAGGTGCCCCAGGATCGAGCGACTCGGATCCTCGCGACCCCCGCCTCACTATCGAGATTCCAAAACCATCACCATCAAGACCAGAGCCTCTAAAAGTCTCAAAGGCGAGTCCACGTGGTCCCAGAGGATCACATGGCGACCCCATCCAAAACTACCGCCAGCGGTTAAGTGATCAGTTGGGCGCCAACTACCAAGGTGTGGAGAGGTATCGTCTCCAACAGGATGATTCTCGGCTCCGCCATTGGAAACGGTGGGGACCGTATCTCAGTGATCGACAGTGGGTAAGCATAACCCAGCAGGACCTCCGTATTTGATACTCATGGTAGTTGCTCCAGGCAACGGTTCGAGAGGACTATTCGGAAAATGGTGATGCTTGGGGCCATTTTCCTCACGAACACGCACGATCGCGCGCCTATCGATGGGGCGAAGATGGTATTGGCGGCATCTCGGATAATCACCAACGACTTTGCTTTTCACTGTCATTGTGGAATGGCAAGGATCGTATGTTAAAGGAACGTCTTTTTGGCGTCACAGGTCATCAAGGGAACCACGGAGAAGATGTCAAGGAACTCTACTATTATTTAGACTCGACGCCTTCTCACTCCTACATGAAATTTTTATACAAGTATCCCCAACGCAACTATCCCTATGAAGAACTCGTGTCAGAAAATGTGCACCGGGATCGGAACGTAGCAGAGTACGAGATCCTAGACTCCGACGTCTTCGAAGACGATCGATACTGGGACGTTTTTATGGAGGTTCGTATCATTTGCACCCTCTCCGAGTCACTAGCCTGATCCATGCTCCGCAGTATGCAAAAGATGAAGACGATCCGAACAGCCTTTATGTACGGATCACCAGTTACAATCGTGGTCCAGATCCTGCAACGCTCCATATCATTCCCCAATTGTGGTTCCGCAACACATGGTCCTGGCCAGCTGTTAAACCCCCGATGCCGTCCCTTGCTGGCTCCGTAATGGAGAATGACGTCCAATATATCCGGATAAGACACCCGACTATGGAGACCTACTTTATGTACTGCTTACCCTCTCCACCACCCGTCGACGCCAAAGGCGAATTCGTCACGGATGAGGATGTTGCCATCCAACCCGAACTCATCTTTACGGAGAATGACACCAACTTCCATCGTCTTTATGGGGGGCATAACCAGGCGCCATATGTCAAGGACGCTTTTCACAACCATATTATTCCGGGGCATAGACCCGCATCCGAGTCCAACAATTCGATTCCCACAGACGATCACGAGGCGGCGTTCAACGCGGATCCGTCGATCCCTTTTACTTCACAACATTCTCCTTTTATCAACCCAGAAAAACGAGGGACAAAGTCTGCGGCGCATTATACTTTCCAGGATGTTCCGGGGAACGGTGGGTGTGCTGTTGTACGCATAAGATTGACTCCGGAGTCTACATCGAAGGTCGTGAACTTGGAGGACGAAAGTGCCTTTGACGCAGTGATAGAAGAGCGACGCGAAGAAGCAGATGAATTTTATAATTCGCTAGTGTTCGGCCCGACAAGCGATGATCTCAAGCAAATAATGAGGCAAGCCCTGGGGGGTATGTTGTGGACGAAACAGTATTACCACTTCATACAAAAGGAATGGATTGAAGGCGACCCTGCTCAACCCCCACCACCTCCCGGACGTAAACACATTCGCAATCAAGTATGTCATCTCAATCGATTACCAGTCTGTATCAAACCTCTTGCTAGGATTGGCGCCACATGCACATCGATGATATCCTTTCGATGCCTGACAAGTGTGCACTTTTCTCTATTGTTTGACAACCCTGAAAACAGATTCTCCCAGGTGGGAATACCCATTTTTTGCCGCTTGGGATACGGCTTTCCATTGCATACCCCTCGCCGTCGTTGATCCTGCTTTTGCTAAGAAGCAATTAGATTTGTTGACTAGGGAGTGGTACATGAAGCCAGACGGGCAGATTCCCGCGTATGAGTGGAATTTCTCGGATGTGAATCCACCTGTACATGCGTGGTGAGTATGGCGTCCGCTGAGTTTGCTCGGGTCATTGTTTTGATAGACGTCAGGGCAACGTTTAGAGTTTTCAAGATAGAACGTAAGCTTACAGGACGAGAGGACATACCATTCTTAGAGAGGGTTTTCCAGAAGTTGTTGCTCAATTTCACGTGGTCTGTAGTATGCGTTCACGAGGAGTTCAGCTGATCACGGTTTTCCATGCAGGTGGGTAAATAGAAAGGACTCTGGGGGACACAATGTCTTCGAGGGAGGCTTCCTTGGGCTCGATAACATCGGCGTTTTCAACCGTTCCGAACCAATGCCCACAGGGGGTAGTTTACGCCAGGCGGACGGCACAGCTTGGATGGCGTTTTATTGTTTGAATATGTAAGTCTTTGGCGACATATCTTTCTAGCTCTTCTTGACGGTATCCAGGTTGAATATAGCCCTTGAGCTTGCGAAGCACAATGCAGTGTATGAGGACATCGCCTCCAAATTCTTTGAGGTACGACCAATTGTTCGTGGACGTTCTATACCTAACCAGCATCAGCATTTCATATTTATCGCTGATGCTATGACATATATGTCGGGGGAAAACGAACGAAGCCTTTGGAATGAGGAAGACGGAATGTATTATGATGTCATTCAGTTCGGACCCGGCGACTCGATCCAGTTGCCTGTGCGCAGCCTTGTTGGCCTCATTCCCCTTTACGCAACCCTAGTTCTCGAACCTGCCGTGCTCAGGCGATTTCCAGGCTTCAAGAAACGTGTGGAATGGTTTATTGATCACAGACCCGAGGTCTCGGCCCGGAATATGGCTAATATGAAAGGTAACATAATACCCTTTATCCCACCTCGAGTTTTCTCAGTAGTATTTTATAGTCAGTGGGAAGGGCGAACGACGTTTGCTCGCGCTTGCCAGCAAGGAGAGGCTTGTCCGCATCCTAGAAAAGATGCTAGATGAAGACGAGTTCTTGAGTGAATACGGTATTCGATCGTACGTCAGGTTGCAAAGCTCCTACCTATTATCTGATGGAACGTCGCCTAGTTTATCGAAGTTGCATAAGGAGAAATCTTGGGGGATGGATGTCCATGGAGAGTGGCATGAGGTCAGGTACTGGCCTGGCGATTCACATTCTGGAATGTTTGGTGGGAACTCTAATTGGCGCGGACCAATCTGTGAGGCCCAATCACACTCCAAGTGCAAGAACTCACGATCTATCCCAGGGCTCGCTGTCAATTTCTTGCTCATCGAAAGTCTTCAGAGATTTTATCAGTATTACGGGGATGATCTTCAGGTCGAGTGTCCTACTGGCAGTGGCGAATACATGAACCTCGTCGAAGTCGCGGAAGAGATTCAACACCGTATTATCCACATCTTTGGGCGCGATGTCGAGGGCAGAAGAGCGACCAATGGTGGCAATCCAAAGTTGGACAGTGATCCACATTTCCGTGATTATGTCTGGTTTTACGAAGTGAGGATTGTCCATTCCTTTCATCTACAACTACTGATAACACACCATCGTGTCAGTTCTTCCATGCAGATAGCGGTCGAGGGCTTGGAGCATCACATCAGACAGGATGGTGAGGGGCGGAGAGATTATGCGTTTTGATTTTTATGACACATCTTTTTGCCAGGTCGGGCCTAGTTGCCTATCATATCTTGCAGAGCGGGGTGACATGCCGGTTACCCAGAACACCACGGAGTAAGTTTGTTTTACCTATCAAGCACCTCCCCTTTTTTGACCGTCTTGTCAAAGCACCCCGGAGCGTGGTCAACCACTATTTTGATGTGAGTGTTCCGAGTCATGTCTTTCAGCTTAATTTAATTATGCGATGTCAGGAAACCATTGATGGGCAGTCAGAGTATGGAGATGACGCTCGCTCCTTACATAGCGCCGTGAGCGGCATGGACTTGCATACGCTAGGAGACTTGTCGCCAGATGCGTTGTAGAGTCGCCGGGAGATTGGCCCTCACCTAGGCTGTTTTTTGGGGGGTTAATCATAATATAATAATCGTAGCAATGACTGCGGTGTTCCATCAAGAACTATACATGACCGATGTTCTTCCGTGTTTTTAGATGTGATATTCAATGACGTCGAGGTGCGAGAATGATGACCGGGGAAGCCTGGGCTATAGACTCGGGGTCCAAAGTACGTAAAAAAAATTCACAGTAATTAAGAGGAATGAATGAATGAATAGGGATAAACTTGATGGTGATGAAAAACCAGGGTGTCGCGTGGAGCTCAAACCAAAGTGAGAGCAGTCGCAGCAGACGAATGAGATGATATGGAATGAAGGGGGATAGCATTACAAGTGAATGTGGAGAACCTACGTGACATACAGAGTGACTTGTCCGCCGGGGCGGAACGACTCAAATGCCATCTGTACATCTTCGGTGGACCCAAGGGATATCAAATCACCATCCTCATCCTTGTACTTCACCCTCAACGGGGTGTCATCCCGACGTGGACCGCAAAGGCGAATCTTCTTTCCCACCTTGTCCACGAGGTCGTTGAATTCTGTGAATCGAGGGACTTGGATAACAAAGATGTCATCCTGAAAATGGACCTTGACTTTCACAGACGGGAGATGACCGTTATTGAGAGGCATGCTCTCAAACATCTGAGACCTCGACTGTCGGAGACCTGATCCTGCTAATGATGATTCACTGGAACCGAACGGCGTTATCGGTGACGAACTGTTCGGTGACTCCTCTGATGAACCACGAGTGGACTGGCTAGAGCCGCTACCCCGCTTGTTTCCCACTGCCGCGCTCTGCGAACGATGTGTCCATACGGCGCTAGGAACGGGAGGCGGGGATGTTTGTGGAACATATGCACTGGGTTGACTTGCGCTCCTTGACCGATTAAGTGGCAGAGGGATGGGTGCACTGGTGACAGAGGTCGGTGTGTCGGGTTGATCATATTGGGTCGAGAGTTTCTGGGAGCTTAATTGGGTGTGCAAAGGAATTCGAGGAGGTCGAGAACCAGATCCGAAGCCAGTATCCGTTCCACTTGTGGTAGAGCTCGTACGCGTGACTTGGCGATAAGAGGGTATAACAGGTGCAGCAGCACCAGGGAATGGCTGACTGCCATTGACAGTTCTCCACTGGGCATGTACATAACCGTTGGTGTCTTCTGTTCGAGTTCGAGAATGATCATACCCAGAGAAGGATTCACGATCAAGATGAAGAGTTTGTCCGGTTAAGCGGTGTGTGCCTAACGGGGTACCGCGCCCAGATGAAGGAATGCTCGATGGTGGGTAATCTTCATATTCATCATCGAGATCGAACTCGAATCCATCTGCGCAGACATATCCGTGGTAACCATTGGCAGAATACGATCCAGAGGACGATGCCACAGAAAATTGCTCCTCGTTGGAATAGGGATTCGAGCGGTGGCGACCGCTGGCTGGATGGGGCGGTAGACTGTTTACGTATTGGGCGTGCGACATTGAAGAGGATGCTCGATCATGAGTGTAGGGGAGCGGAGACCGCTGGGTAATCGGAGGGGGGATGGAGGCATGGCTATTGTGTGTGACGAACTGCGATATATTTCGATCAGAGGCCCTTCTACTTGCTACTTCCCTGATCAGTCTGTTGATCTGAGTCTCCCACTGCTTTAACTGCTCCTCCGAGCGACAGCGGAGAGTAAAGTACTCCAAGTCATCATCGCCTCGCCACCAGACGGCGAGGGAGTATGGATTGACGGTGGAGGAACCTTGAAGGGATGTCGATTTACAAGTTTCGAAATAGGATATTTGCATACGCACCAATTGAGTTTCTTGGCGAGCTTGGGACGGCCTGGGTGACATTATTCAAGAATATACGACCTTTGAGAAGGAGTGGCGTATCCTTCTTCTTGTTCGGTACCCCGGGGATAGACGCGATTGGAGGGGTAGGTTGCTTCTTCAAAATCGAGTTGTTTTTGCCAGCCCTTTTACCACTCGGTGGTGGTTGGAGTGCCTCCTTGCAACACAAGATTATCTTCTCAAATAGAAAAACGTGATACTCCCTGTCCACCTCTGACTTGGTGACGGTGAAGATATCGTCGAGGAGAAGGTTACCAAAGTTGGACAAGTGATGGCCCTTCCAGTCCTTGACGCGACCTTCGAGATTTCGTACAGTTTGATTGTTCTCTGCGCGACGCTGTGCTTCATTGATCTTGTCTGTTATTCGTTTCGCTGCAGCGGAGCCAGCTTGGAGCTCCTCATAGTGTGGATAATCAACGATTGTTGATGCTTTGACTAGGGACTGCAAAAAGAAATGAAATGGTGTGTTCAATGAAAGAAAGGATCACTTACATCGAGAAGCAGTGGGTACTTGCAAATTCTCTGAACTGGTTTGATCAGAAAAGCAGGCAGTTCTGATTTGGCGTTGATCAAATTATTGTGTACCTGAAAATGGAAACATCAGAGATGCTATTTTAGGATGCAACCGATGTCACTCGTTGTCACACCAACCAGCCTCGCATAGAAACGAGGTTGGCGAGGAGTCGACATGGGTGAAAACAAGTCCACATACCGACAAGTTTTGCTCCTCTTTAATCATGATATCTGCTGCATTTGTGTAGTTGGCGCAGTAAGGTTCATAAACCGCAAACTCGTCTTCCTATTAGACGTGAGGTATGTTGAGTACCAACAAAAGGAAATGGTTGGGCTCACGTTCTCGATGAAATGCAAACCCCAGCGCTGTTCTTTCCAAGGAAGTTCTGCAGTGCTTTCGAGGCGAATAAGGAACTTTCTCTGAAAGTTCAATAACTTGTTGAGACCGGGGAAGAGTAAATGGATGGTATCCTGGTCTATTGTATTGCTTTGCGACAATGCGGTTGCATATTTCTGGCTCGAGTGAGTGGGGATAGCGAAATAAAGAGATGGAGGTGTTACCTGCATGACCTCGAGATCCTGTACGTATTTCCGTTCGGTTTCTACCATTTCCCTAATGATATTATTTCGAGCCGCGTCGTGCGCATTCGGAGCAACGGTTGCATTCAACACATTGTTCGCAAGAGAATCTATTGACTCTTGGGAGGAGAGGAGAGGGGGGGAGAGAGGAGCTGGTTCGAAAATATCGGAAGGTAAAAGGTCGACGAGGGTAGTGACCGTGCTGACGACCTGAGATATGTCAAGGATACGCATCGGTGCAAACAATACAGGACCAAGTACCTTGACCAGGCCGTCGGTAGAATGACGATCCCACAAATCGGACACCGTGAACCTTTCACAGTTGTCAATTTCGGAGAGTCTCATGGCGAATTTAGCGATTGCGCGTTTCTTCTCCTTTTCGTTGGAGACGTCGAAAGTTGCAGGATCTGTACTTATCTCGCCGATGGGACAAGTTGGGGGAGGGAGAAGGTCGAAGAGAAAACAAAGGGGTATTCCGAGAGTGAAGCAATCCCAAAGTTGAGTGACTGGATCGGTGGACTGACGAAGGTCACCGTTTGGTGAAGAGAGGATGAAGAAATGAGAAAAGTTTGGGATGCGCATGAGACGAGCACGCAAGGATGAGCATTGTTGGTAGAGAGAAGTTGAAGCTGAAGCTGCTTTGTTGAGGATGTTGTTATTAGCGACGGGTGTTTCGATTACGAGTTGGCCGGGAACGTTGGCGACGACGATCGACTTTTTACGACCGGCGACGTTGGCCATCGTTGAAGAAGACAACGGCAATGATAATACAATTTAAAACTCCGACTTTACATGTAATGTTGGCCGACATGCCGAATAATAAAAATTAAAAGTCCGCTTGTAGGACTCCAACCACTGCTCTTTTCTTCGTTCCCGTTCGTTCAAAAAAACTATCCTTGGCCGAGACCCATGGCACCAGCCCGCTCCTCTACCAGACGCGCTCACAGCCAAAATGCACCTCCAACTTCGACCGATCCTCAACATACAGCTCTCTTTCTCGAGCCCATGATGGGCGCACCACTCACGATCTACATCGAAAAAGACGTCGACGACAGAGACGACCTCGTCGACATCATCACCGTACGTCAACTCTCTTTCTCTCTCTCAAAACTGATCTTCTAGTTCCGTACAGAAACATGGCGGCGCAGTCTCTCCTAGTTACAGTGGGACCCCATACATCCTAGGCGAGTGCATCGATCTCGCCAAATCACCTACACTACTCACACCCCATCAGTTGACCCGCACAAAGAATCCGGTCAGAACTTGTTCCGCCAGTATGCCGGTAAAAAGGGCAAGATCGTTCTTCATTCTCGCTGGGTCCACGAGTGTGTTCGTCTCGGCGCGCTCCAGACGTTTCAGAACAACTGGGCAGGCTGCAAAGTGACGGGTACTGAAAAGTAGTATCCCTCCCCACAATCCATCTCATCATCTCACTTCGGCTTTCTTACAGGGTCGATCCTCCATCCGCCGTACCCCCTCAGAGCGATCCTCCCTCGTCTACTCAAGTACCTTCGTTGCCACCCATTCCCCCTCATCCCCAGGCCATCGCAGCCATGCAGCCGACCGATCCCCTTGTACATCCACCACCACAGGGATCGTACGGCTATCCCGTCTATGGACACCCGATCCAGCCTCACCCTCGCGGTATGCAACCCCCAACTGCAGCTCCACCTCAATCATGGCAAGCTCCAAACGCCATCCCACCACAACAGACTCACATGGCTCCTCCTCAACCACCCTCGGCAATGCTCCCCCGTCCTGCGCAACCCTATCGTGATGGTCCATGGGTCACTGGTTTTGAGCAACCCCCACCTCATATGGTAGCAGGCCCGAGCGGTCCGCCTTATGGCTTCAGGTATCGAGACGAACAAACAGACTGGGCAACTGCACCTCCAAACGATTACGCATATGATCCCGCAACGGTTGGTCTGTAAGCTAAATGCTTTGTGCCATGTATTCATATACCTTATAGTATGAGCAAACTTACGAGCAAGCTCCGCCTTACATCCATGATCCGGGCCCTTCTGCTGCTGGCTCATCCAATGCACCTGTCGTCAACTCTGCCGGAGAAAAATCTCGCGGTCGCAAGCGGAGCCGGAACCAGGCAAGTTTACATTGCATTCATACAGCTACAATGTCTAAGTCCTTGATAGGGAACCCCTGCCGCCGCGCCCTCTACTCTTGTCCTTAATCGGAGGAATCCGCCTGCTCGTTCTCCTACGCCACCAAACCGCGTAATCAAGAGCACGTACGGCGGAAATCTTTTCACTTCAGACGATGTTTTGTATCTCAAGCGATACATCGATTACTGTCAGGAGCAGGGTCTTGTATTAAGGTTCGTGCATCATCACTTCCCGTAAATCAAGTCTTTTAACAATCATTCTTAGTCTGAGGGAAATATGTGAGAGGATAGCTGTCAAGGTTAGTGGCTTTGTCAAGCGTACAGATAATCTAGCTCAGCGATTCGCACGTAGGCCCCGCATCATACGTGAGTGTCCCACTCCACGTCCCACATTTACCTTACCGAATAACATGTACACAGCTTTTACTCCTGGCGCCGGTATTGCAACAAACATCAGATCAGACTTGGTGGGTATTCCATGGACCTTGGTGACGCTGTGGCTCCCCAGGAAGAGGGAGAACAGGAACTCAACGAAACAGAACAACTTCGAGTCAGTACCGGTCCAGGGATCATCGCGGCGGCGCAGCAACGTCTACAGCAGGAAGGTAATCAACCGCGTAATCGATCTCCCACTCCTCCAAGGGCATTGTTCAGGAGTACGACTGGTAAAGGTGTCGCATTCACGGAACAGGATGTCACGTTTTTAATTCGCTTCATGGAGTACCGGAAGTGGGTCAAGTGTACGGAAGACGATGTTCAGCTTGCTCACTATCATTCAGATCTCAGGATCGTTTCGACATGGTAGCATTCTGGAAAGACGTTGCCACAAAGGTCTTTTCATCCCCTGCAAATGATATTTCTCGCTCACCATCATCACCCACAGGCACCACACCACTCTCGCGCATCGTGGATGAAATTTTGGCGTCGCCACAAACATGAACTGAACAGGACAGAAGGGGATGATCCTTTGCCGCAACCACCCGAAAAGAAGATGCGATATTCCCGCTCAGACGACATTCTTCTTGCCAAGTATTTTTTTACAAAGCCCGAAGGCACGTCGGATAAAATATTCCAGGCGTTTGGGCGACTGGTATGCATTGCTTGAATTCTCCGCAATGGCCAGTCAGTAAACGACATCATTGTAGCACCCGCATCATCCTTGGAAAGGATGGCAAGAACATCATCGGATACACAAAGCAAAGATTGACCATCTCATTCAGCGATTGGCAAATGGAGAGAGTATCGATGTCGACGACAACGCAGCGGATTCGGAGGTTTGAGACAGTCTCCAATGGACTTCAAACGACCTTTAGTATACTGCCATCGACGAGAGCTCCTGATTATTTTATCCTACACTCATTCCGACGTACGTAATTAATGTGATCTGGTGTATGTTCGCCAGCATTACCTGAACCGCAAACCCGTGCCCGTGTCCTGCCACCGTACACTGGCAGCTATGGCGGCATCATAATGGCGCTTATCTTGAAGGCGCGACTCGGTAACGGCCGCCGTGATCTCGATATCTAACCTCTTGAGCTTGTTGAAACTCGCAAGTCAACACATGATGGAGTACATGACACAGGAACAAGTAGATCAGGCCAGTGTGAAATCGTTTCTGGATGTCGTATCATTCCAACTCACTCCATGATGATATCCGTAGTTTTATCATGATGGGTGAGTGAATATTGTTTGAAAGACTCGGTCATCACTTCCGCTGGCGCCTCAGCTACGGTTCACAGTTACATTTGTGTTCCAAATTTCTTGTCACAAGAGGAGGTTCTGTCCCTCCTTCAACGCTCGAAGGATCTATTGGCTGAGTTCAGCTTAGAAGACCACCCGCTTGTGAGTGTTCCGAGTCGATCATCATCGGTTGCCACAGAGAAGTCACTCCTTGACCAGACCAAGTTCACTACATCCGACAAGAACCACGTCGGCGACGACTATTTCCTCAACTCTGGTGATAAAATCCGCTACTTCCTAGAGGAGGAAGCCATAGATAAGAATGGCCTGCTCACAAGGGACAAAACCAAGGCAGTGAACAAGATCGGGCATGGTGCACTACTACCTTGCGTTGGAGAGCTATTTTTTCTTACATGACCGAAATGCTCCAGCATTGCACCTGCTCGATCCTGTCTTTCGGCGTGTGACCCTAGAGAATGACAAGTTGAAAGCTGTTGTGAGGGACCTCAAATTTCATCACGATCCCGTCGGTGAGCAAGCTTTCAGTCTACATTTTGGGAACCGCGATTGTTCATCAATTCTTCTTGTCTTTGCAGCTCTTCAGTCGATGGTGATCTTCAAGCAACCAGAGATCGGCGGCGCTGGTAAACAGTTTTGTATCTCGAGCACGTCGCTGGTCCTCGCTAACAATTTGCTTGTCAGTTCCTGAACACATGGATTCGTGAGTCGCTTGCGAACGTATCGTGATGTTAGCTCACGTTGCTGCTGGGTTGCTCAAGGTCGTTCCTTGTGCGTAGATATCTCTCCATTGGGAAGTATCGCTGGACTCTCTCGCTATTCTAACGGCTGTTCCAGTATACCTCACCTCCCACTGCCCTCGGATTCTGGATACCGCTGGAAAGATGCACAACATCCAATGGAGCGCTTTCGTTCCTACCAGGATCGCATCTTACTACACCAATCACAAAACGTTTTGTGCGCAAGTCTGGAGGCGGAACTGGGTTTGAAGAAATCTGCCCTCCGATTCTTCCCCAGTCGAACGTGAATTCTTCGAGCACGACCGGAGATTATGTTGTACAAACCTGTGAACCAGGTCAGTTTCTTTTGCTGTATACACCAAAGTGTGCTTGATGTCGTTATCGCAGGAGACCTTGTCCTGATTCACGGCAATGTATTGCACAAGTCCGAACGAAACACGAGTAGCAAGACTCGTTATGCATATACATTCCACATGATTGATAGCCCTCTACATGCTCACTACGACGAAAAGAACTGGCTCCAACCAACGCCATCCATGCCGTTTCCAAAGATCCTCCCAAACGCCATTACCAATGTAATTCCAGGATGATTTTTTTTAAAAGTATCTTGGCTAGTGGAATCGTATTTCGGTAGATGTGTGTATGTTATTACACAGCCATTACCTCCACTTGACCGCACTCCTTCACTCTCTCCGGTGTCAAGTTATAAAGTTCATCGATAAGTGCAGGCAGGAACGTTCCCGACCCCTGTACGTCAGACCGCATTGCGGCCCGTTCCCCTGCAATGGTAAGGGCCAAGATACTTTTGAAGTGTAAGCTTCAGTATGTAAACAGCTTGGTAAACGTACCCCCCAACCGCTCCTAACAACATGTCACCTTTTACAAGTTTCCCTACTCCTCCTTCGTTCTTCGCCAGCTCCCAAGCTCCAGCACAGAACGCAGCTAT
The DNA here is from genome assembly GCA_038089535.1 of Hemileccinum rubropunctum. Lineage (NCBI taxonomy): Eukaryota > Fungi > Basidiomycota > Agaricomycetes > Boletales > Boletaceae > Hemileccinum > Hemileccinum rubropunctum. The sequence goes on along the minus strand of JBBPLC010000004.1, from coordinate 17,421 downwards.
ACAAGTGCCCACCATACACCCGGAACCGGTGATGTCGCCCATTAGCCTGTGCCCATTTGTGAGTTTGACAATAGTTGTTCCATCCGAAACCCAATCGATAGCCCCAGTGAGAACAACAACACATCCTGATAATTTGTACATGGATACACAGAAGACGTAAAATTCGCGACAACTCACGTTCCTTCCTCGCCAAGTTCCTCACGAATACAGCGGGGTCAACAAATCCGACGCCGACGCTATCAACGCCCCTGGCTTGCACCTCGAGGAATAGGCGTTAAAGTGACGAATCTAGCCACAGATTTTAACTTACCTCTTCAGAGCCAGCGAGTGCAGCAAGCTCTCCTGCATTGCCTTTGATGACGCTGGCTTGCCAAGTGTTCAACAGTTCGGCAGCGATCTTGCGACGAAACTCTGTGGCTCCTACACCGACCGGATCGAAAATGACCGGCTTTTTCGCGTCGTTCGCGAACCTTCCGGCGGCTAGCATGCTCTCCTTGTTCTCGACCGTGCCAAAATTGACCAGCAACGCGCCAAGAACACAACTCAGATCATACATTTCCGCTGGTGCGGAAGCCATGATTGGGCTTGCACCCAAGGCTAGAGTGGCGTTGGCAGACTGATTTGCCACGACGATATTCGTGATCTGTAGGGAATGAACCATGCACACGAAGGAAGCCAACAGGCACCTCACCTGATGAATGAGTGGTTTGGTCACTTTTATAACACGCAATAGATCAGCAACTCCATCTATGATCGTATCCGTTGTGTGGGATGTGGATTTTAATTGTTTGGTTACACTCGACCAAGACGAGTAGGCCTCTTTGAGTTTTCTAGCCGATTTGGAAGGCTCCGGAGATGCGACTATTTCTGAAACGACGGCTACCCCATCTAACACGTGGCTCCTAGTTGACACGGACCCATGTAGGGTTCTCAAAATGTTACTGGACTTGATGCCTCCTGACAATCTGGTTGAGTCAACATCAATGAATCGGATTGGATCGCACCAATGGCAACAGCTTTCACGGATGTACCATCTAGAGCTGCGAGCAGTTTCCCGACCTCCCGAACACCAAGAATAGGACTTGTGAGTTGCTTTGTATTGGTCGCCCAAACCGCTCCGATGCCAATGTAATCAGCACCGTCTTCTACAGCCTTTTTGACGCGATCGACAGTGTTGCAGGAAACCCCAATAATTTTCCCTGGAGGAAGAAGGCTTCGAGCCACATGCACTGGCATATCTGTTTGTCCCAGATGCACGCCGTCTGCATCAACAGCCAGGGCGATGTCGACCCGGTCGTTAATAATAAGTGGGACGTCATATTCTTTACATAATCGCTTGCTTTCTGTGGCGATCTGCAGAAACTATGATGGGGAAAACTACATTCAAAAACGGTTTGCTAACGAAGATGCTGGGATGGTTCAATACGCACTTCTGCTGTATCTGCTGTCTTCTCTCGAACTTGTACAATGGTCACTCCTCCCTCTAAAGCCTTGTTGAGAAATCAACAAGAGTTCGGTGGCAAGTCAGAGGAGAAGTCACTTGTCTGAGAAAATCGTGGTACGCCTATGTGGATCAAGGCATAAGCTGAGCCAAGGATTTGTAGTCGGGGAAGAGTACCTTTCCTTCGGGTAGTAACTCACGTCCGGTGACTAAGTAGAGGGAATAATCATCGAACTTCATTGTCGAACGGTGAGATTGCTGTAATCGATGACGTAATGACTCGGAGTGAACGGTTTTGCAAGTGACCATGTCAAAATTGTTGTCGTTTCCCGCCAAACGCTGGTTTTCTACAGCAACAAAGCATCATGTCTGTCTGCGTAATTCAAAGACAGCAATGCAGGTGGCAGATGCATTTGTTCCGGCTGGGACAAAAGACAAGGTCATCATTGAGGCATTTCCAGGTATGTCGAGTTCTCTGGGCGTTCCAGTGTTTTTGGATTGACGATTCTTGTAGGACATGGTGTGTTGACGCGCGCCTTGTTGGAGCTTCCGAGGGAACGGATACGCAAGATCATTGTTCTCGAGAATACTGAATGCTTTCATGATAGCCTTCGGGTATGTCGATACTCTCAGCTCTGGCAATTTGTGTGACACATTGAACGGATTTTAGCCGCTCCAAACCATCGATTCTCGTGTGCGGGTCCTCCCGTGGGATGGTTACGCATGGAGTACCTATCGCAATCTGGAAACTGAGGGCCATCTATTTGACGTTGAACCTTGCAGTTGGCAACAACGTAAGTTCTCCTGGTCCCTACAAAAGTACACCGGCTGGATAGACCCGTCATCTACAGCCGATCCTCCACTTCATTTTATTGCACATCTCCCAACTTCCATCTACGGCGAGCAGCTTATTGCGCAGCTGTTACGTCTAATACCCGACCAAGGCTGGCTGTTCCGCTATGGCAGGGTACCCATGAGTTATATAATGCATGATTTTGTGTGGGAGGTAAGCCTACGTTGGTTTACCCTAGTCGTTCTGACGAGCTCTTGTAGCGTATATCAGCGAATACCAGCAACGCAAACAAGCTGAGAAATCGGTGCAAGTTGTCCGTAATAGCCGAAGCCGTTGCCTCGTTTCGGGAGGTCGTTCCTTCGGGTATCCTACAGCCGTACGAAGACCACTTTTGGCCACCAAATATTGCCACCGCTGAAGGTCGTTCGAAGAAAAACCGCCAAAACAGGAATATGGTAGCCATCACCGTAGATCCGTCGTTAGAACAGGTCTCATCCCCAATTTTCAGTAAACTGAGACAACTCATCCATTTAACAGATCATCGAAAAGGGACTTCTCGACAAGTGGGACTTTTGCTTGCGCAAATTATTTGTCCTCAAATCAAATCCTCTGAGGCGTGCTATCTCGTATGTCAGCACAGCTTGTTCGCTCCTAACGATCACTCATTTCTTGCTAGTCATCTAGCTCCAGGCGCGTCAACCTTGTTGACTATGCTTGCGGATGATTCCCTTTCTGGCCGTCATTCGATTGATACTTCCAAGCCCGTGCGTGAGATGGATGTACAAGATTGGGCAGCACTCGTACAAGCATTCCATTCATGGCCTTTCGCACCAGATGTTAGTTCACAGTTATATCCTGTTTTCTTTGCATGCTGATTCTTCCGTGGTTCAGGATTTACTTATAACAGAATCATTCTCTCGTGAAGATAGACTTTAGTCAGGCTCTTATGCGCTGCTGCTGGTTGGGTGACGGGAAATATTCTAAGGCATATCGACTTGGTAGATTACCTTGCTTGCAAGGTTTCTACGAGGCCATAGTTCAATACGTGTTAGGTAGTCTAGTGCGCTACAACGGGGTCAATATTTAGGACTATTTTGATGCTGTGCTCACACCTGCTGGTTCTGATGATGAAGCCTTGGAACGAGCACGACGCTCACAGTGACTAGTGACCACCGCAAGCGAGGCGATGGCGCAACCACCAGGCAGTCCAGAAGACCTCGGTCGCCAGGCGACCCTTCCCTGGACCCCAGGCGAAGCCGGTGAATCGCTCATTCAAGCCATCCAAGCCTTAGAAACCTACAAGAAGAAGGATCCGTCCAAAGGTGCGCCGCACGCATTACACGCCCGAGTCGCTAACGTGAAGCCGTCTGTCCGATGTTGATGTTGCATAGTGGTCGTGCGTTTCAAGGCCGTCGGCAACGCCCCGATCATGAAGCAAAACTTTTACAAGATCACGGCTGCCAACCGATTCCAGGCGGTGATCCAATTTCTGAGAAAGGAGTTGGGGTGGAAGGCGGGGGAGCCACTGGTATGATGCTGTCTCCATCCATGACCGGAGCGAACTAACGTCGTCTCGTGCACAATCAAGTTCACGTACATCAACTTGGCGTTCTCGCCCGCGCCGGACGACACGGTGTCTAATTTGTTCAAGGTACGTGCGTAGTCCGGTCGATGTCGGTCGCTGAGTATTGGGCAGTCGTTTGCGACAGACGGGCATCTTATCGTGAATTATAGGTCAGTCGCATCACGTCCTCGACCTTGCCTCAGCTTCCCTCATCGTTCGTTGCATAGTACGACGGCAGCTTGGGGTTGATTGTGGTACACACACATATAATGATTAATGATATGCCGCGATCCAGTGATTCACACAGAGAGGAGAGTGATCCGAAAGGAAAGCCTGGACACCGATCGTGTGCCGCACCTCAAGGATGCGTATTCGGTAGGGCAGTTTCCTGGGTGGGGTCATCCCCGAAACACGTCTCCCCTGATCTGCAGGTGAAGTCTCTCCTCGGTCACAGACTTCCAAGGGACAAGTCTTGTACCGGACAGCCAGCTGGGATGATCAATCAACGACACCGGTCGAGTGACGATGTTTTTTACTGTTCCCCTCGGCGCTGTGATAATCTTTCTACCTTTATCTTCATTCCTTTAAACATTTATGGTAATAAGCACCTGTTGGCGGGCGTGATCGTCCCCTCACTTGAACACATTCCCTTTAATGTGGACGAATCCGACGATTTGCAGAATCAATGCCACTGACAATCAGCCTTTTTTGTGATCAGACTTGGGCAATTCGGATGCACGCGTTGATAAACGACTGACAGAAGGAACAAACAAGACATGAAAACTGACCCAAAATCAGAAGATTAAAAACAATCAACTTGACACGAAAACGCGTACTGCACAAGACGAGATGATGGACACGGCCGACAAAGAGGAGTTGACTCTGACGAGCCGGCGAACGAGTGCCATTGCAGTGAGACCTGAACCCAGAAAGCTCCAGGAATTGATTCAGCGTCTTCTGTCAGAAACAATCGATACATTCATAAAGACAATTACTATCGAAATGACAGCCATCTATCGAGGTCACTGGCATATGTTGAGGGGGGGAGGGAGTTTTAGGTAGATATACACAACTCTCTCGCAGGAACGCCATGCTGGGTGATCAAGGGTGAACGGAAGATGTCAAGGTGGACGCCAAATACACTCATGGCAATGTCGAATACTGAAAACCGTTTCCGACTCTCCAGTTCATTGCGATATGAGCGGACTCGTAAAATTCAGGAATGGAGACCAGTGTTTGAAGTGCCACGCTCGTGCCATAGCCATAGCCATGAACATGGCATGCCTGTCAGGCCCACACACGATGTACTGTGATCAGTGTGTGAGAAGCGAAGTGACTCACCTCCCTCTATTTCGTTTCGTACTAATTGCCCTGGGGGTTGTGTGCCTTGTTATCACTACCGCGTTATGGCAGTAAAAGCAAAAAAGCCCGGGCACACCGACCAGCATCTGCCAACCAACCCGGTGACAAGTTCGCCGAATCCTCCCTTACCCCTTTTAAAGTTGCTTCAAGCGCAGACTACTGAACTCAAACAGCACAATCGACGTTACAGAGATAACATCCCTGCCACTTGCAAGCCGTCGATTCGCTTGGTAGATTTTCATACTCTTCGGGAGCATCGTGCTCAATTCATCTTGCAGGAGAAACTCTAATCCGACAGGTCGACGCGTTCTAAACTTGCCAACCCCCACTTGCGTCCTCGAAAGGACGAAAATCGTTGCATTCTTCTCATATGCATCAGGAAATCTTTGTATTAATCTGTACACATTTGCGAGTTTGGTCAAAAATTTACCTCTGGCTACCAGTTCAGTCGAGAACATCAACCTGGCGCATACAATGACATGGTACATCGAGTGGCATTTCCGTTTACAGACACAACCTGAGACAGGCAGAAAAGTCAAACGGGAATGAAGCAAGAAACGATACACGCTCATCAAGAATAAGAATATCCACGAATGAACACTGAATAGGTGCTCCTCGGGTCTGCGACACGATAGCTTGACCGATGTACCGAGTAGAACTTGGTCACCGCTCAGCCCATGACTGCCAGTGTCAGTGACTGCAATGCAGCCCTCGTCCACTAACGCAGCAACAGCATTCCTGGTAAGACCACACCTTGGTTATTGGTAAACGAAGTACGCACCGCGGCATTCACACTCACGACGCCAAATCAACGTCCACCACGATCGCACCTTTGCGCCCGTTCTCTCCCTCCTGTTCACCGGGCTCGTCTCCCACACTCGCCGCATTCACAAGCACTGTCTCCCGCCCCCACATCTGCCTAGCCCGTCGACCCCACCACCACATTGACAGCTTCGCCGTAACAGCCCGCCACACCAACCGGACGAACTCGACCCACTGCACACCCGTACCCGCGTCGGCGTCCACACAGGCGCACACCGCCTCAAACGCGGGCTGGACATCGTCCCACGTGACACGCTCGACGCCCCGCGCTGCGTGGATGTGCCCAAACACATGCACCCTCGGGCGCACACGCCACAGTGCGGACAGGAGCGCGGGGCACCCTACCCCGCGGTCGAGATGGCCCAGCGGCGGGCCGTGTGTTAGAAGCACGTCAATCCGGGGCGGCATCACGGACCAGAGCGCTACCGCCGGCTGGTCTGTGTCGACCACTGACAGCGATGGGAAGTCGTGACGGGGATTTGGGCTGGATGGGCGGAAGCGTGGGTATTGGAAGGGCCATGGGCCGTACTTAGGGGTATAGGGACTGCCGTAGATACGCAGGGTCTGGCTGCGCACGGTCACTTGTACGACATCGTTCTCGAGGTAGGTTAGTGTGGGGTACGCATCGCGTATGTATGCGCGTGTGTCTGGTTCTGCGAGTGCCGCGTCGTGGTTCCCCGCGATGAATACCTTGATTGGATGGGATTGCACGCTCAGCCATGTGAGGGCGTCGCAGAGTTCGGAGAGTGTGCCTGACTGGGTAAGGTCGCCGGCGTGGAGGAGAATGTCGCCTGCGGGAAGAGGGGGTTGTGTGCGGTGGGTGTTGTGGGTATCGGAGATGCAGACGATACGGATGTCGGTTGGAGACTGCTGGATGGGTGGAACGGGAACGGAAGACTGCGTCCATGCATAAACGCGGCGCGCGAGGAAGAGCAATGGGGAAGCCCTGAAGTCACCCAAGACAGTTGGTGAGTCCATTTCAGAGAGTATCACAAGGTGTAGTCAGTACGAGATGATCACGATCATACTTTTTCTCAATCTCGTGAAGCGTGAACGCCAGATTCAAACATGCTGCACTCTTGGAGGGATGAAGATGTTACTAGTGTAGCTGGAACGTGAGTAACATCCTCTTATTATGGAACAATCCCTTGAGCGATACTCGACGTATGTACCCGACGTATCTCCTAGCACTGGCAGACTTTTTTTCGCTGGCCAGTACGTTCTTCACACGTCGCGGTCCACTATGCTCTCTCTTACCTCGTCTTCCGCGGTAATTCAAACGTTTCGCCGGGTGTTTCCAAATTAACGGCCCACGCACTGCGCCGCAGGTTCGGGATGCTAGTTAGTACAGAATACCCGACAAATCTGGGACTGCACACAAGTGTTTTCGATGCGTTTTGGTCTCTTGGAAGGTCCAAATTTAAAGTGCCCCTTGTAAAAAAAATCAGTGACGTTTTGTTTGTCCACAACTGTCAACTTACCGCCGATATCGCTCAGGAGGAACACGGCAAGCACTGCACTGCCTTTGATGGACACTTCAAATATTTAAGCCCGGAGGTCGATAGAAAAGGACATTGATCATGTCCTTTCCCGTGTCATCCCTGCGGAATGCCCTTGGTCTTCCATCAACAAAGCTGCCCATCGGTATCACAACATTCGTATCGTATGTCGTCCCTCCATTAGTTTGCTACATCCTAGCAGCGGTGTTGGTCGTCACGCCCCAAACGCGCACTTTCCGAATTGCATTATGGCCTGTCCTGATGCTGTTAGCATTGCGTGCGATCTCCGTGGACCTCTCACAGGGCAATCCCGGGTGGAAATTTCTCAACATTGACTATGTGGTACGTATCCTTCAACACGCACGACGGCACCCGATAGCTTACATAGCATTCTTCAGCACGGCATGATGTCTATTGCTATCCATACCCTCTCCTGGGCAGTGGCAGAACAGCCATTCGTGCGACACCTCCGTCCTGCCAACGGCTCTCCATCAACCATCATGGACGCCCTTGACCTCGTCACAAATCTTCGTGGCCATGGCTGGGATTGGTCTCATGGATTGTACATCCCGCGCGAAACACGTCCAACGAATCGCATAGTGTTTGGATTACACGCACTCCTTTCTGCGGTTGCGTATTGCTCGATATGTTGTGCCCTCCAGTTTGCCATCCAAACATTCACTACTAATGTCGTCTCCTGTTACCTTGGATCCTCCGTTTTCGACAATTCCCTTCCCTTTTTTGTGCGCTACCTCCGATCGAGCATCATCGCGACCTTGGGTGCTTTTATGACCTACACTAGCTTACAGATGATCTACAACATATGCACCGCGCTTGGCGTCCTTCTCTTTGGTCAGGACCCCGCTCAATGGCCTCCTGCATTCGAAAGCCCGTGGTGGGCAACCTCGCTCAATGAATTCTGGGGTCGCCGGTGGCACCAGTGGTTCCGCCAAACTTTCCTCATAAGTTCTTATCCGCTTTCCCTCGTCCTCGGCCGTGCGGGCACGGTTATCGGGGCATTCCTTGCGTCGGGGTTTCTCCACTACATCATGATGACCACTCTCGATAGCCAGACGGAAATGTGGCGGATGGTCGTTTCGTTTGGGATGATGGCCCCTGGCATCTTTGCCGAGCGGGCATTCTACCAGTTGACAGGTCGGAAGGTCGGTGGTATGGCAGGATGGGTCTGGACAATGGCGTGGCTTATCCTGTGGGGTAACGTGATGATCGATGGGTTTGCGAGAGCTGGAATGTTTGTGTGCACGATTGACAGCCAGTCGTCGGTGCTGGCGTTGATAGAGAACTCGGTGTTAGATTTCGATTCTTGGCTACATACCCTTTGACAAGGGACGGCAACCCTCATGATTTTGCATCGTATGTACAAAAATACGAGGATGTTACTGATTTCATGAACCCATCTCATTTGCGTCGGTCGCGGTGGTGCGCCGTCCTGAGTCCGGTCAGCGCGGAGGCCAAGTCGACGCACGAACCCAGCATAATCGCTCTCAAGTCATTCAAAACAACTGGAGGTCGGCAATGCATCCAGACAATATTATTCGCACCTGCGAAATTTCGTGGACTACACCCATCGACTTACAAAAAAAAAGATTTAGTCCTCCCAACCCCCTTTTTTCTCCTGTTTTGACCACCGATCGAAAGAAGAGACCACCCTGCGAAACTGCGTTGCAACTAGCGCTGGTACGCTTCCAATACCCACCTGTGTGTGCACCGTGCACTCATCACAGAACATCTAGATCCATTCCTCCACAGCCATCCACGGCATCGTCGGCGTCCAAATCTTCCACCAACGTCCGCAGCCCTTCAAGATAATCATACTTTTGTTCCGCCTTTACTCGCTCATACAGCCACGGACAATCAATGTTCATGCATGCGTTCGGCTCGCTGGGTGCGGTCGACGCGCAGGACGCACATATACGTTGCGTGTCGAGCAATCGTGATTCACCCTTGCGCAAACGAAGCAAGAGGTTCGGTATCGTCACCTGGGGGTTAGCATGACATGCTTCACAGATTCCTAGGGAAAGTGGTGAGACGCGTCGATTCGTGAACGATACGAGGCGTACCGTCTGAAGCATTACGGCCACAGGTCAGGCATCTAGCACTCTGAAAATGCTCGTCGATCTTGATCCTGTTGGTATGAACGGGCGCTCGCTTTCTAGGCGAGAGCGCGAGCGGATCCCGTTCGTCGACAGTGATCGTTTTTGGCATCTCGTCGTACCACGCCCGGACGTCCGCACCGACGAGGTTAAAGATTCGCTCCAATGGAGGTATCAACACCCTGGAGATGTAATAGGATGCGTCGATGCGCAGTTGACTAGTCGGCCTCTGTCAGCGTTTGGTCGCGTTCTCGAGGTAACGGGACGCACCGGTTTGCCAAAAACTCTTCTGGCGTGATGGCCCTCTCCACAAGGCGTGTATGTAGATCACCGCGTACGATGACATACGGCACACGGTCTCCGTACTGAGTCTCGTCATTCTCGTCCTCCAACATTCTTCGCGCAGCCACTGCGACACCAGGCGGCGGCGGCGCTTTGTCGCTGATAGCCAAAAAAGGTCGCTCTAGCTCTAAAGAAACAAAGACCACAAAGATTCTTACCTATATGTTCCCATTCTGACTTCCTTTGCAAAAATGAAATCTTGCAAGGAAATTCTATTACGCAAGATTTTCGACCACGTTTTGTAGCAGTAGCTCTTGACTTGGCTCAGGTCTTGCGTACGGAACAGGATCCTGCAGACATCGATCGTGAGCTTCCGGCAAAAATTTGCAATAGATGCAACCGACTTTAAACACGCCTCGGTCATTTTCGCCTGAGCGGGTACGCCATCCCGTCGCACGGTTTCAATGCCTTTGGCATCAAACGTAGGTTCGGTTTCGTCGGGCGTCTCGTACTTGAACCCGACGTATCTCTTCTTCGCCATGAGCACACACGGTAAGTACACCTTCTCACCCCCATGAGTCTCGTCCCAAAAGGTACATGCAATCTCAGCATCATTGCTCACCTTTTCAAACTTGAGCTTGATGGGTGGTGGGTTCATCGCCGTGATCGTATCCGCAATCTCATATCCAATCCTAAACGCCTGTTCCTTGGTCTTACCCTTGAGATAGATGAACACCGAATCCGTGTCCCCGTACACGACCCTCGCGCCCCATTTTTGCGTACTATCGATGACAGCGATCGCCTGGATACCAAAAACGACGTGGGTAGCAGCGACACGACGCTCGAAGCAACCTCACCACGGACCTTTTCGAGTGTTTCCCGACCGCTCTGTACGATACTATCTGCAATCTCCACCGCAGGCATCCGACCCGAGTACGTCGCACCCGTATAACCGTACGTGACGTTGGCGATATACTTGAGTCCGAGTTGCCGCGCGTCCAGTATTCGGCGGAGTGCCTACCACACGAGGAGTGAATATGAAAATCCGGACAGACACAGGAGCATGCGGGCGTACCTTGTCGTCTTTGACGCCCTTCATGGCCTGTTTCACCATGACGCGGGTGTCCAACAACTCGGTCAACATCCGGCTTAAAAGTCCCTGCCGTACAATAGGCTTCACATACATGATGCCGTTCGGTGCGACTTGAGTGGGGATGGATGAGCAACAACATTCACAAATGCGTTGGATGAACAAACGAACTCGTAATGTGTTCTTGTAGCTTCTCCACAAGTCCTGGGGGAAGATCGAGATCAGTCACGCCGAGCTTGTTTCGGCCTTGAAACTCGGCCACGCGACCCAAACACGTCGAGTAACAATAATTGTACGCAATCATGATCGATGGATAGAGAGATTGAAAGTCCAGAACGAGGAGAGGTCCATTGTAGAAGGCGGAGAGAGGTTCCATGATAAGTGGCATACATTCCGCAGCATTTTGTTTACCGACCTGGGATTGCGTTGGTTAGCTATCGGGGCCGAAGGATTCCATGATGAAACGCACGACGTACATCTTGTTTGCTTGGAGAGAGGAGAACAAAGTTCTCTGGCTTCGCGATACGAAACATGAAAGATTCTACTTTGAATTGAGAACCTCGGCTAATGACAGAGTAGAAATCGACTCCGAAAACGCGGGCAAATTCACTGCAATCGACGTGTCAGCTCTCCATAACCAGTCTGAAGAACCGACGACCAAAAATTACGCAGTTTTCGTTGTCGTCTCTGCCTCCCCGAGAATGTCAAGTGTCATCGTGGTGCGATCACGAAAATATCGAAGGACCCGCGCGGTATGTACAGGATTCTCGCCGTTATACCACGTCGTCAACGCCGATGACGTATAACGAGGAACCCTTGGCGTATTCAAGTCAGTGATAACGACTTCATCATGTCCAAGCACTAACCTTCTACGTAACAGATGAAAAGCCACATTCTCAAATGAATAACTGCCCAGCGTCTGCTCGCTACGCATGATTCTCCAAACGTTGAATACGTGTCGGCCAGTGACCTTGAAGGTAGTAGTCTTTCTGACCCCCCATTGGTCAGTTCCACCCCGCATCAAGGTGGTTGGCGCTCGGGCAATCAGTTCAGCAGCGTCGAGCCCTGCAAGGATCAGTACGGGATCTTAAACTGGTGAGCATCCTACCGTATTGAAACCCACGGGAACTAAGGTACCCCCATGATGCAGCTTGCACTTCCCAGCCCACAAGGATGTCTGGGTCCATATCAACAATGATATCGATGATTCGATTGATTAGGTCGAGTTCGTTCGAGAGTACTTCGACAGAGTAGCCACGTAAACGACGAGGATCCAGTTGCGGACTCTGGACCACGAGGATGCCTTGTTCGAGCAACCCAGAATGCATGCTATCGTCTCCTAGTGCGTAGAAGAGGGCAACAATTTCATCCTGGTTCGAGTCGGGCATACGATCCCCTCGAGAGGGTGCTATGCAAGTGTTCCAAAATAGTCGGAAACGATCTATAGGGAGAGGCGCACCAAACACTTCCATCGAGAACAGGGTCATGTGCTGACCTTCGCGTGTGTTTAAACCGGAACGTTTCACTGGCAAGGACTCCCATCCAAAGACGTTCACTTGCGTTCGGCCTGCAATCTAGCCCAGCATGTAAGAAGTTTGATTACGGCACGTCATCGAAAGATGAATTACCTGTGAGTTGTCTGCTGCAGGTTTACTTGGCTTTAACGGATTTTCTTCCAGCCACTTCTTGATCTGTCGAACACCTGGCGGAGTACTGGCATATTCCCATCCGCTACATGGCGCAGAAAGTCGTGTACCACTGACTGAACAAGGAATATGATTTTCGTTCGCTTGCCACTCCTCAAGTGTGTCAAGTCCTACGCCTTTAAGACGATAGACAAGGCCAGCATACTCTCGCGGGCCATCAGGGACGTCGGTTTTCTTCGAATAGAAAGGGTCGCGATATATTCGCTTTGGTAACCCGAATTGCTCGAGACTGCCTAGGAGTTCCGATGTAGAAGGTGGAAGAGGAGCATATAAAAATATCCGGCCCTTTGATAGACGTGTCGAGGACTGAGATCCGAGTTGAGAGTTATATGATGCTTTCGGTAGGGAAAACGGCGACGATGAAGTATTTTCAAGTGACTCTGGTTCAAAGGTACTGGCGATCGTGAGAATGAACAACCCCCTTGCATAAAACGAGGCCTACGGTAGACAATCTGGTTCTTCTTCTCCTTGGACCAAACCCGGAGTATTCGGGACTTTATCAGTGGGTGGCATGTCTGGACTTGGTGCGAAAAGAGTCATTGGAGCATCATTTGTTTGACAAATTTTCACTCACGCGTGGTCACGAACGGGAGTGGAAATAGCATCATTTTTGGCCATAGTGGCCAAATACTTTTGAGGAATCACTGTCCTGCGAACCGGGTCAAGTTACACATGATCACAAAGCAGGGCTCTCACTTCGGTATTGAGAAGACATCACGAACGGACGTGTCTTGATTTGCATGTCTTTGCAGCCTAATAATTTTTAAAAAATACATGTAGGTGAGGTGTGGTTCAGTCTCAACTTGGCAGGCGTCACTCCATCAGTATCCACAGAGTGACTACGTAAACGTTTCTGTCTGTGGCATACAGTCAACAAACATTCCATGAACAAAAAATTTGTGATACCTTGCCTGTACTAGCTGATTCCAGGCAAATGCGAAAGGATTCTTGACGACGGGCGGTGTTTCCTTTGCCTGAAATGGATCGACTGTACTGTGATTGCATTAATATGATAAAAGAGGAGGAACCTTGGATTGATAGACTCACCTCGCTCTCACATTTATAGGATCCTCGGCCTTTTGGAAATCGGGTGCCAGATTCTCTTCCGGTTGGCCCTCCATTTCTTCCGTCTCGCCAATTTTCCCATCTTCAGCCAAATCAGGCCAATCCTCTTCGCCTATCTGGTCGATGTCCTGGCTTGATAAGATTCCTTCATCGACATCCACACCAATGTGCTTTGCAGCACCACTACCTACGCTCGATTCCCCCTGACTGGCTGGCGCAAAAGGATTCTCCTGCTCAGCTTCAGGTTGTGGAACGACACCCAAGTCGCGTCCAGGCTTCCAAGTACGCCACTCTGGTTCCCAGAGTGCCTCCACACTTTCGAACGTTGTCATGACCCACTTCTCCCAGCGTGCCTCACTCTCGACAATCGTCTGATCGTTCCCCTTTTCTCGCTGGATCTTTGCGCAGAGTTCTTCCCACCATCGCGCCTCAGCGACCCAATCCCCGCCTTTCCCTCTCAATGACTTGCTCAAGTCGATCGGCACCTTGGGCGTTGGAGACAAGCCGTTGGCGACTCGACGGTGGCGTTCGTCTTCCCAAAGTTCACGGACACTCAAGACGAAAGGGTCAGAAGACATTGGTGGCGCTGGGATAGTCAATTTGTGATGCACGTTTCGTGCAGAAAGTTGATGTCGATTGAGTATTTGATGTGCGGCCACATCAACTTCGAGTGGCATGCGTGACTGTCGAAAGTGGGGAGACAGCTTGAACGCGTTGGATGTGGCTAGGTCCTGATCGTCCTCCTCGGCGCCACGTTTCCAGACTTGGCCGAGGTTGATCCAACCACAGCCGTATAAACCAAAGTCACACATGAACTGGAGGTAATAACTCAGGTGACTCTCGTAGACACGAAACTTGGTATGCATGACTGTGCCAGATTGCAATATGGTCACGGCTCGGCTGACAAACGCGGGATCTGCGACGAGAATCTTGAGGAATGGGGTGTAGGAAGAATGAAATCCATAAAAGTGAATTCCTTTTACGAGGATGATTGCACGGATGAATTTGGAATTGGGGGATGTGGGATTGCGTTTGATCGAGAGTGCAATGGCGTGATTGAGCGAAAGGGACAGCTGGGCAATGTAGTGGTTGACTGGCGAGCAGATGAAACAACTATCACAGACAAATGAGAGTGCATACCATGATCTGGGGCCATGTTTCCGGGATATTCGACAAAGAAATATGGATAGACTTGGTGGACATGGACACAAGCCTTCTCACCGGTCGAAGAGGCCCCGTATATACGAATGACAGGCACGCGGGGTAGCGAGGCATTGTCAAGTGGTCCTGTAGGTGCAAGAATGTGATCAATTTGGTGGATGAGGACACTCAACGAGACGCGTCTTTCATCGACGTCGTTCGAGGTGTTCATCTATGACAAAGTGGCAGTGCTAAGCTGCGCCCCGGTAATCTAACAACCAACATCATGTCAAATCACCAATACTAATGTTCCTAGTATCTTCCCTCACTACCACGACCCATATCGCACGACGAAATGGCGATCTTTTACGATGAGATCCCAAACAAACTTCTCGAGTGGATTGCGAAACAAAAGATGTTTTGGGTGGCCACCGCCGCGCTTGATGGGCATGTCAACCTCTCGCCGAAGGGACACATCGACAGTTTTCACATCCTGAATAAGAACCGCGTTTGGTATGAGGACATGACTGGTAGTGGTGAGTCCCAATACCACTTTCTGCTTACCCCTGTCTATCACTAATACCAGCGCGATAGGCGTGGAGACCATTGCACACATGCGCGAGCCTGGAAACGGTAGGATTACGATCCTGTTCCACGCGTTCGAGGGCGCACCACGGATCTTGAGAATGTGGGGAACAGGTAACGTACCCGTGCGCACTCCTCAGAGTGCTTTCGTCAGACTAACTCCCGACGACACGATGCAGGTACCGTGCATGAATTTGGCACGCCAGAATACAATGCGCTCATACTTCCGGAGAGTCGCAAGGCAGGCTCTCGCGCTGCAATCGTCATCGACGTACACAAGGTCGCTACCGTGAGAACCCCGTTCCTGGTTCTGTATGCATCTGTGTAACCCCTCTTTCCGACCGCTCCTAGTCCTGTGGGTTTGGCATCCCGCAATACAAATTCATTGGTCAACGTTCCCAACTCGAACGTTGGTGTGATGATCTGGAGAAGGCGGAAGCACAAGCACTCCCCACAGAAAAGGCACCAAACGGCATCAAGGCGTGGTGGACCGCCGAAAATACTCGTAGTTTGGATGATCTCCCAGGCCTGGAGCAAGCTCACGACTCACCCCTCCCCGTCAAGAATTCATACGATCGTGACGCACCACGGCCACGGGCGCAAGCCGACCACGTTCCAGATGGTGTGTCATCATCAGCCAAGTTTTACGACACCAAGCTCCTTGTGGCTTTCTCGTTGGGTGTCGCAACTACGTTGGCAGCTCTAAGAATCGCTGCCTTGCGTGTACACTAAACTGATTTTCAACTCTATATTTCAACTAGTCACTCTTTCATCGCATCCCTACTGGTTATGGCTCTTTCAATACTGCTATACGGTCGTACTGTATTACTACGTCCATGCCCGCATATGCCAGTGACAGTGTGTTATCCCCAGATTCTTCGACACGTGACACTTAGTATCTGACCTGTCACTTGGTTTGCGGACTGCTACTGTGGCTTGGCTGAGTTTTAAAATTTCCTGGTACGACTTTCCTTCTGACAGTGAGTACGAGTTCAAACGCCACACTGAACCACCATGAGCTCGGGATCCTAGATGAGTCTGATACCTCAGTCTTCTCCACGAGCCCCAGTCCTTCAGTTTTTGCACAATATTTGACGCTTTACTCGATCATACCCGTTTGAAGTGCTATTGGTCCACCGCGTGCGTCAAAGTCAAAATTTCCGTCTGCTTCTCTCCCAGATTCTCCTGCCTGAACCCCCTCAGAAGAGGGGAAGCACTGGGAGTACAAGGAGTGCATTTCATGTAAAGTCGTCGTGACAGGTGCACTCGGTTTGACGGGTTGTATGCCCTACGTATGGCTCGTCCACAAGCGCCAGGAAGTGTCTCTGGGAAGATGATGATGGCTGGAATTGGCGTTGGTGAGTCTACTTATTTCATGTTCTCTCTGCATTCCGTTTCGTGTCGGTTCCAAATGTTAAGTGACTGAAGAAAAGAATGATTTTCTGCATACTGATACATAGCCCTGTTATCTCATTTCTACCAGGTAGCGTGGTAAGATGGAACGTGACCCCCACGGAAATGCTGGGGACGTTTACAGACCAGTTCCGTGGTGCTCCAAAGTAATCTGGATCATAATTCGATCTGCGACGTTTCACGTAGTTTTCGTTGCAAAAATGAACACAACTCTAACTTGGACTTCATATGTGAGAACTTCGCACAACGGCACAAGCTTCTTAATCGGAACATGGTAGGTCATTTTGAACCTCCTCACCACTTCAACTGCCCGAGACCTGTTGGAATCAGGGGTTAATTTTCCTTTCACAGATGCTGACATAATCTCCAAAAATAGCTCAATTGTCTTACAGGAAGTAACAGGACGATCAATGATTCAACTTTCAATTCACCACCCATCCTTGAATAATATCGACTCTAATCTTCAGGAAAACATTCCTTCCGCTGGAACCAAGACAAACCATCCACTTCTATCCTGAGCCACTCCCAAGGTTACCAAACTGGGT